>JAUCMX010000023.1:12190020-12652520 GCA_033459395.1 Hemibagrus guttatus
GATGCAGAAGATAGGGATAGGTGGAGAGAGATGATTCGCCGTGGCGACCCTGAAGGGAAAAGCCGAAAGAAGAAGAAGACTGTCCGGTGTCACCCAAATGAGGCTAGGTTTCCTTCTGAGCCTGGTTCCTCTCTAGGTTTCTTCCTTATATCATTTCCTTGCCACCATTGCCTCAGGCTTGCTCATTAGTGAAATATATTGTTTTTATTCTGTTTATATTGTTCTGTAAAGATGTTTGAGACAATATTCATTGTTAAAAGTGCTATACATATAAAGTTAATTGAATTGAATTGAGAGACAGGAAATATTAGGTATACTGATCATCAGTATTAGGTAAATGATCATCTAATGGTTAAAGACAATGTGCAAAGTGCAGGTAGGGACTCCAGCAAGACTAGCTATGACAGGGAGAGTCAAGGGAGAGGACTTCTTTGGACATTAAGCAACATGCAAAAGTAAGGGGGCAGCATCCAAACATCCCAGTTCAACAAACTCTCTATGTCCATGAACCATGCAAATCTGATCCTTTACCTAAGAAAAAAACAGTGCATAAAATGCTTGACTAAACAAATGTGTTTTCAGCCTGGATTTAAACACTGGGACTGTGTCTGAGTCCTTAACACTAATTAGAAGGCTGTTTCATAACTGTTGGGCTTTGCAAGAAAAGGCTTTGGCCCATGCTGTAGACTATTACTGAGGTACTACCAAATAGCCTGCATATTTTGATTGAAGTAGGTGTGGCAGATCATTAAAAAAAACCCAATCTTCACTCAGATACAACAACACAAGACCATTCAGTGCTTTATAGTTCAGTAGTACAATTTTATAATCAATACAAAATCTTACTGGAAGCCAGTGTTAATAAGATGCAACAATATGAAACAGAAATGCGAGTTTCTCTGTAATCCGAAAGCTTGCATCTGGTTGCATGTTGTCCTAGTACAAGCACTTCGGGCTTGTATAAATTAAGCAGGAGGAAGTTAGTAAGCATCAACTCTCTAATGTCCTTTACACATTCTTCAATCTTATTAAGCTGGTGCCTCTCATCAGGCTTTGCTGAAACATATAGCTGTGTGTCATCAGCACAACAGTGGAAGCTAATACCATGTTTAAGAATAATTGTACCAGGAGGACATAAAACAGAACCTTGTGGAACACCGAACACAACCTTAGCATGCATAGAGAAGTCACCATTTACATCTACAAACTGATAACAATCAGAAAAATAAGACCTAAGGCACCCTTAACACCAAAAACATTTTCTAACTTATCAAGTAGAATAGTTTGATCAGTTGTGCCAAAGCTGCACTACGGTCAAGCAACACCAGCCAGGTGACACAACCCTGATCAGAGGCCAGTAGTAGGTCATTTAGGAATTTTTTTTCCTGTTTCTGGTTTTTAATGAGGCCTAAACTCTGACTGATACATTTCATGCTATACCTATGTAGGTATGAACATGACTGCTGTGCTACAACCTTTTCTAGGATCTTGGAGATAAAGGGGAGGTTGGATCTTGACCTATAGTTTGACAGCTGAAAGGGGTCAAGGTCGTGTTTTTTAATCAGTGGTTTTATAACCACTAATTTAAAATGTTTAGGAACATAACCAGTACTGAGGGAAGAATTTATTATTTTTAGAAGTGGTTTGGTTGCTACTAGTATTTGAAGAAACATGTAGGTAAGGGATCTAGTATGCAAGCTGATGATTTTGCTGAAGAAATTTGTAAAATTAAATTGGTCTATCATAGGGGAGTGAAACATTTTAAGCACTGATCAGATATAGTAATATTGTTAACTACAGTATTAGCTATCAAATTATCTGGTTTTAAATTAACAGTCTATTAATTAATCATTAATGTTCCTAGTTAAGTTTGATACAGTATTAAATAAAAAAAATTACATTTTTTAAAAAATCTTCAATTAAGGTGGAGAGATATGCTGATCTAGCAGCACAGAAAAGAGATTTTCTGTAGCTCAGGAGGATTTCCCTCCATGTTATTTGAAATACTACAAACTTAGTTTGATGTCATTTACGTTCTAATTTCTTTTAGTCTTCTTAGTAGTTTAAGGTGTGTGTGGTCATTACACCAGGGTGCTAGTTTTTATCTCTCTAAGTGTTTTTTTCTAAGGGGCACTATTGTACATTATCTATTGTGTAACGAAACATTGACTCTAAATAATCAGTTTCCTGATCTAATTCTGTGGGGTCAGACGGTGATCTATTTATGGGTGAGGAATCTGGAAGATTGGTGAATCTCTCTGTAGTAGCAAATATAAATGTATCTTTAACATGGTAACTTGGCACAGTGCGTATATAATGGTTTGTGATAGCTTCAGACTGTTAAAATGTGACAATATTTTTTATATTTAATCCGAATATTAGAATGAGATCAAGAATGTGTCCTCCATTATGAGGATAATTTTCTGATTAACCCCTAATGAATCTATCATGGACACAACTGCTGTTCTCAGAGGATCTTCTGAATTGACAAAATGAATATTTAAGTCTCCAACAATTAATCCTTTGTTGAGAGAAACAACTAGGTTTGAAATGAAATCTGAAAATTCACAGAGGAATTAAGAATAAGGCCCTGGAGATATGTAAATAACAATTAGTGTTAATAATATGTTAAGTTAGCATAAATAACTTCAAATGTGTGATGCCTAAATTGCCATCATAAACAACTGTGGCTCCTCCTCCCCTATCTGTTAGGTTAGACTAATGCATGTAACTGTATTCAGGCAGACCAGCTTCATTTTGAGCTACATATTTATTTGGTTTAATCCATGTTTCTGTTAAACATTGTACATCAAACTCCTGATCAGTAATCATTCCATTTACAATGAGTGCTTTAGTTAAAAGACATTTAAAGTTTAACAGTCCTAGCTTCAGATTAAAGTTGCAGGGCATGCATTTACTATGATCTAATTTTATACTAATCAGGTTACTAAAACAAATTACAAAAAACAAAGATTCTCCCTATCTTTGTCTGCATGTACCTTATCATCACCAACTCTTCACTCAACTATTTGCTCTAACATCAGCAGGGAAATAGTCAATTAGTGACTTTTTGCTTAGATATTTATGTACTTTTAGTAAAATATGTTTGTTTTCTTAAAATAGAGATGTCAAAGTATATTTCTTGCAGAAGACAAGTTTTAAATTTTTTTTTAAATGTGTATTTTATAATGTTCTGTAGGTGGAAACCTTAATAACACATTTTATTATTGCATCCATTTCATCCCCACTAACCTTTACATTTTTCATACTAATTACTCCATTTTGTTCTCTCCAGTGATTTAAGTACACTTCCTTCTTAGTTACTAAGATACTGGTCAACTTATAAAGCTTAATGTACTGAGCATCTCAGAGTAGCTATTATTGCCATGTTGCTGTTCTTCTATATTGTGGGAATGCCGTCGTCTTTCAGTTACTTGTGATGGGATTGCTGTCTGGTTTCTTTGTTTGTTTTATTGTAAATTTTATTTTGTATTTTCACTTTCTTCTTCAAAATCAACTTGATACTAAATCCCAAACCTACTTGCTTCTTCAACAGCTAGCAGTAGCAACTGAAACTGAAGCCGTCAGCCCAAATAAAGCCCAAATAAAGGCCAATATCAAACCTCTCCTTTATATCCAAATATATTGCCACTATATGATGCAGAAATACTATTTCATGCTTTTGTTACCTCTAGGCTGGATTATTTCAATTCCTTGCTGTCCGAATGGTTCAGTAGGTGCATAAGCAAGCATCATTTAGTCCAGAATACAGCAACAAAGTCCTGAATAAAACCAGAAGACATGAAGACATCACTCCTATTTTATCCACACTGCATTGGATCCCACTGAAATTTTGCACTGATTACAGAATACTACTACTGACCTATAAAGCACTCAGTTGTCTTGCAATTTGGTATCTACATCCAAATTGGGTGAATAGTGTAGGAACAGCACCCCCTGTTTCAAGGGACAAAGTAATTTAACAGAAAATAAATAGTGTTTTTGTATAAATGTCATTGAATTCCATTGGAACCCTTAGACATTGCGATGTGCTGGGATTCTTCCCTGGTGATGCTCTGAAAGGCCTGCCAGTATATGTCTTCAGTTCCTGTTTGATCTTTGGCTGTTTCGCCTTCAGCAAGTGAAATGAAAGGTCAACTGGATTCAGATCCGAAGTGATCGACTTGGCCATTGCAGAACATTTAATTAAAGAAACCCAGATATAAAAATTTTATTTATTTTAAACAACAGATTTATAACAACAAACACATGGTAGAGAATATAATTGGAGGATTGGCAAAGCTAAGGGCAAGCTTTATATAAAGCTAAACACAAAACAGTGTACTGAGACAAACACTATACATATAAATGATTGTATGCAGTGTGATTTACCTGAAAACAAGAATATAGGGGGAAAAAAACCCTAGATAACAAAAACATTTCTCACTTACACATTCCTACATTCTACACTGATGAAACTAATTCCAAGAAGCCTTTCCTGTTGTACTTCCACTTAAAAACACTGCTGAATGAATAAGTTTTCAAGACAATCTTTTCAAGATACTTGTTCAAATTATGAAACTCCTAGGTAAACTATTAAAATGAATTATTCACACTTCAGTATTCTTCAATCATTTCATCCCATCAGGCACTTCAGTGCTGTGTCCATTTGATACTTTTCAGATCAATGCCCTCCTGCACCATCTCCCACAGAGGACTGTAAAATAAAAACAGTCAGAAAAAGCCACAGGAATTTGTTCCACCAAGGAAATGTAAAGGTAAATTACCTCATCTCCCGTAGACGCTGAACGTGCTGAATGCACTTCTCTGCTGTGTAGTCCACTTCCTCCTCTGTAGTAAAGCGTCCAATTCCAAACCTGTGCAGATGATAGCTGCAGTTATCCTAAGGTATGTGCACGCTAATTAGCAGATACAAATTTCAAACCTAATGCCTACCGAATTGAGGAATGGGCAAGATCCTCATCTGTTCCTATTGCTCTAAGTACGTAGGAAGGTTCTAAAGAAGCAGAAGTGCATGCACTAAAAACAAGGAATTATTCTTAGTAAGATAAAACTTCACACAGAGTAAAACACAACTCATATTTAAAGATTTTTATGATTATCTGAGTAATAACTAACCTCCCAGATGAAAGTGCAACATCTTTTAAGGCCATCAGTAGACTTTCTCCCTCAACATAGGCAAATGATAAATTGACACATCCTAAAAGGTGAGAAAAAGTGCCATTCATCACCATAATATCCAGCACAAAATATGCAGTCCCCTCCAAAATTATTGGAATGAAGAGGCCAATGCTTTTGTTTTTGACATTTGCTCTTAAGATATAAGAATGAATATGAGACAATAGATGAAAAGAATTTCCACTTTAATTTCATGATATTTAAATATATAGCTGTTAGAACCTGTTAAACAACGTTCCCTTTGTTTGAGCACTCATTTTTCAAATGATCAAAAATAATGCAACATATGATTCACAAGTGTTTCTTGTTGCACAGGTGTACCCTGTTAGACTAACCATTTAAACAATTAATAGCTCTGAATGTCTACTTTTGTTTTCACCAATACTGCATTCGTTGTTAAAAAGGATAAACCAAAATGAAGACTAGAGGGCTGCACACATGCCTACAGGAAAAAAGGAAGCCATTCTGAGTTCAAGATCACAACCTGCACAAACATTTGGCATAGTCAATACAACAATTTGGTTGGAACATACTGAAAAAGAAGTAAGCCACTGGTAAACTAACAACCACACATCAAGCAGACTGATTGGTTGCAGGCTTGATGCAGTTATTGCAAGCAAGGGATATGCAACCATTTATTTACCTTAAGATTGTTTGTTCCTATACTTTTGATAACCTCTTGGTCTACCACCAAATGTGCCATGTTCTAACTTCTTTAAAACATCTATATGTAAAAATCAGTAATGAGACCCATATGGCATTATTGTAAGATGATATATTTGCACATTTCAAAATCAAGAGTGTTGTGCATAATTTGTTTCCATCATCAACATTAAATGGTGAAATCCTCCGATGCAGCAGCAAAATGAAAAAAATCTAGCAGTACAAACTTTATTTTCAAAGATTAGCTATGGAGCTCAGCTGATAAAAGTGAGAAGTGACAAATAATTACATATATAGCTTTCAGGATTTTGGCAGCATTACTGGCACTTTCTGTATCAAAAGACTAAGCATTTTCATTATGGACCACACACTGGGTATGTATCAAATCTAGGACAACATATGAAAGTAGCCCATCTGATTTTTAAAGATGTGTGTTCACACAACTCATGAGAAAAATTAAGTGTGTCACTTTTATTGCAACATTTCAACCTTGTAGCATTAGAATTGGCAGCACAGTGCACCTTGAAGTAGCAGTTTAAAAAAAATAAATAAATAAAAATTTGATTAATTAGTAATATGAACAAATCCAAGTCAGGTTTTAGATTTGAGTTAGTTTTAACTAATTTTACTTGGACTTCAGTTTTTTAGAATTCTGTACACATATGCAAGTCATCAACAATTAACAACAATCCTTCATTATATAACTGAAAATATTTGGACACATGTTTAAACAATTATAATCAAGGCATGTAAGTAATTATACAATATACAAGAGCTGAACTGAACGCTCTTTTAATAAAGTGTCTAGTATTAACCTTGTATGACACTTCTTACTTGTAATAGATTTTTTACTATGGTGCTTAGGCTTTTGGACTTCAGAATTCTGTACACATTGCCCAGTTCGCCGGATTGGAACATGCAATTCATGTTATGTAACCTGTAATTCAAGGTATTTTGTTCGCTGGGTGGTGCTACGCATTTCTGCTGTGTTGTGCAATTTTTTCATGTTTGGTTATTTGTGGGAGATCATCTGTCTAACCTGGATATCTGTGTTCACGATCTCCATTCATCACAACATCAGGAACCTCAGACATTATCTTCTGCACAAGGCGATTAGCAAGCATGGAGACTCGGGCATGGTCATACTGTAAAGGGGTAAATTTTAGGTTTATGCATTAGGCTTACATGTTAAGTCTACTTGACCCAAAATACTGCATAGAACTAAATTTTAGGTTCTACCTCCATTTCTTGCTGGGCAATCTTACAGGCAGTGCCGAGTCCCACAACCAGAGGAGTTGGTACAGTGCCTGAGCGCAGGCCTCTTTCCTGACCACCTCCACTCTGTAATGGCTCGATGCGAACTCTAGGCCTCCTCCTCACATAAAGAGCACCAACACCTGGTATTTTACAAAAATCACAATAAATATACTAAAATATACAAGTTATTAGCTCAGCCTGCAATCTGTATTGTCTTTGATTAAAAAAAAGACATCTTATTATACCTTTGGGGCCATATAATTTGTGCCCACTAATTGACATTAAATCCACTTTCAAGGTAGAGACATTAATGGGGATTTTTCCAATCGCCTGGGCTGCATCAGTGTGGAAGAATACATTCTTGGACCTACAGATCTGTCCTAAGAGATAGAACATTAGTTGAATAAGGCAATGAAGTGGCCGCACAATTTTAGAGTTATATATGTATAGCAATATGTGTATAGTAATACTATCTATGTATAGCAAGCATGTGCACCAGGACTCCCTATAAGATCCAGTAAAACATTTTTATTTTCATGTGAATGGCCAGATAGGAAATCTTGTGGGACAAAGAAAGCCTTTAGAAGTTAAAATGAATAATTGGTTCACCACTTTAGCGAGAAAATTTCATATAGCTGCAATTACCTATTTCTTTGATTGGTTGCTTAACTCCGATCTCATTGTTAACAGTCATCACAGACACCAAGCTTGTATCAGAACATATTGTTTCCTCTAATTGCTGAAAAAAAGCATAATGCGATGAAACAATAGAAAATTTTCTTTAAAAAAAAATGATATGTGCTAGAAACAAATTCATCTATGCATCACACCTGGAGGTCAATCAAGCCACTGTTTTTTACAGGTAGGTAGGTTACTTTAAATCCCTCAGCCTCTAGGACACGACAGGAGTCTAGTACACACTTGTGCTCTGTCTGTGTGGTGATGATGTGTTTCTTCTTGGCTTTATAAAAACGAGCCACACCCTGAAGTCAAAGATGCAGGTTGAAAATAATTTCTCTGCATATTATGAACTGTAATCTGCAATGATACTAAACAGTACTGGAAAGTCATCAAAACTGAAATTATATGCATGATTGATATGATACTTTATGCTCATCTTAAATTGGGTTGTCTGTCGTCTTTTTCAACACTTCTTGCTTACAAAAATGACAGCACTTACTTTGATGGACATGTTGTTGGACTCTGTGGCACCACTAGTAAACACAATTTCACGTGGATCGGCACCAATAAGAGCTGCTACTTGCTGGAGGGGAAATAAACAATAAAGTAGGATATTACAATTTATAACTTACAGAATTATGTTATATTTTCATAACATTTTAGTGACTAAATGTTTTTGACAAAAAGATTTGTTATTGAGGGACAGTACAGAAGAGAGAGTTGACATTTTGTGCATGCATGTTCAAATGCCGATTTGAAGCCACTGAATTCTGTTTATCATTCAGCTTTAAAGTGCATAGCAAATACCAGAAGCTACATCAATCACTGCAGTCAAATGACTGATTACCCACACCTTTCACTCAGCTTTCAGTAATTTTTTTGTTGAAAACAAAATTATAAAATCACATTCTTTCTGATGTTCCCTTTTTTCACCTAATAAAGCATTCTCTTTCCCTGTTGAATGCACCCCATCCATAGCTTCCCCCAGAATTTAAAGCAGGGTCTACCAAACTATAGGTCACTTTATGAGTAGAGCTGTGAGAGAAGTCCCTCTTTTAACCCCTATTTTAAAAACTAATATTAGGAATATCAAAGATGTTACTGGGGAGACAAGCCACATTTGAATTAATATGGTGCTTATTATTATTATTATTTTTTTGCTACTCTGGAGATGCTGCAATAAAATGCAATAATGAAAAAGCTAAACTGTCCCTTTCCATGAGAAATGTGCTTCAAATCACATACATGCATACTATTCCAGAACTTTACCCTTTTCTTTGGGATCAATCAATCTATCAATTCATTCATCCCTAACCTTCAAACCTACCAAAAATGTCTGTTTTGCATACCAGTTTTCTGAATTTTCTAAATTAGTATGGTACTTTTGACTGTAAGGTCAGATTTTCAACGTAAGATATAGAACGTGGCAACAATCATGAAGTCATATCAGAATGGGATCAGTAAAAATTCATAATGTTCATCTGTAGTTGCTTCTCAAAAACATTTGAAAACCCCTAGTTTAAAGAGAGATGAGAAACATTTCTGAGAACAGAAAACCAGATGATGTTCAGTGCAGCGAGAGAACTTTTAAACATATATGCAACAAATAAAAGCAAGATTTATATAAGTAGTCTCCAAATAGATTGTTGAATATTGTGTGGCAGGAATCTTTCTCTTCATGCTGCACTCTTACAAGCAAGGCACGCTACTCTTAATTAGTGACACTGTTTCAAAAAGTGGTCACCTGTTGGCAAAGAAAGCATTTTTGTCTTGCTGTATTCTAAACAGTGAGGAAAAAGTCTTAGGTACTTTTCTTGCTCTTTCCATTGCGCTCTCACTTTCCCACCCATAAGCATGAGTCCTGGAGTGTGGATTGCCATAGTAGTTTACTTGGTAGGGGAGCATGGCATCCAAGACTCTTGGGTCCTGTAAAGACAGACATAAACTATATTGTCCATCTCAACAAGGACAACTAAACAGCACTTTTGGTCATATACAATAAATACTGTGGTGTTTTTCAGAAGTCAAGTAATCTATGAAGATTTGACACAGACAGTAGATATTAATACACCACATAATTGCAACCTCATTCTTCTTAATGATTATTATATGAAATACTTCCCATAGGTGTTGTCGCCTGAAAGTCCATGTAGAGTGGCCGCAGTTCATTTTTCTCCAGTTCCCTACGTTTGATCCCTTCTGTGGAAGCGGTAAACAGTGAGGGTAAGAGTAACATGTTTAAACAAAATGAATAAAATATTGTCAAAATGTACGAATATTTATGTTTAATTTTTAGTCTAATTTAGTTTAACACACAACGTGTTGACAAAACGCTACATACTAGCTAGCAAAGGGTTAGCAAACAAACACGCACTGTATAAATTTAACTGCGTCATGGGAGAAACTGGAAAGCACAGTCGCCAAGGTACATTTGAAAAAACACCCAGCAAAAGCTAACATTACCTCTGTGTGTGTGTGAAGCACTGACAGAATTCATTCGAAGGCTAGAAGAAGGAATCCCACGTAGGGAGCCCAAAAGCGCTTTCACAGCACTCCTTATCATCTTGACCTTAGAAATCATAATCGGGTTTAGAAGTTGGTTTAGAATCGGGTTTTTAATAATGGTTCGCAATCAGTCTTAAGTAATTATGGGCCGATTTACCTTCACAATGATAGCTTCAGTAGGACACCCCACACCTCATAGCAATTGCACACTGCGGAAAGACTTTCTAAGCAGTGTGTATAGTAGGAAACGGCGCTGCAGGAGGAAGAAGAGATGCACAACACTGAAACGTGGGCAGGTTCCGTCTGCTTATACTTACTCTGATTTGATTCTTTTTATATTTGGGTGGGGTTTAAATAACGTACACAAAACACACTGGTTTGGAGTAAATACTAGTCTTGTCCAATGGAAATATAAGATTTCCACAACAAAACCTGCTTCCTGTTCGTGCTCACTCAGTCTTACGTCACAGCAACAAAGACCGTACTTCCGGGTGTACATCGCCGGGGCTTTGCATTGTATGCAAGTACTGAGTGAACTATGGAGTTACTATCTCGGTTTAGTAATGAGAATCATTAATTAATTTTTCAAAAACATTACGTCTTATTCCCACTCTCATGCTTTTGCTTTTATTTTCTTTCTATTTTGGGATTTTATTATACAGTTCTTATATTGCGAAAGCAAATAACTTTTTTCTTTTTTTTTTTTTTTTTTTTTCCAGAGGGTGGGTCTTAAAAGAAGGCGTTTCGCTGGGGGACTGTTTTGAGAAAAACAATATGGGTAGCTACTGAATTGTCTGGAAATGCATTCACATATTAATTTATCACACAACTGTCTTAATTTCAACAAATTAAGTACCAGTTTAAACCGTTATGGTTATCTAGGCTAAAGGCTTAAGTTGGCTTCTTATCCGTATTTTAAGTTCCACCTTAAACGGTTCTAGTCACTAAGTCTAAATCGAGACTGAAATGGGCCTGTGAACATGTTATTTGGGACTATTGGATGGTGACGAATTACACCTCCTGCCTAATTCTAACATTATTTCTTTAATTTTTCATTTTTTTATTTCAAAATTCACTCATGCACTGCTCAACCATCCTACCACAACTCAAACAGAGAGGCCCACCCCCCTGGAGATAGAGGGTTCCCCAGCCTACCTCGTACACTCCCTCCTCGATTCCAGGGGCCACCAAGGGTCTAGTACCTTGTTGACTGGGAGGAGTATGGCCCCAAAGAACAGTCCTGTGTCAGTGCTGCTGGCATTTTGGACCCAGCCCTAACTGAGGAGTTTCACAGGTTTCGTGCCACAGCACACATTTTGGTTGTTATTTGTGTGATGGCCTTGTTACTATAGTGTGATCGGTGGGGGAGTGTGATGTAGTTGGCTGTTTCTTTAGCACCGCTGTTGTCCAGCCCCGTGCTTTTTAGTGTTCTGAAACTTGTAAATTATTGTAAATATGTCTGTTTCATGTTGTACAGCACAGTAAATGAAATAGGCACCAAGTATCGTGTCAGGCTATTTTTATTATTATTGGTTTACTGTGATCCTTAATGTATAGACCTGGTTGGTCTCCTCCCCACCACTGTCAGCTTGGTAAGTCATCTGTTGCTGACCCTAGGAGTCATCCCTAGGCCTATTTCGGTGTTATAACAAGTAAGGGCTCGTCCGGGATATTTAAAATTTTCCCGTATTTTGATGGTTACCATATTTGTTGTGTGGTTAGGCTATTTGGGTAATGTGAGCTTGTAGTTCCTAATGCTTTAAACATGGCTACATTTGATCTACAGGCATTCTTCAGTACTCCATCCCTTGAGAGGTTAGATAATTGTCGGAAGGACAATTAATTAGAAATTCCTGCCCATTTTGAAATTCCTGTGTCAAGGCAACTGGTAAAGAATGAAATGAAAACCATTTCATACTACAAACCATTTCTTTCTCATGGTAGTCTGTCTATTTTGGATGGTGAGGAACAGGAGATTGTAATTTCATGTGACACTGGAGCAGCTTAGTCTTTTATTTGTGAAGGTTTACTTCTTCTATCACAACAAACATTCACTGAATCTCTTTGTCAGAGCTTACCGATGGGGTATGTTCGTGTTCTGTTAAAAAAATGTATCTCTGGGGTTCGGTCCAGCAGGACTAGTTTTTGGACACATTAATGTAAGAGGCCCATTAAAAGTATTAAAAGCGACTTTCATGTCTAATAAAGGTTAACCACATAGAAATGTCTTTGGTTATACCAGTGCTTTTTGTGAACGGTGGCACAAAGCATATGAGCTGGCAAAGAAAATGCTAGGTCCCAAGCTAAGATGAACCAGTGTTTTGATAGAAAATCTTTGTCTTGTGAATTTAAAGTGGATGACAAAGTGCTTGTTCTTTTACCTGTTCTTGGGTCTGCTCTGTCTTTAAAGTTTTTAAACTTAAACAATTATCATGTGTGTCATATAAATATGTTGATGCCATTCCTAGATCGGGAAATGCCGGTGGATATTCTTCCAGTTCCTGAACTTGCACTAGGTGTAAAGAAAGCTGCTGTAGCAGTAGTATATATTACTGAGTCTTTGAAGTCTGACGAGCACTTGATTAAAAACTCTTGAGTCTGATAGTCTCACATTCATTGCTTATTTACCTGACTTTCAGCACAAAGATATTGTGGGTTTAATTTAGCACTTTCTTTCCATATTCAGTGATGTACCCACACAGATTATAGAAAACTCATTGAAATAACTGTGACGTGACTCATTTCCTCTGCCACAAATTGATGATTGCATTGACAATGTAGGCAAGGCCAATTTGTAACCAAATTGGATCTCCTTAAAGGATATTGGCAGGTTACACTGACTACAAGATCTTCAGAGCTGTCTGCTTTTGTGACTCCAGACACACCGTGATGCCTTTTGGGTTGAAAAAAATCACCTGCTACCTTTCAGAGGCTTGTTAACACTGTTCTTGCTGGTGTACCAAATTGTATAGCATATCTGGGTGATCCACTAGAAATTGATGGATTTTGTCATACATTCCTGGAATGGGGCTGGGACAGGTAAGCAAGAGCACACTCATACAATTTGCAACACAAAGCAGCTAAGCCTGTCTAAACACCTCATGCCCCAACTACGTTACCTTGTGAGGAAGGAGTGCTCCCGCCTCCCAGTCAGTTCGAGACTATAGACTTTAGGGACCTGCCCGAATTTTTATACCAAAATGACTACTCGTAAACTTTCAAGCCTTCAGCATCAGTGCATACGTAATAACCACTGTTCAGGCTTAAGATTTCCTCATTTCTGTACACATAGAAGTTCACATGCTGTACACAGTACTACTGTGCTATAAGTGTGGAAAGTATTGTCATCAAGATTCATGTCAATCTCCAATGAGAGGAGGTCAGCCAATTCACTACCAAGGCTGCAGCACACACCTCCAACCCTGGGAGCGTATATTCAGGAAGGAGAGCAAGTTTCAGTTTACTCATAACAAAGCTTATCTGACTGTTTTCTTAGGCATAGGAGAGCTTAAGAAAAGCACCTGCAGCAATAGCTTTGGTAGAAGTGTCTAAGGCTGAGGCCTCTATAGTCCATAGATATTTGAAGATACCCTAGGCCTTGCAGAGAATTTCACCCATTTTAAAAGTGACCCATGATTCTTTCAAGTTCTCCGTTGCAGTGGAGAGATCCAATCAATGATCTCTTTAGTGAGTGAAGGTTAGTTGTACAGGTGGAGGTAACAGTATCTACTACAGTCATGTGACTAACCCAACATTGAGCCAGACAGCATTGTGCTCCTCAAAGTTAGCCAAGCCAAAGGAAATGAATGGGGGCAATATGAATAATTAATCAGGTCTTTCCAAGCAAAGATGGGAAAGATGCTTGCAAGGTTGAAGTCCCCAAATGTTAAGGCAGATCCACCACATTTGCCCAATGAAAATTGCTCCTCACTTCAGCACCATGGATAGGGAGCACGGGCAACGTCAGCAGTTGACCAATCAGGAACGCCGCTCTCTTCACTCACCCTGCACCAGAAGCACATCAGAACCAGGTGAACATGGCTAACAGTCAGACTAACACCATCATTCTGTGCCTTCTCTCTGTTACAGACAGCCCTTGAGCCATGAGGACAACGCTCCCCTACTCTGGCCGCACCTGGCGACACTTCAGCTTTTATCCAGCTTTGTCCACACTCCATACAAAACAGACATTGTGACGTTCTGCTGGACTGATGTTGCTCTAGCAGCCTTCAAACACCTAAAAGAAACGTTTTAACACTGCACCCATTCTCCACCATCCTGACCCAAGCCTCCCCTTTGTGGTGGAGAGGATGTATCCAGCTATTCGATTGGTACCCTGGCTAAACTCTATCCATGTGCTTTCTTATCAAGGAAACTAACTCCTATGGAAGCTAATTATGATATTGTAAGAAAAATAAAACAATGAGGGTGTCAAAGATCTTAATGAAAAGGTTTATTGCAGCATAGCAGTGTCAAAATACATACAATACAAAATACTTTAGGTTCATTGGAGTAAAAAAAAATGGAAAAACACAGGACAAATCCTGCTCAAACATTTTATACTGTGTTTCCTGTTTGTAATTTAAATGGGGTTTTGATTTAAATGTAAATTGAGTAGAACTAACTATCACCCAAATGGCCAGGTGATACTATAGTCTACCTAGATGTCTTTAAATGGTAATCACGGTCACATGTACCCTTTGTTCATTGATGGTCCTTGATGTCCTATTTCAAGTAATAGCAGACCATAAAAACCTGGAGTACATTAAGAATGCTGAGCGCCTAAACCCCGTCCAAGTTCACTGGGCTCTTTTTGCACCCCTTTCAATTTCATGGTGATCTACCAACCAGGCACAAAGAACAGCAAAGCAGACAGGAAAATTAGCCCCAGATTCAAACCCAGATCAATGGGTTTACATACCATCTCCATCTTCTTTCCAATTACTGCATCTCCCCCTCTTTTCATGCATCTCTCCTCAAACCTGCTCAGGCTCCCCACAGCATGGAGAACACTGATTTCAATCCCCCACCACTAGAAATAGATGATCTTTAGCTTACATGGGCCACACCCTGGTAGATTGGGAGGGATAGATAGGGCCCTGAAGAGAGATCCTGTATAAACACTAACTCTTGACCCATCCCTCATAGTGGACCTGAAGGTGTTCCTAATGGGGGGGGGTCTGTAACAATGCCACCTGAAATTTACCATACAGACTACCAGAGGGAACCCTCGCTACTTAGACTACTTCTGGGCCATTTCCCACCATTGTGAAATTTTAAGGCACCATTTTCAAACACATGACACAAAGAATTGTTAGTAATTGCTATCGCATGTTTAGATTTGGCATAGGTTTTACGCCAGATGCCCTTCCTGATGCAACCCTCCCATTTTATCCAGGCTTGGATCCAGCACTGAGAGTTAACTCTTCAGTGGCTGGGTTAGCTGCCTGCCTGGGAATCGAACCAGGGCTGTGGCAATGAGAGCACAGGATCCTGCCACTCGGGGTTTCCTCCGGGTACACCGGTTTCCTCCCCCGGTCCAAAGACATGCATTGTAGTTTGATTGGTGTCTCTAAATTGTCCGTAGTGTGTGTGCCCAGCGATGGGTTGGCACTCTGCCCAGGGTGTATCCTGCCTTGATGCCCAATGACGCCTGAGATAGGCACAGGCTCCCCGTGACCTGAGTATAGATCGGATAAGCGGTAGACTGAATAAATAAATGGATGAATGAATAATTTAGTCTCTTTACAGATTATGTAACATTATACCTTATCAGTCAATATCACAATATTATTAAAAATAAAAGAAAAAGGAATTACATTTTTTATTTCAACGAGGGTCAGAAAATTTGGATGATGCAGATGTTGATTCCTTTTAAACATGTGACTTAGTACAGACTGAGAATATTTAAAATATTTCACTGTGGTGAATGTGTCCGGGTAACAGGGTTGAGTGAATGGTGGGAATATATCATATGTAATAGATGAAGCAAAGTATTCTCATGCTTAAGCTGGTGAAATCTTTAGATCCAACATAACAGATAAGAGATTTATTTAGTCTAAGTGGGTCTGTATCTTGACTCATCTATGTACTCAAAAAACAAAGGAAACTGTTGCTGTAATTTTTAACTGTTTCTGTAGGGGAGAGTGGGCCACAACTTGCAGGACACATTGTAAGAGACTTCATTTAGTAGTTTTCATATACTCTTATATGACGTATTTACTGGTTGCCATACTAACACTGTTAAAAAAAAATTAAACAATTTAGCGCATGTAAGATTTCACACAGATGTTAATTTTCAGCTGTGTTGTGTTAATTTAAATCGTGGCAAATCAACTTAAAATTATTTTAATTATTAGGAGAGATTATTTTAATAATCTCTCAGTTATAATCCTACATAGTCTCTAAATGCTTATGTAATCTGCAAAATTATGTAGTCAGGTCCAATTCTCAGTTGTGCACAGGGAGCATGCTGTCACACTGTATTCCTGTATTCCAAGCAAAGTAAACTCACAATAGCAATAACATCTGCAATTAACTATGCTTGTGTTCAAAGGAGGTGGGTTAAAGAGTGAAAAGGATCATGTATACCTAAATTAATTCACAGACAAATAATTAAGCAGTAATTAAAGTAAATAAATAAGTAAATATATAAATAAATAAACCACCTTTGCTTCATGTTCTTGTTTATAAGCTATTTATTTTTTTGTAATTGATTTATAATTTAATAAATGTTTGTACCAACAAATATAGTTTATCTTATTTTTAATTAAATCTAATTTAGTTGTTTATGGGGGATTTTAATGTTATATGGTCATGATGCAACATAACCCTCATGCTATAATGCTACTTTTCCAGGTAAATAATGAAAAAAGTGTATGTTTATATAAAAAAATAGCCATATGTTTGAGCACAAAACTGTTTAAGAAGCTAAACATCTTGAGTCCTCTTTCCCACTCAAAGGGTTCTACACAGTGCAAGATGTTGGTAGCAGCAGTGGTGATTGAAATTGATGCATCACTAATGACTAGGAGTGCATAAAGTGCCTCCAGAAACCTTTCATCCCACAGTGATTATTCCTTTTTGCTGTAATGCAACATCAAATATTATCATATCAATTATATCAACATTATGAGAATTGGATGTTGAAGTGACTAAAACAACTTGATAGGCATTCACCCCTTTCATTTAACAGACTAAATTCTGATTAATATTTAATAATTCTTGACTATTCAATGAATATGTTAAACGGAGTACACTTGTGTACATTTTAAATCCACTTGCATGGCTGCACAACAAATATCTTGAGTCAGAAATTAACTTCACATTTTCCATGAAAAAATAAAATGTTACAGTAAGGTTTTTGTATGTAAGTAAAGAAAATAATATAAATTTTTTTCAAAATGCATAATTACCTCCAAAAAAAGAAGCGTGTTAGTCAAAGTCTCCAGTTGTGTGGTTTTGAAGCTTTGTATGGTCAAATTGGGAGTTGCCATCTAACATTGGAGCCAGTCTGTAAAGCCTTAAAGACAGTCTTGAACCTAGTACCTTTGCTGGCAGACCACCCAATTTTTAGGTAAGCAAACATATAGAAACAAATAATGTATATTAATGTGTCACTTGTAACACTTCAACTTTGGTTGCATATTTTTTGGGTGCAATAAATGCAACTGTAATAAAATGACACAAGCTGTGAGCCACTGACATCATGTCTTCTTGTTTAAGCATGTACCAAACCTTCTTTCATTTGTAGTTTGTTTAGGGGGTTTCCCTCTTCAAAAGAAATGCATGCTCAGTTGGTTTAAGGTCTGCCACTTTATTTAGCCAGTCTGAAACCTTCAATTTTTTCCCCTGATGAAGTCCTTTGTTGTGTTGGCAGTGTGTTTTAGGTCACAATTAGATTCTATGCATGCCACTGTAGATTTGCAAAGAAAATGTTTCAGTAGACTTCAGAATTCATGCTGCTTTTACCAAAACAATGTACATCAATAAAGATTAGCAAATATTTATGGGGGGGTCAGGGGTTCTTCACAGATTTCCATGTTTTTCCTCATCAACCAGTGATGTGTGTTTATGAGGCTCCTAAATGTCCACTGAACTCCACATCTCAGGTAAAAATATTAGGATATCAAGGTTGACTGAACTTAATGTAAAAAATGACCACACTATTCTTGAAAATGTATCAAGAATAACTTCAACAAGGAAATGGGCAGGGTAAAAAAATAAATAAACAGTACTGAAGCAAGTACATCAGTTTAGAACCCCTGTGATGTCTACCCATATTTACAGAGATATGGTTTTAGCTAGATATAAGCTACTGAAGAGCTCCTTTTAACAGTAATAAACCTGCCTCACCATTTTATAGAAAAGCATAACTGATTTGCATTCATGGAATGTGGCAGACACCCTTATACAGAGAGACTTTATATTTATAGCAGTTGAGGGTTAAGACCCTTGCTCAAACACCCAGTAATGGCAGCTTCACCTAAAACATGACAAATAATTAAGCATCATGGCTTTATTTGAAACGAACTGTTCATTAAGGACTTTACAAAATCAAGTCTCAATTAGAAAAAGACAATGCATCAAAACCCATAATGGCCTCTATGAACACACAGGATATCAGTCGTTTTAATTTTCCTTCAGCTCATAGAGCCCAAAACACTGTATGTAGAGATTTAATCAAAGCTACAGGATTTTAATTCATTCAAAAAAGATTCAATAATTGCAGGTTTGTGTGACTAACTGTACATGTCTTTTAGTCAAACTCATGCCAATCACAAAGACAAATGTGTGGAAGAAAACAAACCCTGAAAACTGTATGAAAGATAAGGGGTCAAAAGGCCCACCAAGAAAGGAAACGAAAAAGGCTGTACATAGAAAACTACCACATAAACTTCTTTAATGCCCAACTGATGTAAGGGCAAAAACGTACACAAAGCTTGCAGGAATTGAATATTAATAATTTGCCAAAATTATTAAAAAGAGAAAGCTTGAAAAACTTAAGCCCTGGGGATCACCGGCGAGTAGGCATAAGAAGCTGTGTAGCTTGCACCGACTCTGGAAAAAGATTGTGGTATGTTGGCAGAGGGACATATGCTGCTTTGATCATTTTACCTGTGGGGAAAAAACATGAATTAAAAATTGTAGTGTCATGTAAAATCCAGATGGTCATTTAGTGCCCAGCTGAATAACACCACATCACAGCAAAAATTAATGAAGTCTGCTTAAAGTAGGTTTTAAGTAAATTAAATTAATTAGCACTTAATGTGACATTACACTTGCCTCCAAACCAGCGTCCATGTAATGCACTAACAGCAGCCATTGCAGCAGGGATGCTGGGGCACTTCACATATACATTTCCCTGTTTATTAAAAGAAAAAAGGTCAAAAGTTATTTATATTTACCTTTTAAAAACAATCTGGCATCCCCCCCCAATATTCCGTTATTTAAAATAAAAGAAATGTAGATAGAAAGATTACAATATTTCAGTCAATATCCTACATCCTTCTGGCAAACTGAGTAAACAGCTCAAATGGCCATTACAATTTGAAACACTGAACCATTTTATCAAACCATATTTATAACATTTATCAAAACCCCACATGCAAACAATATGAAATACTGAACTACACATACAAAAACAGTTTAGTGCTCCCTCTCTGTCTCCATCACAAATTCATTAGCTAACCCACTATGCAAGTAAAAGCATTAATTTGCTACCAAGGCTCTATTGGTTGCTCAGATACTTATTGACCAAGTTAAACTTGACAACATTCAATAACATGGTTAGCAAATTAAGTGCATTAAAACAGACCAATGGAAACAAATATTTGAATTCTCCAGGACACTTTACACCCACAGTCATTCTCTTCAACCATTCTAAAAAGTTCCTAATTCAACAAATTGTGTATGCACCCATGACAAAAAAAAAAAGCAAATGGCTGGGCAACATGAGCAGTGGTGTTCTCACAACCTAATTCAGATCTCCACAATCTTTGCTAAACCTAATTCGGTTTATTGCAACAAAAACATTTTTTAAATTAGTGCAGTGTTTCAAAAGTCTTTTGCATCAACAGCATATCGCATCATAGCATTTTGAGCTTCAACATTCCACAACTTCCATCTTCCTTTAACTTGCAACTGGAATTGTTTAAACATGATTCCTCCATGAGCAATTCAGCAACATATGCATATGAACCTAAACCACAGTTACAACACTACCCATTTCCCGCTTCTCAATATTTTTCTAAATATTGTTATAATCATAAGATCTTATACCTCAGTAGATTTCTTGTCCACGTATATATGAATTACTCCACCATGTTTATTACATTCTTCAATTACATCATCTTGGATTTCAATATCCCATCCGGGTTCATTCTCCCTATTAAAAGGACAAACATAAAATTTGACTGTAAGGCAAAATATAGGCATGTGGTAACCTTTTAATGTTTCCAATGACACTTACGAATTTGGATCAAACATGTTGGATAGCTGAAAGCAGTGAGTGGCAATTGGCTGAGATGGTAGATTAAGAGGTTGATTTGTGGGCACGTTAATATTGAAACTCAATCCAGGATTCATAGCCGCTAGAACAAAGAAAAAGAATGTAAAAACCTTAAAATAAAAGAGCATTAACAGTTAATTTAATTAATAAATACCTGTAGCTGCTGCCATTGCCACCATCGAGTTGCTCATCTGAAGAGCCTGCTGAGCAGCTGGGGGGATCTGCAATCCAGTCCCTCAAAAAAAAAATTAAAAACAAAAATAATGAAATGTTCATTCCATCATTCTTAATCAGCTGCTCCTTGATAATCAATAAATAAAAAACTGCACAAACACAAATGCTTAGAAATTTCTCTTCTTCTTTTTTTTTTTTTTTTTTACCTTCAGCCAGCCTAGCCATTAGCTGCAGCCTCCCAGTGGTACCCAGGTCAATGCCAGTCCTTTCCAGTTCATCGTTATCCAGGAAAGAGCTGGCTGTAGATGCATCAGTGCGCTCAGTTACATGGCCCACTTTCATTGGCCTGCCAGCCAGTTCAAAGCCATTTAGCTGTTCCAAGGCTTTCTTAGCACACTCAGCATCAGCAAACTTTATATATTTAAAAAAATAAATAAATAAAAAAAAAAAAAAAAAAAAAAACATTTTTCTTGGTGACTCAATTATTTTCAGTATTGATTACTTGTCATTTTAGTCTGATATGCTTGAAATAGAAAATAGTATTAACGCACTGTGATGAAGCCATATCCCTTGGATCTCCCTGTTTCACTATCCATCATAAGCTGAATACTATCAATCTGTTAGGAAGACAAAGCAACAGAAAAACAGGTTAAGTTGAGATTTTTAATTAAACAAAGTGAATACCAAAGTTAGGCAGACAAAGGAGCCTTCACCCTTCCAAACGGTTCAAAGATCCCTCTGAGCATGTCCTCTGTGATGTTGAAATGCAGTGAGCCAACATACAGCCTCATAGGCCCAGCACTGCCTTTCTGCAAGTTGTTGGCCATTGCAGCAGCTCTGTTTTTTTCAGCCTGAAAAAAAAATAAGAGAACACACCTCCAGATCAAAATAACTCAACACATTACAAATGTAATGTAATTATCTACTGGAGAAGAGATTATTTTACCTGAGAAGCCTGAACAATGATTGGTACTCCAAGCAGCCTTTGCCCAGACAGACCAATTGCTAGAGGTACAGAGGTGGCTTCCACAAATTCAATGTAGGCAATTCCCTTGGACCTTCTGGAGTTTCTGTCAGAGATCATCCTCACATCCCTCACCTGTTAAATTAACACATCACTGTTAAAACGAGAAAACAAAATAATTAGAGCTAGTAGGAACAAGCTCAATAAAATAATGCTAAGCTACTGACTTTCCCCACAGCAGAGAAAAATTCCTCTAAATCACGGGGCCGAATTCTGGCAGCAAGTTGCATGCAAAAAACTGTGCGGGCATCCCTCTCCTCTGGTGTGAGGTTATCTATGGGCTGCCTGCAATGAGAGAAAAATTATAGTAAAATTTCAATAAAAGCAACTTAAAGTTCTTTTACATTACTCAAGTTTCTACTAATTAAAGCTTACCTGATAGGACTTTTGTCTCGTTTGAATGGGCTGCGGCTCCTAGACTTTCTCCGGCTACATGAAAAGACTTTCTGTTAGTATTCTTACCAAAGGTTTGTACTTTGACTCATACACTGAACAGGCAACTACCCACACACGCAACAAAAATAGTATCATAGAAACCTTAGTTTGATGACAGGCAGTGGGCCAGTCTTCCCCCTGGAACCACCATTAAATTTCAGGCCAGAACTGTGATTTAAAAACAAGGTTTATCTCAGCAGCGACTACTATCGCTCTACTCCCAGTGGTTATCATGAAACGTTTTCATTGGATTTATTTGGCGACATCATGCCAAGTTTGTCCACTTAACCATTTCACTGACAGCCAAGCAGGCATAATTACATGAGTGCACAGGTATGAAGAAACATGGTTGTGAGACACTTTCAGAAGGTTTTTATAAATAAAAATACTTTAAAAAAACAAAACAAAACAAAAAAAGAGGGATATTTAAATCATTTTATTGTGGCTATACACAGCAGAAAATGTTTGGACTAACTGAAAGAAGGCATACATACAAGGCTGTTCTGAAGCGCCCTCCACGCTCCCTACTCCTGGAACCGCTGCGTCTTCTCTCTCGGCTCCGACTGCGTCTCCGGTCCCGGCTTCGGCTCCTCTTTCGTTCACGACTCCTGTCCCGGCTCCTGCTCCTTTTGCGGTCTCGGCTCTTGCTTCTCTTTTTCTCCCTGCTCCTACTACGACTTCTGCTCTTCTTTTTCCTTCCATTTTGAAAGTTTATATTTGTCAATTTGAACATGTTTAACCCAATGTAATCTGCTGGCTCATGACTGCAATGTTATAGAAACACTTACAGTGATTTTCAATTTAATCCATTCAGGTCTCTAAAAGAATATATAAATTCTAATTCAGCACAATCACAATAATTATTTGTTTAAAATATGCCAAATTAAGGCAGACTTACTTCTTGCTCCGTTCTTCATGCCCATTGGAACTTATGGACTTGGTCTCATCCTAAGCAGGGTCGATAGAAGAACATCATGAGGAGGACGGCGTAACATTGCAAGTCGTAAGGATAAGGGGGTGGGAACAAAAGAGAATATAATATAATAATTAAATATGTGTACTTTAAAAGATTTATGTGTAGGAGAGTGACAGAAAAGAGTCAGAACCACAAGGCTGACGTTTTCTTCCTTCCTTACTAATGGTTACATTGCGTATCTGGTACGGTCAATAGGTCAAGAACTAGTGCTATGCTGTGAATGTAAAAATTGCATATTTAGTGATTTCATTCTTTTAGCAGCCTGAAAGGTTCTGTACCAAGGCTATCTGTGCCTATAAGACCCAAAGTGGCAATGCTAGCAGCCAGCCACTAAGTGAGCTCCTGTGGTGGATGCCATTCCAGTGATCTTCACCCCATTTGCCTTCGTGGATTGTAAGAGTTCGATGCCACCTCTGTCACACATCTCGCCCTGAAGCAAACAGGGATTCACACGGCTTAGTAATATCGAATCCGAAAGAACATCTAAAGCTGAGATGTTCTTTAATCTACCTAATAATGTGCATGAGTGTCTTAAAACAAAGTGGCCATTTGCATTCAGCAGAAAAGGTCTCTTTGAACTGAAAGCTTTTTGCAATATGCAGAGAGCCATCATATCCTTTTTCTGAGACCAATGAAATAACCACACATTGTTATATGAAGGTCAACTGCATGCATAAATGCTAATTACAATAAATTACCCTTCAATATATCAACATTAATCTGTTTATTTCCAATCCCATGAAAAACATGAGAATTGCATGGAATAGCTTGTATGGCAAATCCATAATTGTAACAGTAGTCAAAATTACATTACTTAAGACATGCAAATTTGAATGATCCTTCAATAACGACTTTAGTTTATACTGAATACCAAATGTAAGGGTAGGTGCTAAAATTACCATGCATAGAAAAGCGTGAATAGTGTCCAAAGACTTCATACCAGCACTTAAGTTCATGTGCATCCTCTGCATTTATTTTGTCGGCACCAAAATCAATGAGCCTAAGTATTTTCAACCATGGGTACCACAGTACATCAATATATGGGGCAATTACTACCTTCATTTTTTTGACAGTTCACACTGGAATTCATGGGAGTAGAGGTGAGATATAGGCATGTCTACAAAAAGAGATAGATGGGCATTTATTCATTGAAACCACTATCATATAAACAAACATGGCATTTAACTGTAAAAAAGGTACCGAAAACAAGGCGTAGATTGGACTGCAGTTTCAATAAATGTAATAGTTTATCACGCTTAACTAAATACCCACCTTTTTATATGGCGCCTCAAGCATGGCTTCGATGTCAAAGTCGTCGGCCATGATGGCGGAGATCTGCTAACAGAAAAAAACGGCAAAATTATACGTGATAATAGCGTTCACTTCCGACACACATTTCACAGTCCAGTCACTTTCTTATGACCACACGGGGGGGAAAAAAATACAGTTTATGGAAATTTCGCTCTGCGGGGAACTCTGACATAGCTATGTATGGCAGATTACTTAAGGTTTCTCTGACTAGCATAGCAAGCAGCTAATCCACAAAGGTATATTAGCCAAGAGGTTTGAAAACATTATATTACACCAACTTCTCTTAAAAAAACAGTTGTATAGAACATTTTCATGATCATGAACTGAGTAAAGTCAGTTACTCAGAGTACAGTTAACAAACACGGCTAGCACACTGGAAAGGCCTCAATCGGCCTTTGGTATATATGTTGTTGGTAACATGCTAGCAACTAGCTAGATTATCGAACAAAACAATGCAAATGTCACACTTCATGGACATCATTTCAGAATTTAACTGCTACAGTTGTTCATGGACAATCTACTGACAAGTAATTAGTTAATTAGCCTTTAATGTTACGTCTTCTTTTCCGCCTTACCGTGTTAATGCGGCCTAATGGAATCCTCGTTTAAAACGACGGGCCTCTTCAGTGTTGTTCTGTTACAGCCAAGAATTCTCTAAAGCCTCTAAAAGTACTCAAAATATGTATTTCGATACACGTTACTATTTTTTAACAAATACCAATATTTGTATTAGAATAGCGTGCTCTGCGTCAGCCTTTTCAGTAGGCTGTGGCGGCAAACTATTATGGCGCACGAGCGGTCCTTGTTGCATAAGCGACACTTCCAAACAAGTCCACAAGAGGGACTCGTGAGCACTGCGTCCTGAAGCTTGGGGTGTGTTTACATATGAGGAGGAGTAATAAATGTAATTCCGCCCACATCTACCTTGATTGGCTGTTGGAGTAAAGTCTGAATATCAAAGAGATACGTATGTAATGCGTGTATGTAGATATATATATATATATATATATATATATATATATATATATATATATATATATATATATATATATATATATATTTCCACTAGATTTTGGATTATGGCACAAGATAATATCTCCAATCAATAAAAGTCAATTATTTTTTATATAATCTTGACAATATTAGATACATTCTAAATACATGAGCGAGAAGTAAAACGCTACAGGTACCACTAAACTTACGACAACATTTAAAACACACATTCCCTCACAAGCATTCACTGTGTTCTTTGAGTTGGAACGTTTTGCAAGAGTACGAGCACAAACACAACAAAGCTGTAGTAGGTAGGTTTTCCGGTTGTACGTGATGACGTTTATGTGACATAACGGCGTGATACGACAACCTCGGGGGCCGTTCGGTTACATTAAAGGAATACGCACTGACTCAATATGTTTTTTTATTTGAATTTACTACGGGTATGTTGATGTGAGATATGACTATCGGCAGGCATATTAGATTGTGAGGTATTTTCTAGGTTTGTTGTTACACAACCGTCTGAAACTTTTGTTCTTTCACATTCTAGTGAAAACACATTCTAGTGAAAGAACAGATTCACATTCTAGTGAAAGAACAAAAGAACAAAAAATTATTTAGCCATGGATCTGTCGGCAGGAAGTATATAACTCATTCATTGTCTACCGGGGAGCCTGTGCCTATCTCAGGCGTCATTGGGCATCAAGGCAGGATACACCCTGGACGGGGTGCCAACCCATCGCAGGGCACACACACACACTCTCACAATACAGACAATTTAGATATGTCAATCAATCTACCATGCATGTCTTTGGTCTGGGGGAGGAAACCGGAGAACCCGGAGGAAACCCCCGAGGCACGGGGAGAACATGCAAACTCCACACACACATGGCGGAGGCGGGAATCGAACCCCCAACCCTCTTAGTGCTAACCACTAAGCCACCGTGCTAACCATTAAGCCACCGTGCTAACCACTAAGCCACCGTGCTAACCACTAAGCCACCGTGCCCCCCTTTATTCAATAACTGTCCAGGAAAAACAATTTCTTCTAGATTTGGTCTCAGTGGACACTGGTTAGCAGTGGTTTTTGATGTTGAAAATATTTTTTCTTTTTGTTTAACATATATGGTTACAATAATTCTAAGCTGAATTAAAATCTTAAATTGAGGAGATAGCAGGAACATAACATTATCCATATGTTTAACAAATACTGTAGTAAAAGTGTATTAAGTGATGATGAAAAGAGCCAGTTGATCTTGCTACAATTTGAGATGGACAATCTTAACATTAAGAAAGCCAAAGGTGCATATATATGTTCAAAAGCTAAATGGATTGAAGAGGATGAGAAAAGCACTTCTTAATTTTTGCAGATTAGAAAAAAGACGACAACATAGTAATGCTATTCTTTCATTAATGGTGATTGGCACTGAAAGGACAGAGTTTACTTCAATTATAAAGGAAATCCACAGATTCTACAGTGACCTGTTCTCTTCCAAATTGTTCCCAATAGTCTGTAATAATTTGTTTGGAAAAATAATTAAAGGAGCAGGACAGTGGTGAGGTGTGCTGTAGGTCAGACAGAGGAGTTCAAAGTGGAGATGGGACTGCATCAGTGATCGCTCTGAGCCCCTTCCTGTTTGTTATAGTGATGGACCAGTTGTCAGAGGAGGTCAGACAGGAGTCTCCTTGGACAATGATGTTTGCAGATGACATTGTGATCTGTATTGAGAGCAGGGAGCAGGTGGAGGTAAACCTGGAGAGGTTGAGGTTTGCGCTGGAGAGAAGAGGAATGAAGGTCAGTCATAGTAAGACTGAGTACATGTGTGTGAATGAAAGGGAGGGAAGTGGAACAGTAAGGTTACAGGGTGAAGAGGTGAAGAAGGTACAGGAGTTTAAGTACTTGGGGTCAACAGTCCAGAGTAATGGAGAGTGTGGGAAAGAGGTAAAGAAGCGAGTGCAGGCAGGTTGGAATGGGTGAAGAAAGGTGTCGGGAGTTCTGTGTGATAGGAAAATATCAGCAAGAATCAAGGGGAAGGTGTACAGGACAGTGGTGAGACCGGCCATGCTGTATGGTTTAGAGACAGTGTCACTGAGGAAGAGACAGGAGTCAGAGCTAGAGGTAGCAGAGCTGAAGATGTTGAGGTTCTCTTTGGGAGTGACAAGATTGGACAGGATTAGGAACGAGTACATCAGCGGGACAGCTCATGTTGGACGTTTGGGGGACAAAGTTAGGGAGGCCAGATTAAGATGGTTTGGACATGTTCAGAGGAGGGAGAGTGAGTATATTGGTAGGAGAATGTTGGACATGGAGCTGCCAGGCAGGAGGCAAAGAGGGAGGCCAAAGAGGAGGTATATGGATGGAATTAATGAGGATATGAAGCTAGTGGGTGCAAGTGTTGAGGATGCAGAAGATAGGGATAGGTGGAGAGAGATGATTCGCTGTGGCGACCCCTGAAGGGAAAAGCCAAAAGAAGAAGAAGACACTGCTCAACAATGATTTTAGGATTTTCACTCATATTCTTGTTAATAGATTAAAATATGGCATTAATAATTTGATTGATGAGTCACAGTCAGGTTTTCTTAAAGGGAGATCTTTTCATAATAATTTAAGGTTGATTATGGATCTGGTAGAGTACAGTCACTTGTTAGAGTATAATGGATTAATTCTATTTTTTGACTTTTAAAAGGCCTTCAACATGATATAACATTTTGGCTTTGGCACACACACAAATGACCCAAAACACATTGCACTGGACACTGATGCTCCTTGCTGCGGGTGGTGGGCCTATGGGAAGGTGGGCCTACGTCACTCCTTCGGGCTGTGCCCGGCCGGGTCCACCAGGCACTCGCCTGCATGCCCAAACCCCAGGCCTGGCTCCAGGGTGGGGCCCCAGTAACGCCAATCCAGGGGACATAACGGTCCTTGATATATTTTTAATCATAAGGGGATTTGAACCGCTCTTAGTCTGACCCGCCACCTGGAACGCGTTTGCCTTGGGAGACCCTACCAGGTGCACTAGGCCCCCGACAGCATGGCTCCTAGGTTCATTCGGGTACTCAAACCCCTCCACCACAATACGGTGGTGGTTCAAGGAGGGGCCTGCTTAGACTGCTGCCCCCACGACCCAGCTCCAAATAAGCGGAAGAAAATGATGATGATGATGATGATGATGATGATGATAAGAATGAATTGTAGTTAGGAGAAGATATGAATAGTTAAGTCTTTCTCCCTTTTTGTAATACACAAAGATTCATTATTGATCATGGAATACGGTAGGTATTTCAGTTACAAGGGATCTGAAAATTAGTATGAAAGAAAACTATGAAAACAAGCTACAAAAAGCCAGTGGAGTCTTGAATTGCTGGTTGCGGAGAGATATCTCTATTTTTCGGAGAATTGTTCTATCCAAAATTCAGTATTTAGACTTATGGAATATTAGATTTATCCTGCATTTGCTTTGGCTTAGATGTTATAAAAACAAGTAATAAGAAAATGTATGATTTTATTTGGAGGCAAAAACTCATTATATTAATAAATCTGACAGTGGCAAGTTGTACGATCAAGGTGGCTTTGAGTGCCTTCAGCTTTATTTCATGAACTGGGTTGAAGTCACTTTCGTCTCAAATGTGACTATGAAACACTCAGCTTTTTGGAAATTAGCATAGACACACACAACTTTACACCTACAGTACACCTATTTGGAACAAGAAATATATTTTACATAGGAACAAGTCTTATTTTTTGAAAGTTGGTTGAATCAAAACATATGGTCTGTGTTGGACTTAATGGCGTTATAATGCTTTCACTTTAAAACAAGGATTTGCTTGTCATCCAAAACATTTCTTTACAGTTATCTTCTGGTGTAAAAATTGTAATAACATAGACCCTTTCTTATTAAAAAACTTCTGCAATTCTTCCCTTGCTAAATACTGCAATAAAAAAAACCTAAGACAAGTTATCATCCAATTTTGCTACTCCTGTCAAATGTTAAGAGATTAATTAGATTACATTTTTGATTTTAAAAAAATATTGTAAAATATCTCAGAACAGTTTACTTAAAATTTCTTCTTCCCCTAAAGCTAAAGAGATGTACTTTAAAATCTTAAATGATACATATCCTTCCAATAAGTGTCAACACTTAAAAATTTAATTTTGATAATGTACCTTGCTATTTTTGTAATTCCAATCATGTGAAAAAATTAGGACACCCCATTGAATATTCAGTTCTTTATTAAGAAATGTCAACATGTCAACTTCTGATATTGTTTTAATTTGTACCTGTAGATGAAAGTTATGTAATTGCATGTAAACAACAAAATATCACTTTGTTTTCACTTATTAAACAAAAGAAAATCAACAAAAATGAGTATTTCACCTAAGGAAAAAGTTAGGACACCCTATGTCCTAATAGCTAGTGTTTCCTCCATTGGCTGAAATAACCTTGCAGCCATCTACCTGTTTCTGATGTCAACTGAAGGAAGGTTTGTCCCACTCCTCAATGCAGAATTCTTTCAGCTGTATGATATTTGCGGACTTGCATGCACAGTCCGATTCAAATCACTCCACAGGATCTCATGTAGATTCATGCACTTTGGCATAAACTGTAGCAAAAGCTTGCTGTAGGTCCCGTGTTTTAGGGTTTTTGGAGACGTCTTTAAGCATCTTGCGGTCTGCTCTTGGGGTGAATTTGCTTGGACGGCCTGACCTGGCCATGTTGGCAGTTGTTTTAAATGTTCTCCACTTGTAAATTATTTTCTGGACAATGGAATGGCTGATTAATCTGAAATCTGGAACACATAAAAAAACCTGTGTTTGAAGCGCTTACTGGGGCGAATGGGTGACGACTCGGCGGCATAGTTGCAAAGCCAAGGCTAACGCTAAGGCTTGCCCATGGGAGCACCACTCCTCTCCACTTCTCATGTCCAACAGGTTTGCTCTCCTCAGTGAAACACCCACTGAGAAACCTGAAAGATCTCTGGTTATAGGAGACTCTATTTTGAGGCATGTGAAATTAGCTAGGCCTTTAGGGGCTCCAGCAGCACAGGTTAGGTATATCCCAGGAGCCAGGGCGCCGGACATAGCAGGTAATCTTAGGGTCCTAGACAAGCATAGGTTCTCGAAGATAGTTTTCCTGTTGGAAAACTGGCCTGTTAGGCTGGGACGGTGTCCATCCCACTCGAAAGGTGGTGCTCTCATTTCATGCAGAATAGCACATAGTCTTAGAGCAGATCTAATTAATTGGTGACAATGCAGGGCCAGGGAGCCAGGGCTAATCCGAACGTCTGCTAGCTGCAATGAGTTGTCACCCAAGATTCATAACATTGAGACTGTGTCTGTTCCTTGAGCTAAACAAAAATGTTTTAACAATCAGAAAATTTGTTTTAGTAACCTGATTAACATAAAACTAGATCATAGTGAATGCACAGCCAGCACCTTTGATCTGAAGCTAAGACTGTTAAATATAAGATCTCTTTCATCTAAAGCACTTATTATTAATGAACTGATTACTGATCAGGAGTTTAGTGTTTCATGTTTAACAGAAACATGGATTAAACCAAACGAGTATGTAGCATTAAATGAAGCTTGTCCGCCTGGTTATAGTTATATACATCAACCACGTCTAACAGGCAGAGGAGGAGGTGTCACAGTTATTCATGATTATAAGCTAGGCGCAACACAAAAACCCGGACATCAATTTAACACATTTGAAGTCCTTTATATTAACTTAACTTATGTAGCGACAAACAATAAGTTCACAGTCAATTCCACTAATTGTTATTTACAGACCTCCAGGACCATATTCTGAATTCCTCAGTGAATTTGCAGATTTCATTTCAAACCTTGTTGTTTCTTTAGACAAAGCATTAATTGTAGGAGACTTCAACATTCATTTTGATAAGTCAGAAGACCCTCTAAGAACAGCAGTTGTATCCATCTTAGATTCAGTAGGTGTTAGTCAAAATGTAATAGGACCCACTCATAATGGAGATCACACTCTGGATCTTATTCTAACATTCGGCTTAAATATAGAAAACATAGTTACTCTTCCACATGCGGAAACTATCTCTGATCTTCTTCTTCTTCTTCTTCTTTCGGCTTTTCCCTTCAGGGGTCGCCACAGCGAATCATCTCTCTCCACCTATCCCTATCTTCTGCATCCTCAACCCTTGCACCCACTAGCTTCATATCCTCATTTATTACATCCATATACCTCCTCTTTGGCCTTCCTCTTTGCCTCCTGCCTGGCAGCCCCATGTCCAACATTCTCCTACCAATATACTCACTGTCCCTCCTCTGAACATGTCCAAACCATCTTAATCTGGCCTCCCTAACTTTGTCCCCCAAACGTCCAACATGAGCTGTCCCTCTGATGTACTCATTCCTAATCCTGTCCAATCTTGTCACTCCCAAAGAGAACCTCAACATCTTCAGCTCTGCTACCTCGAGCTCTGACTCCTGTCTCTTCCTCAGTGACACTGTCTCTAAACCATACAGCATGGCCGGTCTCACCACTGTCCTGTACACCTTCCCCTTGATTCTCGCTGATATTTTCTGATCGCACAGAACTCCCGACACCTTTCTCCACCCATTCCAACCTGCCTGCACTCGCTTCTTTACCTCTTTCCCACACTCTCCATTACTCTGGACTGTTGACCCCAAGTACTTAAACTCCTGTACCTTCTTCACCTCTTCACCCTGTAACCTTACTGTTCCACTTCCCTCCCTTTCATTCACACACATGTACTCAGTCTTACTACGACTGACCTTCATTCCTCTTCTCTCCAGCGCAAACCTCCACCTCTCCAGGTTTTCCTCCACCTGCTCCCTGCTCTCACTACAGATCACAATGTCATCTGCAAACATCATTGTCCAAGGAGACTCCTGTCTGACCTCCTCTGACAACTGGTCCATCACTATAGCAAACAGGAAGGGGCTCAGAGCCGATCCCTGATGCAGTCCCACCTCCACATTGAACTCCTCTGTCTGACCTACAGCACACCTCACCACTGTCCTGCTCCTCTCATACATGTCCTGCACCACTCTGACATACTTCTCCGCTACTCCTGACTTCCTCATACAATACCACAGCTCTTCTCTTGGCACCCTGTCATACGCTTTCTCCAAGTCTACAAACACACAGTGCAACTCCTTCTGACCATCCCTATACTTCTCCATCAAAATCCTCAGAGCAAAAATTGCATCCGTTGTGCTCTTTCTGGGCATGAAGCCATACTGCTGCTCACAAATTTCCACTACCTTCCTTAACCTAGCTTCCACTACTCTTTCCCATACCTTCATTGTATGGCTCATCAACTTTATCCCCCTATAGTTGCTGCAACTCTGCACGTCACCCTTATTCTTAAAGATCGGCACTAACACACTTCTTCTCCATTCCTCAGGCATCCTCTCACTCTCTAAAACCCTGTTGAACAAATTAGCTAAAAATTCCACTGCTGCCTCTCCCAGACACTTCCAGACCTCCACCGGAATGTCATCAGGACCAACTGCCTTCCCACTTTTCATCCTCTTCAAAGCCTTCCTGACTTCATCCTTTCTAATCTTATCTACTTTCTGTTCCACAGAGTTCACCCCTTCTACTCTTTTTTCCCTCTCATTTTCCTCATTCATCAGCTCCTCAAAGTATTCCTTCCATCTCCTCTGTACACTCTCCTCACTTGTGAGCACCCTTCCATCTCTATCCTTAATAACTCTAACTTGCTGCACATCCTTCCCATCTCGATCCCTCTGCCTAGCTAACCTGTACAAGTCCTTCTCTCCTTCTCTAGTGTCTAACCTAGTGTACAACTCTTCATATGCCTTCTGCTTGGCCTTAGACACCTCCCTCTTCACTCTGCGCTGTAACTCCTTGTATTCCTGTCTATTCTCTTCAGTCCTGTCCATGTCCCACTTCTTCTTGGCTAACCTCTTCCTCTGGATACTATCCTGAACTTCCTCATTCCACCACCAAGTCTCCTTATCTTCTTTCCTCCTTCCAGATGACACACCCAGCACCTTTCTCCCTGTCTCCCTGATCACTTCTGCTGTAGTTTCCCAGTCATCTGGCAGCACTACCTGACCACCCAGAGCCTGCCTCAACTTCTGTCTAAATTCCTCACAACATTCCTCCTTTTTCAGCTTCCACCACTTGGTTTTCTTCTCTATCTTTGACCTCTTCATCTTACAGACCATAAAAGTCATCCTACACACCACCATCCTATGCTGTCTGGCTACACTCTCTCCCACTACCACTTTACAGTCACTAATCTCTTTCAGATTGCCTCTTCTACATAGAATGTAGTCTACCTGTGTTCTCCTACCTCCACTCATGTAAGTCACTCTATGCTCCTCCCTCTTCTGAAAATAAGTGTTAACCACACCCATGTCCATCCTCTTAGCAAAGTCCACTACCATCTGTCCTTCAAGGTTCCTTTCCTTAACTCCAAACTTGCCCATCACCTCCTCATCACCTGTGTTCCCCTCGCCAACATGTCCATTAAAATCCGCTCCTATCACCACTCTCTCACCCATGGGAATACTCTCCATCACCTCATCTAATTCACTCCAGAATCTCTCTTTCTCCTCTAACTCACAACCTACCTGTGGGGCATAACCACTAACAACATTCAACATCACCCCTTCAAACTCTAACTTCAGACTCATCACCCTGTCTGACACTCTCTTCACCTCCAGGACATTCCTCACAAACTCCTCCTTCAGGACCACACCTACCCCATTTCTCTTACTATCCACACCATAATAAAACAGCTTGAATCCTGCTCCTATACTACGAGCCTTGCTACCCTTCCACCTGGTCTCCTGTACACACAGTATGTCCACCTTCCTTCTCTCCATCATATCAGCCAGCTCTCTACCTTTCCCTGTCATAGTACCAACATTCAGAGTTCCTATTCTCAGTCCTACACTCTTACCTTTCCTCTTCTCTCTCTGTCTGCGCACTCTCCTCCCTCCTCTACTTCTTCGACCAACAGTAGCCCAATTTCCACCGGCGCCCTGTAGGTCAACGGCGCCGATGGCGGTCGTTGTTAACCCGGGCCTCGACCGATCCGGTATGAAATTCGTACTGACGATTCGCATGGTTAAATTTGGCAATGTTTTACGCCGGATGCCCTTCCTGACGCAACCCTCTCTATTTATCCGGGCTTGGGACCGGCACAGAAGTCACTGGACTGTGACCCCCATGGCTAGATTGGAAACTATCTCTGATCATTGTTTCATTTAAGATGCGTCTCAGACGCGAGATGCACGATCTGCCACATCTCTGTATTAAGCGTACATTTACGTCTGCTACTGCAGAGAGATTTATGAGTAGTCTCCCAGAACTATAACGCATGATTGGTTCACCACCTGACCCCACAGAACTTGATCAGGCAACTGATTACCTGGAGTCGGTGTTTTGCAACACGCTAGATAATGTAGCTCCACTTAAAAGGAAAATAATTAAAGATAAGAAACTAGCACCCTGGTACAATGACCACACACTAGCTTAAAAGAAAATCATCTAGGAAACTAGAACGCAAATGGTGTCAAACTAAATTGGCAGTATTTCAGTTAGCATGGAAGGAAAGCCTTCTGAGCTACAAAAATTCACTTAGTACTGCTAGATCAGTGTACCTCTCTGCTCTAATCAAAGATAACAAAAACAATCCTTAATTTTTATTTAGTACCATAGCAAAACTAAGTAGGAGTAAAACCACTGTAGAAAAGCGCACACCTTCTTTATGCAGCAGCAATGACTTCATGATTTTTTTCAATGGAAAGAAAATTCAGACTATTAATTTAAAACCAAATTATTCAATAGATAATCCTTTAGATAATATAACTATTTCTGGTCAGAGCTTATCATGCTTTACTCCCCTTCAAGAGCCTGATCTAGTTTCCCTAATTTCATCTTCAAAACTTTCAACCTCACTCTAGATCCTTTACCCACGTCTTTCCTTAAACAGATATTACCAGTAGCTACTGAACCCCTTCTAAAAATGACAAATTCTTCCCTTAGCACTGGCTATGTATAAAAGAGGAAAAAGATCGCGCATATGAAGCCTATTCTTATTTTGATGGCATAACGAAGAACAAAAAGACAAAGACAAAGCCTGCTGTGTGGCTACCCTTAGCATCGTGGTGGATCTCCACGAGTTAGAACCAGGTGTGTGGCATCTTCACTTTATCAATCACTTTACAAGGTGCAGCACTGGACACATTGTGAAAACAAAAAAGTCATCTGAAATCGTTAACTCCTTTATTCAAACTTGCCATTCACAATGCCATTGACCTTCTTAAGCCAGTAGCTTTGGGTGTTTCCATTCTGCACCCGAGGTTTGGACACTGCTTCCGCAAAGAGGCGTTACCATCAAGCCATGATGCAACGTCCATCAAATCAGGTGAATATTTAAATTCCTATTTAAAAACAAACTGTGAAAAATGACTTATTTCATAAGTAACATAGTTGACCATAATATATCTAGCATATCTGCTTTTCGAAAAACATATATCCAAAACCAGGTAACCCTGAGTCTAATTATAGTTCAATGCAAGGTTATGTTTTGGTTTCAGGAAAAAAAAAATCTCGAATATACCCCGAATTATAAAATGACCCACATTTCTTAGAGGCACAAGCATAAAATGTTTTTTTGTCATACAGATGGGCATATGAAATAATAATGACAATATTCCTGAGCAAGTACTGTGTTTAAGATTTAGAATGGTGTAAATTGTATAAGATGTCAACTATTTTCATACAGCCAAAAACAGTTGTCTGACTGGAAATTCCATTATATTTTGTACACCTGTCATGAACAGTTGTTGACACATTTGTATATTTTATTGTCAGTTTCATTGTCAATATGCTTTTGTTTCACAATTCATTTCAGAAGTCAGGGGGTCTCAGTTGCATATTGGTAGTATCTGAATTATCTGAGGGAAAGATTGACCATGGAGTGAAGAATTTTTTTCCATTAGCCAGACAAAATCAATGCTCATAGTTTCCAGGGAGCAGGCAATCCCCTCCCCAACTACACTAGTGTCAGGAACTGAGTGGAAAGTGCTGACCCAAGCACGATACTTAAGGGAAAAAAATAAAATAGTCTCATCTAAAATAGTTTCTTACATTTTACAGGTGACATAGAAGTCTGATGTGAACTGTACAAATGTGAACAATACTTATTCAGAGGCTGTACAAGTGTAATTATGCCATGCTAGCTTTTTGGTGGCTAAGTTAGGAAACACTCCCTAGTGGATAGAAAGGAGGACACTGCTATGGATATTGACTTTCAGCATTGTTCCCTAGTGACCTGTTTGTCACAGTTCAATAGACCAAACAATGCAGTGATAACACACAACAGCCCAAGCATAGTTGACAAAAAGCATTGTTGTATTCTGATAGCCCCATTAGAGCGATCCTTCTCAATCTTAAACCTGATCAGTCATTTTTATATAGGTCATATTAATATATCAAGTTTCTATGTTTACAAAGTGTAATCTGTTTAAATGCATCTAACAGATGCAAAGCAAGTAAATCAGTAAAAAGAGTTCTTAGAGGTAGCCATGGTCTTTTACTATGGGCCTTTTGGAAAATTGCCATCATATTTTTAAAAGTCTGCCCTCTTAAACCAAGTGCATGTGAAAAATAATGGATGATCATTAAGTCATGCAGAAGATAAACAATCTCTTTATTATCAAAGAAAATAGAGCTAAGCTCAATACATGTGTGAATTATAACCAGCATGCTGTCACATTTTGCTTGTGTATTATATTATTCTATAGAATTATATTTAAACATTTTCTTATAATCAACTCTGAAATCTTATTCACAGTAACTTCATAGTAACTAAAGTAAGCTGCAGAATGGACAATTATATACACTATATGGCCCAAAGTAGACAGGTGGACACCTGACAATCACACTCATGTGCTTGTTAATCATTGCATTGCCAGGTACTGATGTCAAACAAAAAGGCCTGGTGCACAATTTCCATTCAGTAGGATAGAGGTCAGGACTCAGTTATGGGTGTGAAGATCAGGTGTCCATATTGTTTTATTATTCTTATTCCTGACTATAATTTTTGGCAGGGTAATTAGAATGATACTTACAAACTACGGGTGTAACAAGACACAAACGACCAATTCAACATGATTTCCATATGGCACCACCTTGTTATGATAAATTTTCAATGCAGCAAAAATAAGAATTGCGTGTGCATTAGGTTTCCATTTCCAATTGATCAAATAATTTTTCATTTAAAAATATAATGACTGAAATTTATTTATGACAGTGTGTGTGCATGATCCATTCAGATCTTAGCAGCATATGACAAAAAATCTGTGCATTAGAGTTTAACAGAATTAAACATGGCTAAGATGTTATTAGCATGACTCACAAAGGTGGCATGTCTGAACCATGGGGCCTTCCTTAATCGGTAGGTAGGTTGTTGGGATTTTGATAGGTTGTCATGCATTCTCCTCTACCAAATATCAACTTTGCAGTTATCACAGTGGTTCCTTTAAATTGAATCAGAAAGGCTGAAACGCTCTGTGAATTCATCAGAGAGTTTGCTATCCTCACTCATGATTATATGTACATTTGTTTGACTATGTGCCATATTAACATTAGTGCTGTAATGTTTTGGTCTACCTCTCACTGTTTGTTGGCATATATAATTATAATCCGAATGAAGAATATATCATGCATTCTATTTAGGAAGCAGACTGATTAGCTAAAAAAGTATCCACATATTATTATTGATTGCCACAATTCAATAGTGGTAAAAAACAAATGTGGTTATTGACACTTTCAATTCTTACACCCAGCAGCAAAACAAAAGAAAGCAATAGAAAACTAATTCTGGCTTGCTTTTAAAAATCATTATAGACTCCCTATTTGTTTCTGTAGCCAGGAGGCTGACAGAGAGAAAAGGTATGAAGCCTCTCTAAAATCTAGAAATTTTGTATTAAATCTACAGTTATAAGGAATATAAATTTTTTAATTACATTTTTTGTTTAAAAAATAATCATTATAAATTAGAAGAAAAAGAAGCCTTTTATTATCGCCACACATACATTACAGCACAGTGGAATTCTTTTCTTCACATATCCCAGCTGAGGAAGTTGGGGTCAGAGTGCAGGGGCAGCTATGATACAGTGCCCCTGGAGCAGAGAGGGTTAAGGGTCTTGCTCAATTGCCCAACAGTGGAGCTTGGTGATGCTGGGGCTTGAACCCCGATCCTCGGCCCAGAGCCTCAACCACTTGAGCCACAACTGCCCACAGAGTGCGAACGCAGTCCCCCACTATCAGAAATTATGCAGTCGAGATTCCCGCATTTGGGGAATTCGCAAAGGTCAGCACAGCCCGAGTGCAATGGCTGAGCCTCGCTTTGGGCAAACCACCTCCTTGATCATGGTATTGCCCCGGCCAGGTAAGTAAGTTTAACTGATAATTATTTTATTTTTTTTACAAATACAGAAATACATGTGTTTGTAAGCCAACATTCATTTGTACAAAATGATTTTTTTAAGGCTCCAAAAAATAAACTGAAATTTGTAAGAAAAAATATAGGGCATTACCTTTCACATAATAAGTGAAAAAAATCTCTCTCATTTCTGACTCTTCAGTTTGATTTATTTGTGTATCTACAATCTAAGCAGTGTCATTTGACACAGAATATTTACACAGCATTCATCTAAAATTCACACACAAAGTCCAAAAGGTATGTTTGCAAAAATACTGACACATTTATAGATATTTATCAGTATGCTCAACCTTTCAACTGACTCAGTTAGATAATCTTTTTTTTTAGTGCACCATTCATTGATTCCATCAAAGTTTCACATGCATTATCACCTGTGATTTTTATGCAGTGCTTTTCCTACAATAAATTATAATTTATACAAATAAGGACTTATCAATGGGATTGGACAGCCTGGAGAAGCAGCAGATTGCTGTGGATAGTCACTTAGAAAACATGAAGATGGCTTTGGAGTGCAATTACCACAAACTGCTTGCCACTCAAGTCTCAATCAGTGAATGGCTGACAATTTCAATGTTAAAACTAGAATGAATTTCCTGTTTATTCTATTGCACTTTTTGACTACATAGTACAGTTATCGAAGGTAAATTAATTTACAATCATTGTATCCAGTGTCACCCAGATCAGGATAGATTCCCTTCTGAGTCTGATTCCTCCAAGCATTTCTTCCCAATATGATCTCAGGGAGTTTTTCCTTGACATGTTTGCCTCTGACCTGCTCATTTGGGATAAACTAATCTACCACCTTGCTCACAGTTTTTTTTTTTATTGTTTTTTAACCGGAGATGTGTTCAGTGCAGTAAGGCAAACACAGAAAGAAGTCCATCAAAAACACATTGACAAAGTCTACTTAATATCTGATACAATTGTTTGAGTCAGTACAATTTCTTTGTAGCTCCTCATCCCAAAATGTTTAGATCTATTTTCAAAAATGATGGCATCCATTAAATTCACCCTCTTCAAAACTGAAGTTAAACAGATAATAAATAATGACAAAAAAATCCTCATTAAAATCAGATGGTCTCAAAGCTTTCAGAAGTACAGAAAAGAGCTCACAACACAGCCAGGTCATGGCAGGATTTGGAGCGCACTTTCAAGGCCATCTTTTTGTTGTTCTTTGCTACCAGTCTGTCAAGGAAGCGACGGGCCTTTTTGGTGATGCTCTCCTTGCGCTTATAAATGGAGAGCCGGTATGCATTGGTCTCTTTGCTATCCCGCCGCAGACGGATCTGCCTCACGATTCCTTCAAACAGCTCTTGCACATTGTGGTTCAATGATGCTGATGTCTCAATGAATTTGCAGTCAAAAACAACAGCACATGCCCGACCCTCTAACAAACAGAAAATGGAATGCTATTATTAAAGTAAATATTCAACAATCTACAACTTTACAAAGAAACATGTAAATCAACCTTTTTGGTCAGTGCTCAAAATTCTAATTTCATATTTTCTTGAGCATATTTTACACCAGGATACATTTGTGTGCCTTTTTGCACAGGCTTGGTAAATATAATGTGCAAATAGCTGTCAGTGTTATAAACATGCATTACCGCTACATATTATCATATCAAGTTTGTTTATATAGACATTTTCTTTACTTTCAATCTGTGGTATGGGGTGGTTAGTTATAGTACACTACAGTCTGAAATATGGTACATATGTTAATTAGATTATGCACAGAATGAATGTTGAGATTATGCACAGCAGGAACCGTTTGTAGTGTTCTTAACCAGAAACCATGAAAGTGCCACACAAACATTATTATTATTACTATCACTACTACTGCTGCTACTACTACTACTACTAATAATAAGAAGGAGTAGAAGAAGAAGAAGAGGAAGAAGAAAAAGAATATGCCTGTTTATTATTAAATATGACATAAATCAAGTTTGTGCATAGGACTGAATTAGAAATTGTCTCCTCCTACCCCATCTGCCACTTGGGGTTGAGAAACTGTGGTGTAAACCATGGCCATTGAAATAATTTAAATATTGCTGGTAAGCATGCACTGATGTAATAAAATTGTAATTTGCTTTTCCTTTTGTCATGGAAGCAGAAGTTCTATAAACATAACACAAAAATGAACACTCTCACCTTCCACTGCTACCTCTCGACAGCGCACCAGGTCACTCTTGTTGCCCACAAGAATGATGGGAATATTCTCAGCCTGATGGATGCGTCGCAGTTGGATGCGCAGCTCTGATGCACTCTCAAAGCTGCTGCGGTCAGAGATGGAGTAAACAATGACATACGCATTCCCAACCTGCATGCAGTAGTCCTGCACCCACTTCTCATCCTCTTCCTGCAAATCACAGACTTTACTACAAATAAAGTGCCTGTTCAAGGAAATAACACATGAATAATATCCTGCCAAACTGTGGTACAGTTACCCTAATTATTTTTAGTAGTCCAAGTGTGTGTGTAATTTTATATATATATATATATATATATTATATATATATATATAATTATAACACACACTTGGACTACTAAAAACAATTAGGGTAACTGTATATATACTTATACTGTCTATATACTTAGACTGCTAAAAACAATTAGGGTAACTGTCCCACAGTTAATACAGAAAGTGGAATCAATAGGTGTGTAATGAAGTCCTGAAGCCCTTAATGTCCTCTGCTGTGCATTGGTCCATAGTCCTCTGCAAACCTCTGTCAGTTTTGCTAGCTGCATCGAATAGACATAATTTTCCCAAAAAAACCGCAGTGCAGCTAAGCAGATGTATCTGCTGTTGAATCAAAGTAGACAACTCAGACATACAATGACTATGTATACAGTTGTAGAAAAAGTATTTAATCACACTCCAGTGTCACTCAGATGAGGATGGATTCCTTTTTGAGTCTGGTTTCTCTCAAGGTTTCATCCTGATATCTCATGACTAGAGGGAGTTTTTCCTTGCCACCCTTGCCTCTGGCTTGCTCATTAGGGTGTTACAACCCGTGAGGAATGGGTAGTATTGTGTGTTCTGTCTTGTATGTGTGTGTTAATCCTTTAGGTTCCTGCACTCCATTCTCCAGTCCAGGCAGTCCTACTGCTTCCTCTCCAAGTGTTGCCACCCCCACCCCAAGATGACATCATTAATGGTTGGCAGTATAAATATGGGATGAAAGCCAGTGAAAAGAGCCTCAATGCATATTTGGTTGTGTTGTGATTGCGTTGTATTGAGAATCCGATTCGTGATTTTCAATTCAATTCAATTCTGCTTATAACAATTCTGGTTTTGATCCTTTCCTGTACATTCTACAGGTTTAACCTTTTCCTTGTTTTTGGTTTGGCTGTCTGGATTATACAGAATCTTTGTATGTGTAAATATTGATACACTGTATATATTCACTGGTAGTAGGGGTGTGACTACCATTTTTGTTGGGAGTGGGTTTTGTCTCTGTTTTTGTGGGAAGGGATGTTAGGGACAATTATACTGCTATTTTATGCAAAGGTCAGTTAGTTTTACCCCAGTGTATTACTGTTTTTTATTTTGGCCTTGATCCACCCAGTTGATTCACAAAATTTATAAAATTACTCAATAAACCTAAAGACCATACATAGAAGTGTTATATAAACTTTAATCTATAAGCAGAAATTTAAGTAGTTTGTTTAAAGGATAAAGAAAACAAATAGCAGATCCATTCATCTTGGAAGCTGCTAAAAATTAGACAACATTAGGAATAAAGCTTCCAAAGCAAAACTAATTAATCTATTCTGCTGCACAAAGATGCAGGACGAGTGTGCGATAGGCATTTCTTATTAGTGCAGGTGGTGTTTCATAGTAAAGTACTGTTTAATATTTCCCATTGTAAATGCATATGAATGCCATAAAATGCTATTATTTAATCACAAAGTCCAATACAATTTCAGGTCTCTGTTCTCAAAATTAATGTTGCCTTAAATATCAAAAGTGTTCCCTAGGTGAGACCATCAGGGTATGTTCTAGGGAACTTGTAACAATTTGCTGCTCAATCAATAACAGAATCGATGTGAATGAACGAAATCTGACAATAACTGATTTTTTAAAAAGAAAATACAAACACAAAAATACCTTATTCAGCTGGTTTGGTTTACAGCAATAAACTATGTAAATACATGTTAGTAATAATATAACAAGTAGCTCTTTGCCCCCTAAATTTTGTCAAAGTAGCTCTCAGAGGAAAAAATGTTGGAGACCCCTGACATACTTATTCTTTTCCACCTTGTACTTAACCCCATGTTTTTCTCATACTGTGAGTCCCAACCCTAGACTGGGTTGTAACAAGGGAGAAATATAATGTAAATTAAAAAAAGAAAAAAAAGAAAAGTTTCTTCTTTTTATATTTCCATAAAGCTGCTTTGAGTCCATTGTCCATCCAAATATCCATGCCTGTAGATTACTTTTCATATTTTGTTCCATTTATGCCAAAAATATTTTGACTGCTTTATTAAAATTGGCACTATGAAACCTTTCAGCATTTCAAATTGGCACTATGAAACCTCATATATACAGGTGCATCTCAATAAATTAGAATGTCGTGGAAAAGTTCATTTATTTCAGTAATTCAATTCAAATTATGAAACTCGTGTTTTAAATAAATTCAGTGCACACAGACTGAAGTAGTTTAAGTCTTTGGTTCTTTTAATTGTGATGATTTTGGCTCATATTTAACAAAAACCCACCAATTCACTCTCTCAATAAATGAACTTTTCCACGACATTCTAATTTATTGAGATGCACCTGTACACAAAGTACTTTTGTTGACCTTTTGGCCATTGGATGTAGTGTATTACAGGTTCCATTTTATTTTCATACTTGCTTTTCTGCTTCCCATGTGTCTATTACTATGAGGGTGGTTTCTTCTCCATCCACTGTCAGTGTTCTTTCGTACATGTCCTCTGAAGGAAAAAAGATAGAGAGGTATGATGAACATAATATCCATGTATTCAAAATAATTTATAGAACAAAGCAATTTACTCTTGTCATGAATTCAAGATGCAGCCAGCAATCTACTTTTTATTTTCCAAAGAAATGATTAAAAATAAAAGTAGCACATTTTTATACCTAATGACTAAGCATCTAAATATGCTAAATTAATGCAAAATAGCTGGTTATGTATTTAAATAAATTGCATTATTCACTTTCTCTCATTATACCTACATTACCTACCTCTTGTAAGGTTGCCAGTTACCGATAAACTGCTTTTGAAAGAGTTGTCTAAAACAAGACAAACAAATAAATAGACCAACAAACAAACCTAGTAATCTACTGTGGCACATGTAATTGGGGCCTATAAAATATTACAAATGGGGTTCTTTGATGTACACTTTTGTGTTCAACTAGTCATTGTCAGATATATCATGCTAACATTCAACTAGTCATTGTCAGATATATCATGCTAGCTAATATTTGTGAGATTAAGAATAAATCTGTTAGTTAGCCTTAAATGTTATTCTTCAGTACATAAAATCATTTTGTGAGATGAGGCAAATATATTTTTCTTATTTGAATTTTTCTTGAAAGTAAATTTAGGAGTTTATATGTTTTGATACATTACTTTAATCAGAATATTTATTTAAATAAGTAATTGCACTTTAACTAGAGTAAAGAATTTGGGTTTGTTTACCACCTCTTCTTCCATGATACAGAGCAAGATCTCAAAAACTTGGTAGCCAAAGTCCTCTTTGACCAACAAAGATTTCATGGACACATTCAGTACAGGTTTATTTCATAATCATTATTTAAACGTGTACAATAATATTTTGTCTTTTATTTTTCTCTTTTACTCTGGGATTAAGTTACTGAGATTTGTATCAAATTAATGTGACTAGTCAAACATAATAACAGTAATAATAATAATAATAATAATAATAATAATAATAATAATAATAATAATAACAACAACAATAATAATAGAACCTTAATAATAAATATAAAAACTTTAATAATGTGTGGAGTTCCCCAAGACCCACTTTTACAGTTACTGCTTTAGATTAAATCCAGTTGTTTAAGTGGACTCACCACCTGTGCAGTTGTGGGCATCTTTTTCTTGGATTCCAGCAAAGATGCTAGCGAGGCTGGACTTTCCAACTCCACGATCACCAAGTAGCATGACCCGGTAGAGACACTCATAGCCTGAACTGTCAGACTCCTCTGAATCGGAGGACCAGTGAGCTTGCAGGTGGAATTTTGTGTCTCCAGCCTGGTAGGAGGCAGACTGGGCCAGCGGAGGATGCTGAAGTTCTCTGTGGATTACTCCATGCTGAGAGGAGGCGATTGGAGTGCTGGCTCTTCTTCTCACCACCACTTTACTCTCTCTCTGCGTGTTCAGCGTCATTTCAGAAACTTTTGCACGCCTTCAACCAAAAGAAGAAAGCACAACTTTGAAAGTCAGATTTGATAGTCAAAGCCTTAAATCCATTTGGATATTCTGGTTTAAAGCAATGTTCCCGAAAGAAAAAAACCCCCTGTCTTTTCCTCTTGGTGTGAAAAGAGAACATGCAGAATTAAAATGGCGATTTTCGCCCAAATATTCAAGCATAAAAGCATGTATAAAGGAAGTGATAGAAAGGAAAGTATAAGGAATGTCAACAAAGTCTAAGATGCCCTCCAGGCAGACCCATGTATTTATTTACTCTCGCGTAATATAAATAGGTAGTAGATAACGTTATGCGTTTAGAAACAACCTGTAACTACTGTGTCTTCTCCTTCTCTTGCCGTAAAATCGGGCCGGGTCTGGGTGAGTTTTGCGGAGCTGCTGCGTACAGGCTGTAAGGGATGTAACAGTATAGGACAGGAGTCATAGCGACAACCAGCAAAGTTCCACAACGCCGTTAAAAATGCACGAGTGGAATCAGGGGCTGCTCTTTCTCCCTCCCATTAATCTCCGCCCGCTCTCTCGTTTCACGTTGGGCTACATGAAACAACATTCGGGTGAAATCGCCTACCTCTTAATTCTAAATTTCTACGTGCTTGTACTCAAACACAACTATTAACGACTTTTTAAATTCTGAATATTAACATGCTGATTCTCGGAGTGAGTATATAATCGCACTTGTAGTCAAAATCCTTGCGTGGCTGGACACCGTATGCCACAAACTAATGCTAATGCTTTCACAACCTCATTTGGTCCTCTTTCTGTTTATATAGTACTAGTTCAGAAGTTCTTTGCTATCTGGAAGCTCTCAAGATAATTCAGTCCCAGTCTCATGGAGAAACTTCTCACTCCAACAAAGTGATGTTGATCTTCCATTCCTTCTTAAACACGTACTTTGTTAGTCAGCCATTTTGTGTTTTTAAGGCAGAAGTGGCAGCAAACCAGGATCTTGATACAGAACTATGAAGTGATGCTAGATCACAAGTGTAATGAACCCTCACAAGTCACCTGAATGATAAAAAAAAAAAAAACGATGGTTAATGCATCAGTCTACAAACAACAATATGAAGGGAAACAGGATATGTCTTACAGAGAGCCAGCAGTCCTTACAGGAAACCATATTCTCTGAGGCTATGCTGAAACTTTTCCAACTGAAACAACAGAAATAATCAAGCCATTTGGCCATGAATTTGGGTATTGAATGCCATAAACTGTTTACAAAACCAGCCTTGTTCCCACACATAAGGCAATTGCATCAATGTCCCAAATCCCAGCAGTCACAGATACTTATAAGTAGTGTTAAAAGCTCAAAGAACATTTTTTAAATTTACAAGGAAGTCTGAAATATATGTAGAATATACATAAAGAAAGAAAGAAAGAAAACTGGAAGAAAAATGTGGTCTCCCTGATCCCTGTAATAATTTCATTTAAAGCGAAACTTTAATTACAGCTTTTAAGTGCAAAGTTTTGCTGGGTACACATTTTTTTTTTTATTGTAAGAAAATACAGACTGCCTCAACTCAGATTCCACTCCACAGTACACATCTGAAAGAGCTCATTCCCAAATAGGCTTACATATCATATAGAAATATGTTTAATTCAATTCAGTTTATCTGTAGGATATTTTTTACATTGGCTTAAAGCAGCCTTACCAAACATTTAGAACACTTAATCCAATCAATTATTAGTATGGGAGCGGCAGCAAGACATCAAGGACCATCACTGAACAAAGGGTATAATGTGCTAACCACCAAGCCACCGTGCTCCCCCTATCTGGAGTACAGCTTCAAAGAAAATCAAGTAAGCTGTTATGTGCATATAATAGTTTATGAATACAGAAACACATTTTAGAAGGACTTTTAAAGGAATTCTTCAGCCAAATATGTTTCTAAATTGAACTATAAATTGGAATAGTTTCATTTTTGTGGTCAGACAACTTTGTTTGTTAGTTACTTTTAAAGTTTGTTATTCAGCAACAAAAGTGCCTCAGATTCTAGTGATCTGTCACGAAACAGGGTACCTCTACAGTGCAGGATCAGACATAAATACTGAGCTAGCAGCCAGTCAAGATAATTAACTTTATTATAAACAAACAAACGGGGTGGCTTGGTGGTTAGCACATTTGCCTCACACCTCCAGGGTTGGGGGTTCGATTCCCGCCTCTGCCGTGTGTGTGTGTGTGTGTGTGTGTGTGTGTGTGTGTGTGTGTGTGTGTGTGTGGTTTGCATGTTCTCCCCATACCTCGGGGGCTTCCTCCGGGTACTCCGGTTTCCTCCCCTGGTCCAAAGACATGCATTGTAGGTTCATTGGTATCTCTAAATTGTCCTAGTGTGTGATTGCGTGAGTGAATGAGAGTGTGTTTGCCCTGCGATGCCTGAGATAGGCACAGGCTCCCCGTGACCCGAAAATAGATTGGATAAGTGATAGATAATGAATGAACAAGCATATACACGGGAAACACTGGGGGAAAAACTGAATAGCAACATGAAACTAAATCCAGAGACCAGAAGAAGCACACAATTTCGACAAGGACTCAGCAAAATCCAAGCAACACAACCAATATAAATAGGGTAAATAATAATGACATATTATTATGTTATTACTAGGAACAGGACTGCAGGGAGGGGCTAAGAATTAGGCAGGGCAAACACGTGAAAACACAAAACAAACCACATGACACAGAAAACCCACTGCCGGAAAGCCCCCTAGTGTTCTGGCAGGGAAATGTCCAACCAAAGTATTTTATGGATTGTTAAAATAATGAGTTCTAACTGGAATCCTATATGTTAGGAACACACTTTATAGGATTCCAAGAGGGACTAGCTGAAAAAAAAAACCCTTAATAGGTTTTAAATTTCTAGATTATTTTTTTTCTAATTATTTTCTCTAGTTGATTTTCATATAAGAACATTTGTGGATTTTTTGAGAAAACTCAAATTGTTTTCTTTTTTGAAAAAAAAGCAAATTGTGAATTGTTAGCATTCCTTTGTATGTATAACATTCATATGAACATACTATATGCCATAGAATTCATTTATTTGTTGTACATATATTTACATATTTATCTGCACTTGTTCATTTACACAGTTCCTATTATCTGTACTTCTGGTAGATATTAAACGGCATTTTGTTGCTAGGTACCAGTACTATGCTTAAGCATAGTGCAGGCTTACCCAGTAGTTGAGGTCAGGGCTTGAACTCAAATCAGCAAAGTGGGAGTTGCACTGTTGCTCAAGCAGACAGCCACAGGGAAGGTGAAGTGAACAGATGAACCGGTACACAGAGATACAGGAAAGAGTTATCAGAATAAATACAGGGAACAACTGGCAACAGTACTATCCTGGAAGCCAGAATGATCTGGCAATGATTGACTGAAGGTCTAGGGTACATATACATACTGTTGATTGGTAAGCTGATTGAGAAAAGGTGTGTTTAATGATTTAATTAAAAAAAAAAAAATCCCCAAATATCTTCAGTCCACCTGATTTCCTCAGCATAAGATTTAGAGTATTTAGAGAACTTTATTAAGGTTCAGGCCTAGAGTTAGGTGTTCCTCACCTTTATTTTTTAAAAGTATTCACTCCTGGTTCCTTACACAGAGATCAACGCTGTTTCACCACTGAGAGCATTGGACAGAGCAGGTCGTCAAACTCCTGCTTCCACTGGTGCATGGCATAGCCAATAGCGTGTTGGGCCTCTGAATGCGGCGCATGACTTCCTCATCATATCCTGCTCTCACCATCATTACTACTATTTACCTTTTAATTCTTCTTCTTCTTCTTCTTCTTCTTGTTGTTGTTGTTGTTATTATTATTAAGGTCCTCTCTTAGTTAGTTGTGTTCCTCCTTGTCTGTTCCAGATAATCGATCTGATCACCTGTTCATAATTTCCATCATTTTATCTAATTGTATAATGGGCCCTGATCGATATTCATTTTCACCCTGTACCAAGCCCTACCCCTGTTACGGGTAGCAGGGCTGAGGTTGGACCACTAGGGGGCTCTTAGCAGGGGTTTGACCTGTCTGTTTGTATTTGTGTTTACGTTGGCCATGTGTCAGTTAAGCCCTGCCCTAGCCTAATGTGTCTTGATTGATGTTCACCTGTTCCTAATGTTTCATGATTATGTTTCCTATTTATAGTCCTGTCTTTGTCTGTATCATTTGCTAGTCCTCGTTCGTGTATAGGCCGATGTAGTGTCGCGGTTTCTGTTTCATGTTTTCTGTTCTGTGTTTTATGTTAATAAACCCCATGTCCACGTCAAGCTTCGCGTTTGGGTCTGTTATATCCTGCCGGACACTACCGGCCGTAACAGAAGGACTAGCCCAAACCGAACAGATCCAGCGCGAAGCTTCAGTGAGGAGGTTAGTTTTTGTTTCCGGGTTTTAATGTTTTGCGCTCCGGTTCGGAGTGTTTTTTTTGGGTTTTTTTTTTTTTTTTTTTCTTATTCCGTCCCTCGCTCCGCCCGTGGTTAGGGAATGGAGGAGGGTCCCGGGAGATAAAATTTTGGATTTTGGACTCGCGTAGTACCGGCTCCCGCTTCGTTCATGTTCCTGTGGGGGGCGTCGCCCCATGATGTAGCTTCCGTGGGAGCGGCGCTGCCCCATTTTTAGCCCGTGGAGGGGAGTTCCGGCCATGGCTTTGATTTTAGTCATTTTTTGGGTTCCGGCTCTCGCCCCGCCCATGTTCCTGTGGGGGGCGCTGCCCCATGCTTAGCCAGCGGGGGAGAGTTCCGGCCAGGAGGTGGACCAGTAAGGTTTTGTTTCCGGCTCTCGCTCCGCCTAGGTTCCGGTGGGGGGTGTCGCCCCACGATGTAGCTTCCGTGGGGGGCGTTGCCCCAATGCTCGCCAGCGGAGGAGAGTTCCGGCCAGGGCCCCAGACCTTGAACTTTTTGTCTTTTTTTTTGTTTGCTCCGACTCTCGCTCCGCCCATGTTCCTGTGGGGGGCGTCGCCCCACGATGTAGCTTCCGTGGGGGGCGCTGCCCCGCCCGTCGCTAGCGGAGGAGAGTTCCAGCAGCACCTAGCTCCCACCCTCCCGCCCCTTGGGGAGTTCCAGAGTCCCAGCAAGACGGAAATCGTCGCCCCGGAGCCATCGTTTGTCGGTGGACGTCGCTCGGCGCGAGTGCTCGGCGGTGGACGTCGCTCGGCCCTGCTGCTCGGCGGTGGACATCGCTCGGCCCTGCTGCTCGGCAGTGGACGTCACTCGGGTCTGCTGCTCGGCTGTGGACGTCACTCGGCGCCTCCACTCGGTTGTGGACGTCGCGTGGGACCCTTTGGCCTTGCCGTCGGGTCCTGTGCTCCCCCCACTTGTCTCGCTCCTGCTTCTCTCTCCCCCCACGTGCCTCGCCTTGATCCTTGTTCCCCCCACTTGTCTCGCCTTGGTCCTCGCTTCCCCCCACTCGCCTTGCTTTTGCTTCTCGCTCCCCCCCCCAAGTGCCTCGCCCTGCTTCTTGCTCCCCCCACCGGCCTCTCTATGTTCCTAGCTCCTCCTCAGGACCCATCGCTGGACCGGACTTTTTGGGGAGGGCTAAGGTTTGGCACGTCGGGAGCCGCGCCGTTGAGAAAGGGGAGATGTTACGGGTAGCAGGGCTGAGGTTGGACCACTAGGGGACTCTTAGCAGGGGTTTGACCTGTCTGTTTGTGTTTGTGTTTACGTTGGCCATGTGTCAGTTAAGCCCTGCCCTAGCCTAATGTGTCTTGATTGATGTTCACCTGTTCCTAATGTTTCATGATTATGTTTCCTATTTATAGTCCTGTCTTTGTCTGTATCATTTGCTAGTCCTCGTTCGTGTATAGGTCGATGTAGTGTCGCGGTTTCTGTTTCATGTTTTCTGTTCTGTGTTTTATGTTAATAAACCCCATGTCCACATCAAGCTTCGCGTTTGGGTCTGTTATATCCTGCTGGACACTATCGGCCGTAACAACCCCATTACAGGAGGGGCAAAAACAGGAAAACAAAAGGGAAACATCATGACTAATAACACTGAGATATGATAAAACAGTTGGATAGACACAGACAACTTAGGAACTATAAAAATCCCAAATGAAGAATGCATTTTCTATGGGTTTTATCAACATTGTTTATCAATAAAAATAAATGAATCAGTATTCCTGTCATTGAAGACTGGCTTGTCACTATTTTTTCTGTTGGATGAGGATTTCCCCTCCACTGGAGACAGCGTGTTCCATAATGTTCCTGGCACTCTGATCGCTCTTCACCCGAAGCAATTTACAGAGCTTTTCCAGATACACATTTTGAAATGCTACAATCTGGAAAATAAATGGACTTGCTTTGAAATAAGCTCTTTTAAATTAAATCATGGTCCACAAGACAATTAATTTAGAGCATGTTATACATTTGTTTAGTCCAAATTACAACCCTTATCAGGCAGTATGTTGGACACCCCTGATATATCTGGAGTGAAGTACAAAAACTTTCAAATTACTGAGAGGTGAAGTGAATAACACTGATTATCTTGCTATAGTTTAGCTGTCAATGGGTGGGATATATTACACAGCAAGTGAGCAGTCACTTATTAAAGTTGATGTGTTGAAAGCAGGAAGAATGGAAAAAAGTGTAAGGATCTAAGTGACTTTAATGAAGGCCAAATTGTGATGGCTAAACGAGTGTGTCAGAGGAGTTCTGGTATGCAGTGGATAATGTCTACCAAATGTGGTCCAAGGAAGGCATACCAACAGACCGCCAACAGCCAGCTCCTGCATTGTATGTGTGCCGGACAAGTTTGATGGCTTTGCAGACCAGTGTTTTCTTTTTTGAACACCAACCGGACACCTACCACGAGGATGGTACAAAATGCACCTTTTCCCTTACCCTACTTACTGGACGAGTGCTGGATTGGGCTACGACGGTGAGGGACGGTGACGCCCAGGTATGAGCTTCATATTCACACTTCACTTAATTTTGGACGTTTCCGAATACCCTGCTGGCAGATGTGCCACCTCCCTCCAACTGCTACAGCTTCGCCAGTTCGATAATACTGCTGCAGACTACGCAGCAAAATTTCGTACACTGGCAGCACAAAGCAGCTGGAATTACCCAGCATTCAAGGCGGTATTCCGAGAGGGCCTCAACCCCACACTTCAGGCTGAATTTTCAATGTGGAATGCCAATGCCGCCAATGCCTTCAGCTGTGCTACTACTGCGGCCGGTCACCATTGCACACTCTGCAATGGACAAGGTAGTCACAAGACCTGCTTAGGTGAGTCCCCCCTCAGTTCTCTAAGCTTTCAATTACCGGTTCAGATTCACTAAGGTAATTGTCATTCTAATGTCTCAGCCCTAGTTCAGCTCCAGCTGAGCTATCAACATTATTCACCATCAACTCGTTCATAAGCTACAAATCCTCACCACCACTTGCACCGTTCCACTAATGATAATGGCGGTGAACAACTAACCTATAGGGGATTGTCTCATTACTCACTAGATGGCACCTATAACATTGCAGATTGGCCTCTTTTATACAGAAGAAATCACGCTGTTTGTCACTTCGTCACCCGCTAATCAGATGATCCTGGGTTTTCCCTGGCTCCAGACCCATTTCATGGAACATCAAAGAACTCACACAATGATCCCCCCACTGCCTGTGTCATTGTTTCACACACACACACACACACACACACATTCACTATGACTTGCCAAAGCACCTCTGTGGAGAGCCTGAATGTGCCCAGCAGTCAGCATTCCCCTGTAATATCATTCAGTTCAATTCAATTTATTTGTATAGCACTTTTAATGATGGACATTGTCTCAAAGCAGCTTTACAGAAGTAGAGAAACAGAGAAAGAGTTGGTGTTGAGAGGTGTTGATCGGCCTTCAAATTCCGCAGCTGAACAAACACTAACAATCCATTGAAGCCCTACGTCACAACTTACAAGACATAAAAGATGGGCTGTTAACATACTAATGCCAGATTTCTCCCAGCCTCAAGGAGGTTATATACAAGTTCAAGATGTTAATGCTCAAGGTCATTGTGCCACAGATCAAGTCTGAGGACTGGTTTGCAACTATAATCCTGAAGTATGTCTGTCCTTTGTTGCGGAAGTTTGGAGAAAATAGCACACTGGTAGGCACAGGCAAGAGTAATTTTTTAAAATTTTAATTAGTTTTTAATTAAAAAGTAATTTGTGCTGCTGCACAACCGGACCCAACACTCTCTGAAAAATCTCAAAGAGGATGGGCACACCTTATTTAGACCAAAATATACATAAAATTATACATAAAATATACATAAAAATACATTACATAAACCCATCACCGGGAGGGGGAGAAAAAAAACACTACTCATATTAAATATATTAAATAGCTGAAAAACTGATAAAAGAAAAATACTATATATATAAATATATATATAAAAGGCTTGATATAAATCCAAACAGATTCCCGTTGTAAAAGTTTTACAGTGGGAATCTATTTGGATTTCTATGTTTTTGGATTTATACTTTAAATACATTGTCACCTTCTAGGTTGAACGAAGGTTGAATGAAGAGTTCGATATCAAGCCTTTTTTATAGAGTATTTTTCTTTTATCAGTTTTTCAGTTGTTTAATATATTTAACGGGGGGCACGGTGGCTTGGTGGTTAGCACATTTGCCTAACACCTCCAGGTTTGGGGTTTGATTCCCGCCTCTGCCATGTGTGTGGAGTTTGCATGTTCTCCCCGTGCCTCGGGGGTTTCCTCCGGGGACTCCGGTTTCCTCCCCTGGTCCAAAGACATGCATTGTAGGTTGATTGGCATCTCTAAATTGTCGGTAGTGTGTGATTGCGTGAGTGTGTGTGTGTGTGTGTGTGCCCTGTGATGGGTTGGCACTCCATCCAGGATGTATCCTGCCTTGATGCCCAATGATGCCTGAGATAGGCACAGGCTCCCCGTGACCCGAGAATAGATTGGATAAACGGTAGACAATGAATAAATCAATGAATATATTTAATATGAGTAGTGTTTTTTTTTCCCTCCAATCTAGCCATGGGGGTCACAGTCCAGTGACTTCTGTGCTGGTCCCAAGCCTGGATAAATAGAGAGGGTTGCGTCAGGAAGGGCATCCGGTGTCAAATTTAACCAAGCGAATTGTTAGTACTCTGAATTTCATACCGGATCAGTCGAGGCCCGGGTTAACAATGACCGCCATCGGCGCCATTGACCTACAGAGCGCCGGTGGAAACTGGGCTATTGTTGGTCGAAGAAGTAGAGGAGGGAGGAGAGTGCACAAAAAGAGAGAGAAGAGGAAAGGTAAGAGTGTAGGACTGAGAATAGGAACTCTGAATGTTGGTACTATGACAAGGAAAGGTAGAGAGCTGGCTGATGTGATGGAGAGAAGGAAGGTGGATATACTGTGTGTACAGGAGACCAGGTGGAAGGGTAGCAAGGCTTGTAGTATAGGAGCAGGATTCAAGCTGTTTTATTATGGTGTAATATGATCTATTATCGTGAAAGAGGAGTTTGTGAGGAATGTTCTGGAGGTGAAGAGAGTGTCAGACAGGGTGATGAGTTAGAGATTGAAGGGGTGATGTTGAGTGTTGTTAGTGGTTATTCCCCACAGGTAGGTTGTGAGTTAGAGGAGAAAGAGAGATTCTGGAGTGAATTAGATGAGGTGATGGAGAGTATTCCCACGTATTCTCATGGAGTTAAGGAAAGGAACCTAGAAGGACAGATGGTAGTGGACTTTGTAAGAGGATGGACATGGCTGTGGTTAACACTTATTTTCAGAAGAAGGAGGAGCATAGAGTGACTTACAAGAGTGAAGGTAGGAGAACACAGGTAGACTACATCCTATGTAGAAGAGGCAGTCTGAAAGAGATTAGTGACTGTAAAGTGGTAGTGGGAGAGAGTGTAGCCAGACAGCATAGGATGGTGGTGTGTAGGATGACTTTGATGGTCGGTAAGAAGAAGAAGTCAAAGATAGAGATAGAGAAGAAAACCAAGTGGTGGAATCTGAAAAAGGAGGAATGTTGTGAGGAATTTAGACAGAAGTTGAGGCAGGCTCTGGGTGGTCAGGTAGTGCTGCCAGATGACTGGGAAACTACAGCAGAAGTGATCAGGGAGAAAGGTGCTGGGTGTGTCATCTGGAAGGAGGAAAGAAGATAAGATGGTGGAAGTTCAGGATAATATCCAGAGGAAGATGTTAGCCAAGAAGAAGTGGGACATAGATAGGACTGAAGAGAATAGACAGGAATACAAGGAGTTACAGCGCAGAGTGAAGAGGGAGGTGTCTAAGGCCAAGCAGAGGGCATATGACGAGTTGTACACTAGGTTAGACACTAGAGAAGGAGAGAAGGACTTGTACAGGTTAGCTAGGCAGAGGGATCGAGATGGGAAGGATGTGCAGCAAGTTAGAGTTATTAAGGATAGAGATGGAAGGGTGCTCAGAAGTGAGGAGAGTGTACAGAGGAGATGGAAGGAGTTCTTTGAGGAGCTGATGAATGAGGAAAATGAGAGGAAAAAAAGAGTAGAAGGGGTGAACTCTGTGGAACAGAAAGTAGATAAGATTAGAAAGGATGAAGTCAGGAAGGCTTTGAAGAGGATGAAAAGTGGAAAGGCAGTTGGTCCTGACGACATCCCGGTGGAGGTCTGGAAGTGTCTAGGAGAGGCAGCAGTGGAATTTTTAACTAGTTTGTTCAACAGGGTTTTAGAGAGTGAGAGGATGCCTGAGGAATGGAGAAGAAGTGTGTTAGTGCCGATCTTTAAGAATAAGGGTGACGTGCAGAGTTGCAGTAACTATAGGGGGATAAAGTTGATGAGCCATACAATGAAGCTATGGGAAAGAGTAGTGGAAGCTAGGTTAAGGAAGGTAGTGGAAATTTGTGAGCAGCAGTACAGCTTCATGCCCAGAAAGAGCACAACAGATGCAATTTTTGCTCTGAGAATTTTAATGGAGAAGTATACGGATGGTCAGAGGGAGTTGCACTGTGTGTTTGTAGACTTGGAGAAAGCATATGACAGGGTGCCAAGAGAAGAGCTGTGGTACTGTATGAGGAAGTCAGGAGTAGCAGAGAAGTATGTCAGAGTGGTGCAGGACATGTATGAAAGGAGCAGGACAGTGGTGAGGTGTGCTGTAGGTCAGACAGAGGAGTTCAAAGTGGAGATGGGACTGCATCAGTGATCGCTCTGAGCCCCTTCCTGTTTGTTATAGTGATGGACCAGTTGTCAGAGGAGGTCAGACAGGAGTCTCTTTGGACAATGATGTTTGCAGATGACATTGTGATCTGTATTGAGAGCAGGAAGCAGGTGGAGGAAAACCTGGAGAGGTGGAGGCTTGCGCTGGAGAGAAGAGGAGTCGTAGTAGTAGAAGTAGAAGTCAGTTGTAGTAAGACTGAGTACATGTGTGTGAATGAAAGGGAGGGAAGTGGAACAGTAAGATTACAGGGTGAAGAGGTGAAGAAGGTACAGGAGTTTAAGTACTTGGGGTCAACAGTCCAGAGTAATGGAGAGTGTGGGAAAGAGGTAAAGAAGCGAGTGCAGGCAGGTTGGGATGGGTGGAGAAAGGTGTCGGGAGTTCTGTGTGATAGGAAAATATCAGCGAGAATCAAGGGGAAGGTGTACAGGACAGTGGTGAGACCGGCCATACTGTATGGTTTAGAGACAGTGTCACTGAGGAAGAGACAGGAGTCAGAGCTAGAGGTAGCAGAGCTGAAGATGTTGAGGTTGTCTTTGGGAGTGACAAGATTGGACAGGATTAGGAACGAGTACATCAGAGGGACAGCTCATGTTGGACGTTTGGGGGACAAAGTTAGGGAGGCCAGATTAAGATGGTTTGGACATGTTCAGAGGAGGGAGAGTGAGTATATTGGTAGGAGAATGTTGGACATGGAGCTGCCAGGCAGGAGGCAAAGAGGAAGGCCAAAGAGGAGATATATGGATGGAATTAATGAGGATATGAAGCGAATGGGTGCAAGTGTTGAGGATGCAGAAGATAGGGATAGATGGAGAGAGATGATTTACTGTGGCGAGCCCTGAAGGGAAAAGCCAAAAGAAGAAGTGTTTTTTTTTCTCCCCCTCCCGGTGTGGGAGTATACCTGCATAGTGATTGGATGTGTCTAATTAGGATGTTCACCTGTCAGTTATTTAAAGTTGTATCTTAGTTCACTTGAATTATGCCTGACGAAGACCTGATGGTCGAAACGTTTCAATAAATATTTTTATGGAGCAGTATCAGTGTGCAGATATTTTGTTTGTTTTTTCACACCTTACATAGGCCAGAGCACAGGAGACTTCCCAGGTTTTCTTTTGGGCCGAAGTGTACTAGTGCTGGGTTCTCCCTTTTGGCCTAATCTGACTGGATCATCTTGCATCAGTTGATGTATGTGGCAGCCAGGCATTGAGAAGGTGTACTTGCACACATGAAGTCCCAAGGCTTCAGGCTTAACTCAGGGAAGTGTATGCTTTCTCACTCTCAGATTACCACCTTTTTGAGGATAGGTCAGCCACAATGCTGTCTCCCACTCAGGGGGATCCCATTCTTTCTGCTGTAAAGGATTTGGCTAGGCCAATGCCTCCCTGCAGCCCAGGCTCAGAGGGTGTACAGCTAATGCCGGTAGCGACCAAAGCTATTCCTTTGGTTCTGCTGCACATGAGACCATTTCAACTCTGGCTCTGGAGCAGAGGTTTTTCACCCTTGCAGATACCCTTTTCAGAGTCACAAGGGTTACATGTCACAAGCTTCATATCCTTTTTATTTGGACAGACCCTGGTTTCTCACCTTGGGTCCGACTCTTATGGTGTGTGATTGTTGCAAAACTGTTTCAATGGGTGCCTCTCTCTTTCACTCAAAAGGGAACTACAGCAGGTTATGTATGTAAACTGGTTCTGTGAGAAGGGAATGAGACGCTGCATCACTTGCCACACTCTGGGCATCCACTTGCTATTTCTGTGTCTCTCTTTGGCAACTTTCCCAGATGCCTGAGGAAGCATGCAGTGGGGTGATTTATATCTATATAAATCATTTATATTTATATGAAAATCTCTTAGAAACAGAAAAAGCTAGCATTTAGTAATAGTTCAAAAATCAATATGTGGTGAAACAATCCTAAAACAACAGCCAAGGTTTACCCTGAAGGAGGACCACCAGAACAAGACTCTGTCATGTCAATTCTAATCTCAAGTCTTGAACCCCACTGAAAACCTCTGGATGATAAAGAGGAAGATGGATGGTCACAAGCCATAAACAAAGATAAGACAAAGAAAATTATTGATGAAAAGGGAAATTTAAACTGTAAAATTTAAACCCCAACACTGGCAAGAAACTCATGGTAATGATTCAAAAACAGGAACCACATCCCAGAAACTTATATATCTAATTTATATTATCTAGCTTGTACTACAGAAACCCCAGATTAAACACTAAGCAAATAATAATGCTTGTCTCAATCAGACACAGACCTTGACACATTTTGTCTTGTTAGAAAATCAAAAATATTGTGGTACTGCTTTTAGTCCTTCCTCAGAATCATTCCCTCTTGTGTGCCCATGGTATGCAGGGGCAGTTCATAAATTCATTGTCAACACAACTGGGTTATTTTACTAACACCATTTTGGCCAGATGCTACAGTTTAGAGAAGCACCCTTACCACATTAATTGACAATCCTTAACAGTATACAGGTATTTATTAGTTTTAGCATTCATTCTTTTGATATCAGGTGGAATAAACATAGTTAGACAAATAAACAGTCTTTTAGTTGTTCTTTATGCACTCTTACTGTAGGTATCTATTATTAGTACTCTTCTTCCAAATATGTGTGCTTCAGACATCTTTATGAGTATTATTATTAAATATAATAAAACATGTTATACTAACTACTTAGTTTTAAGAATAGCTTCCTTTATGGAACCAAAATCAATGGAATTTATTGTTGAAAAAAAGCCTAGTTTACTGAGTTAACTTGCTTTGTGGAAGAGTCTTGCTTATTTTGAAGCTTAGTGAAGCTGAGATTTGAATTTGCAAACCAAACCTAAGCCAAGAAAGCATGCATATTTGAAAAGTTATCTGTCTTAATTTGAACCAGAGTCTCTAACAAAAAGAGTAATGTACACACCCACAAACATTCAATCAAAAACATTAAAAATGTGACAAGCAGTATGTTATTTCAATATTATAGCACCCTCTAGTGTAGTATGGGTAGTATGGTGAGTGATGAGTTAAAAAACATCAGAAATTCAAAATAACAAGGTGTTCAATCATAGTGGATGACTGTCTAATAATAATAATAATAATAATAATAATAATAATAATAATAATAATAATAATAATGAAGGAACAATGAAGGAACAATGAAGTAACCTCTGTTTTGATTAAACTACTTGAAACTATGGACATGCTTCATTGTTGTTAATGTCCATATGAATAATAATTTCAGTAATGAGCTTCTGCAGCAATTCTGATCGCATTTTGCTCACTTCCAGTACATCTTCATGATTGGTGGTCTCTGAGTTTTCATAGCTTTTCACCACTTTATTGGTTATAAGTGAGAGGCCGAACACACGCATACCACAATGGCTGGCCACAAGGACTTCAGGAGCTGTGCTCATGCCTGTAGGACAAAAATAGATCTGAAGATTATTATATTTTCTGACTCTTTGACTGACATACAGTGCAAATTATACTAGTCTCATTTATAAGTAATATCAGATTTTCCTACATATTTTACTATATTGTTTTATTTGTACCAAAACATTGTACTGCACTAAGGTGATAAAATTAGCCCTTGAGGTGTTTTGGCTTTTTTAGTACTGTTTATAATGTTTATATATGCTTTATTTAGTACTTATATCAAATACTATACAGTATTAAAAAGTAATTTTTAAAAAAAATATTAAATCCATTGAAGTCAACATATGCCAAAATCATTTTTAATATATTAATAATGAAGAAATGTAATAGATAAGACTTATTTGAACTTTCAATACTGTACTATTTTAGAGACGCTCACCCACTGCATCCACTCCCAGTTTGTGCAGAAGCCTGGCTTCTGCTATGCTCTCAAAGTTGGGTCCACCCACCATACAGTACACCCCCTCATGGACAAATTGGGTGACACCCATCCTCTTACAGATGTCAAAGGCCAGCTTTCGCAAATCTTTATCATAAACTCCAGACATAGGTGGGAAACGAGGTCCAAACCTGAGGATTAACAGTACATAATTAAGAGGTGGCCCATACATAAGAGTAGTTACTTTAAATATATAGGGGTTTTAGCTAGACATTTATTGCAGCTACCAGTTATGAATATTAGCATACTGTAGGAAGCCAGGCTCCAATGTTACATAAATGGGTTAGCCTAATTTAGATCCACCAAGCTTAGGTTTATTCTTAAGCATGACATTCATTAAGGTCAGATAATTCTTGACTCACTTGTCATCATTAGGGCCATTTAGTGGGTTTAAACCAGCGAGTCCAGGAAAGTTGATGTGATCTCTAATAATCATGATGTCACCACAGTGATAACTTTCTGCTATGGACCCTGCAGCATTCGTGACAATCAGGGTTTCCACACCCAAAAGTTTGAACACCCTCACTGGGAAAGTGACCTGTGATAGAGATGCAGAACACCAGGCCAACCTTTCAACAGACTAAATTGGCTAAAAATAAAAATAAATAAATACATAACTCCTCTTAAATATGTTAATTTATCAGCATTTATCTAAACAATGGAAATAAGAATAAGTTGTGATTGCATAAGTATTCATCCCACTAAGCTGGTTCTTTAGGGAAAAGCTTCCTGTGGAAGAACTACTTATCATTAGCTCTCATAAGTAGATGGGTTTATTGAACTACTTTTTTTCCTAGTGGAATAACAGAGATTAGCTCTTTTTTCCAACCTTTCAATTCATCTGGCCCACATAATGGTTTTAGTTTAGAACACAGATTCTAACATCATTTGGTGGGACAGATTTAATCTTTTTCCTAACAGGCCATATTTTTGACATGGTGTAAATGATAGTGACCTGCTACTGGGTGAGTAGAACTTTGTGCTACCCATGGCTGTGATTGACAACAGAAGCACGGAGCAGTGAAATAAGCACTGACACCCAGCATTGTGATCATATACAATAATTAATGAATGTGCCAACAGTATAATTTTGTTTTTCAGGATAATTGTTTTAACTGTACTAGAAGGTAGCTAAGAGAAAGAGAAACTTGCTATATTGAAATTAGTAACTGGTCAGCCTGATGCACATATTGTAAGAGACAAATATATTTTGTCATGTGGTGCCAAGTGCTTCAGTATATATGGTGCATCTGAGGTCTCACCTTACACAGTGAGTGTCCCTCATACATGTGGAATCGGCCCTGCATACATACACATGTCTTCCCTTTGAGTTCACCAAACACCAGCTTCCCAACATGGCCCTGCACTATTTACACACACAGTATATACTTATTTACTAACTTATTTATTAACAAATGAGCCAAAAATATAATACTTTATAATTTATTCATTCAAGAAAATTGATCCAATATTACATATCTGTGAGTGGCAAAAGTATGTGAACCTCTAGGAGTAGCAGTTACTTGCAAGGTCAAATTAGGGTTCATCTGTTTTCAATCAATTGGATGACAACCAGGTGTCAGTGAGTGCCCTGATTTATAGATAGGGGTATATCAAAGTCTACAGAACACATGTTTTTGGAAGTGTGAAAAGAGTTATTGTTGATCTCTATAGAGTTTGGACTTCACAAATCCACAGTCAGACAAATCAGTGCAAATGGAGGAAATTTAAGACCACTGCTACCCTCCTCCTGGAGGGTACCTTATCCCATCCGTGAAACATGGTAGTGATAGTATCATGTCTTGGGCCTGTTTTGCTGCATCTGGCCAGGACAGACTTCCATCATTGAAGGAATAATACATTCTGAATTTTGCCAGCGAATTCTAAAGGAAAATGTCAGGAAACCTGTCCATGAACTAAATTGAAAGAGAAAATGGCTCATGCACCAAGACAAACGAACCCAAGCACACAAGTCGTTCTAACAAAGAATGGTTAAAGAGGAACAAAGTTAATATTTCGGAATGGCCAAGTGAAAGTCCTGACCTTAATCCAAAAATGTTGTGTAAGGACCTGAAGCAGGCAATTCATGTGAGGAAGCCCACCAACATCCCATAGCTGACTGAAGAATGGGCTAAAATTCCTCCAAGTCATTGTGAAGGACTGATCAAAATGACTGGAAATGTTTACTTGCAATTATTCCTGCACAAGGAGTTCACACCAGAGAATGAACGCTAAGGTTCACACACTTTTGCCACTCAAAAAAGTAATACTGTTATACTGGATCATTTCCCTGAATAAATAAATGACCAATTATAATATTTTGTCTCATTTGTTTAATTGGATTCACATTAGTTAGATTCTAGTGAAGTTTTAGTTCATATTTATACAGAGAAAATTCTAAAGGGTACACAATCTTTCAAGCACCACTATATCTCATATTTGCTTAAATGATAGTGTGTGCTCAGACTGGCATGGTCTTCACAAGTTTGTGTAAAAACATATAATCCATTTCAGATCAAATCCAATGTAGTGGCATCTGAACACATGCATCAGTAGAAGAGATTAGGCATGTGGAAAATCCTTGACCTTTTGTGCAAAGCAGTTGTCATTACTGTCATGAACATTGTCATTATCACACGTTTTAAACAGAAAAAAATCCCTGATTTACAGAAATACAGTTCAAATTTTCAATTCAGTTCATTTTTATTTATATAGCACTTTTAACAATATACGTTGTTGTAAAGCAGCTTTAATACATAAATTCAGGATTCTAAATTTAAAAATGTAATTTATCCCTAACAAACAAGCTAGAGGCAATGATTACAAGGAAAAACTCTCCAGATTCAAAAGGGATCTCATCCTCATCTGGGTGAACTTCACTTCTCTAACTGCACTATATGGACAAAAAGAGCAATTGTGTAACCAGGAAATTTATTCCTATTATAACATGAAGCATGCCTGATGTAAGTTATTGGTCACATTTTGAGCTCCAAACCTTACCTGTGCTTTGGGGGAAGCCGGGAATGTCAGAGTATTTGAAAGAGTCCTGGCACTGGAGAGAATCAGCTAGCATGCCAAGCCCAGATCCACAGATTATGGCCACTTTAGGTCTATGTTGTGTTTGGGATTGGAGCCAATCCACTGTCCTTTGATAGTCTTTGTGACTGTGAGGAGGTATTAGTAATATCTCTGTTACTTTTGGTTTGTGATTTTGTAATTACCTTTCATTATACCTGAAGAAACTTTTAATGTTACATTACTATTTTACAATGAGTCTGTGTGATGCTGATTTGAGTGAAGTCATTGATAATTACAGTAATTGCACTAAATATTAGACCAAATAATAAATATTCAGCTTTATTTCTGAATTTGTATGTCGGCAACCACAAACATGTTAATTATGATGTTTTTCATTTTACTTATTGACATTATGAGCATTGTTTAATATAGCTCTTGAATTATTTTTGTCATTTGGCTTATTATTAAAACCATCAATTAACACAAATGTTGGTTACTTTGTTACTAATTTGAAAACGAAAATGATGTTTCTAGTTTCTAGTAGTAACATAATAACAAGCCTCTTCAAGTAAGCTTGTGTCAGAAAATTATGCTTCTATATTTTCTGTCTAGACTAAAAAAACTTCAAAGAATATCCATATTACTGTTTTAAAAATTTGGATAAATAGAAGAGCTAGAGCAAGTATAAATAGAAAACTTACCGGATTTGATCTTTACAGTGCATGTTATTGTCTCTGTAAAAGGGGGAGTGTGGCCTGAAGATATGCAGTGTGCTTGAAGAGTGGACTGTGTGAATAAGACAACAGATTTCAGACCATTTAAGTAAAGCCAATACCGGAACTTTCAAAGCAACATCAACCTCCTGATTGGTTACAACTCAGTGTTGTCATCAGCCATGCCAAATCAACTGAGAGATAAACTGGGAGACTGCATGCCCAATGCAAAGAGAAAATACAATGACAAAGCACAGTAGAGAATGAGTTGAAGTGTGTTAGCATATTGCCCGGTATTTTTGGCTATAGTAGTGCTAGCATGTGAGGTCTATTAACAGAGAATGGGCTCCAAAGTTAATCCAAATCATGGGACCAGAGAAATTGAATTTGAATAATTTGAATATGTCACAAGGATTGGGCTGATTACAGTTTGGCTAGATGATAGTTGTGATAATATATGTGCCACAAGTTACTTGCCAAAGAAGTTTATTAGCAAATACTCACCAAGCAAAAAAGCTCAAGAATAACATTAACAATTAATCCAATTTTTACCATCTAATTTAAGATTAGGAGTTTTGCCTTACAAAATGCACTATTAACACTAAAATGCTATTTAGTGAATGGCGAGTGATGGTAGGCTCATGTAATTTTTAACAATACTAGATACGTCTGTAAATATGATATGAAATAGTTTGAATCTCATAACAGTATTTGGGTTCAGAAGGTGGAAAGTTCAGAATTGTAAAGTTCAAATGTCTTCTAAAGTTCTAATTGATGCAGATAATGCTACAGATTTGCTTAATGTGTTTTTAGACAATTAACAGATCTCTGGCTGCTATATATTTGTAAACAAACTGTATAAAAACTGTACCTTTAAACCGTTTACATCTACTGAAGTGAGGACATACTTCTACATTAGTGGATTTTTAGTAGTTAAATAAAAAAGAAATGGGATTAGTAACAACAGTTTAGAAAAGGTTTAGAAGAACTGGATATGTCTGGTGTTTGGTAAAGCAGGGCATCAGGTCACGTGCTCTTCCACATGCAGTCATGCGAAATTGTAGTGTAATTGGACTTAAGGGCATGTGCTACAGACCTTGTGATTTGGAAATGAGTTCACTATGTCTGCCACTTAATTTTACTGATTTCAGTCTACATGCTTCTGTTCACTTTCTCTTAGTTTATAAATTTGGAATAATATGGCTCTCATGACATCCCATATTATATAAATTGTGCATATTCTGTATTGTTTATACAATGAAAAGTTTAGAAATGTACAGAAACAACATTTATGGCATACTCCTCTTTTTCCTATTCTCAGTACAGCTATTCTCCAAAATCCACAGATCTCTCTTCATCACTATCCTTACACACATATGAAACAAGATCATTTGCATCTGGTTCCAATTGGTGTCAACAAATAAAGATGGCCCATGGTCACAGACACATTTACAATAGATGATAAACTGCAGAGATTGAATAAGGTTGTGCTGTGTAGTTTGAAAGGAATTCAATGTAGTTTGAGGCTGATGCTTTTTACACAAATTTAGTAAATGTTAGTAGAGAGTGGTTTTCAAGAGTATAAATAAGAATGAAACTCATTTTCATTTTCAACCATTTTTCACTATATAGGACCTTACCCTAATGTAACAAGCAGTTAAATTCAGAGGCCAGTAACAGTGAGTGAACAGTAAGTACATAAGACAAAAAAAGGCTTTATTGTCATTGTATTCCTGTGTAAAACCATGCAATTATGCTGGTATTCCCTGAATTGTATGGATAACAACATAAACCAACAATTTAAAACACAGGCACAAAGGTAAAATAGTAAACAATTGTAAATTGTAAACAAAGTGGTACAGAAAGACACTAGAACTGATAATAATACAGGCTTTTTAAAGTGCATGTGTAGTTGTAGTGTGAGTGGATAATACTGTATCACCCTCCAAAGGGGAGCAGTTTGAAGAGATGGTGTGCGGGGTGGATGGGATCAGATAAATGGAGGGGACAGATAAATTACTTCTACCAACAGTAGAAAAGTGCGCTGATGATGTTTTGAGCCATCCTGTTGCCCATCAATAGAAGTTCATAAGATGTTCCTGGGGTAGTCTCACTCTCCTTAGTCTGCTCATGAAGTAGAATTGTGCCTTTCCAATAAACTGGGTTCTCTCTCCACAGCCGCAAGGTCTTCCTAAGGTCCACAACAATCTCCTTTGTCTCCCTGCTAAGGATGAGATTGCTGGCAGGTTTTGTAACTATCCCAGTATGCAGTCTCATTGTGATCAGACCAATTGTTGTATGGACAGTTAGACGGTCATGGCCGGAGTGTAAATGCAGCAGAGAGCTCAACAAACATCCATGCAGAACACCAGTATTTAGGGTGAGAGGAGAGGATGTGCACTTTCCTAACCTTACATTCTCGGAACAGTTGTTCAGGATGTCCAGAGCCCAGCTGCAAATGGCTGTGCTTAAGCCTAGGCTGTAGAGTTTGGACAACAATGCATTGGGTATTCTCAGGGACTATTCTGGCACACCAAACAGGCTGTACTGGTCTGGGCTAATTTATGTATCTGTCTGGTATTTGTCTTATAATATTGTCTGTTTGCACTGTCTTTTGTTTTGCACTTACTCTTGTCTTGCACTGTTTGCACAAGGCTGCACACATAACTTTAGCCCTTAGTTCTGTGTTGTCTTCGGTAACTCTGTGTCTTTACGTAGCACCAGGGTCCTGGAGGAACATTGTTTTATCTCACTGTGTACTACATCAGCTATATATGATCGAAGTAACAATATTTAAGAATAAAGAATTGGGTTGCCAAAGACATCGAGTTGGTTATTTCATACAACAAAGAAATATATGTATCTATTTTACTTATTGATATGGCTCTGTAGTTTGGATTACCACTATCACTCAGTCCACCATCACTGTATTTTAGTTTTGTGAGAACTGCAAGTAGAACACAAAATCACAGGAGTCCCTGGGACAGACCTCTCTCTTTCTCACTCACTCTCTTTCTCTCTCTCTCTCTCTCTCTCTCTCTCTCTCTCTCTCTCTCTCAAAAACCCCCCCCACTCTCACACAAAACACACACACACACATACACACACACACACACACACACACACACACACACACACACACACACACACACTCACACACACACACACACACTCACCCCACACACACACACATACACACACACAGTCAGGCTGACCTTATTATTGCAAAAAAAATTGCTGTGCTCTTTGTAGCTGGCAGACAGAATGCTTTTGCATACTGCCATCCTGTTATGCAACACTTAACAGCTGATTGATAGAAGCCTGAATAGCTTATACCTATTAACAAGCTTTTATATTCACAATGTAAGGAACATTACATTAAATGTAAAATTGGGCCAGCAAGCAGTGCTGATACAGTGGGGCAAAAAAGTATTTAGTCAGCCACCAATTGTGCAAGTTCTCCCACTTAAAAAGATGAGAGAGGCCTGTAATTTTCATCATAGGTACACTTCAACCATAAGAGACAGAATGAGAAAAAAAAATCCAGAAAATCACATTGTCTGATTTTTAAAGAATTTATTTGCAAATTATGGTGGAAAATAAGTATTTGGTCACCTACAAAAAAGCAAGATTTCTGGCTCTCACAGACCTGTAACTTCTTCTTTAAGAGGCTCGGCTGTCCTGCACTCGTTACCTGTATTAATGGCACCTGTTTGAACCCCGTTATCAGTATAAAAGACACCTGTCCACAACCTCAAACAGTCAGACTCCAAACTCCACTATGGCCAAGACCAAAGAGTTGTCAAAGGACACCAGAAACAAAATTGTAGACCTGCACCAGGCTGGGAAGACTGAATCTGCAATAGGTAAGCAGCTTGGTGTGAAGAAATCAACTGTGGGAGCAATTATTAGAAAATGGAAGACATACAAGACCACTGATAATCTCCCTTGATCTGGGGCTCCACGCAAGATCTCACCCCGTGGGGTCAAAATGATCACAAGAACGGTGAGCAAAAATCCCAGAACCACACGGGGGGACCTAGTGAATGACCTGCAGAGAGCTGGGACCAAAGTAACAAAGGCTACCATCAGTAACACACTACGCCACCAGGGACTCAAATCCTGCAGTGCCAGGCATGTCCCCCTGCTTAAGCCAGTACATGTCCGGGCCCGTCTGAAGTTTGCTAGAGAGCATTTGGATGATCCAGAAGAGGATTGGGAGAATGTCATATGGTCAGATGAAACCAAAATAGAACTTTTTGGTAAAAACTCAACTTGTCGTGTTTGGAGGAGAAAGAATGCTGAGTTGCATCCAAAGAACACCATACCTACTGTGAAGCATGGGGGTGGAAACATCATGCTTTGGGGCTGATTTTCTGCAAAGGGACCAGGACGACTGATCCGTGTAAAGGAAAGAATGAATGGGGCCATGTATCGTGAGATTTTGAGTAAAAACCTCCTTCCATCAGCAAGGGCATTGAAGATGAAACGTGGCTGGGTCTTTCAGCATGACAATGATCCCAAACGCACCGCCCGGGCAACGAAGGAGTGGCTACATAAGAAGCATTTCAAGGTCCTGGAGTGGCCTAGCCAGAGGGAGGGAGTTGAAAATTCGTGTTGCCCAGCGACAGCCCCAAAACATCACTGCTCTAGAGGAGATCTGCATGGAGGAATGGGCCAAACTACCAGCAACAGTGTATAAAAACCTTGTGGCGACTTACAGAAAATGTTTGACCTCTGTCATTGCCAACAAAGGGTATATACCAAAGTATTGAGATGAACTTTTGTTATTGACCAAATACTTATTTTCCACCATAACTTGCAAATAAATTCTTTAAAAATCAGACAATGTGATTTTCTGGATTTTTTTTTTCTCATTCTGTCTCTCATAGTTGAAGTGTACCTATGATGAAAATTACAGGCCTCTCTCATCTTTTTAAGTGGGAGAACTTGCACAATTGGTGGCTGACTAAATACTTTTTTGCCCCACTGTATATATATATATATATATATATATATATATATATATATATATATATATATATATATATATATATATATATATATATATATATATATATAAAATGTATCGGGGGTGGTGGTAGCTCAGGTGGTTAAGGCTCTGCACTATTAAAAATTGTCCCGTTAAAAAACAGTAAGTAACTGGCAGCACAGTTGCCAGCAAGTTACTGTTAAATTAAGTGTCTTGCTGTTGTTGAAATTTACAGTTTGTTACTGTTTTCGGAAATACAGCATAAAGCTGTTATTTTCTACATTAACAGTAATTTACTGTCAAAAGCATTAACAGTTAATTAATGTTTATTTGTATTTTTTTAATGTAAGTAGGTAAATACTATAAATACTACTGTAAATACTACAAATATGTTATTATATTAAAAAATGGTCTTCTAAGAAAAAAAGAAATTATTTTTCTAGATATTTCTTTGATTTTATGAATTGCACAGAGAATTGTACATTGCATGTATGTACATTTTATGAATTGCACATATAAAAACATGTTTTAATACAATGTACAAATGTAGCCTTTGAAACATTAAAAATTTAACACAATGCAGTGTAACTTCAAACCATGCTTTATTACACCTTTGAAAAACTTGGAATAAAAAGCCACTTTAATCACAAAATATTCTCAAAATTAGTGGCTGTGGCAAAGCAAGTGGAATGACTAAATAACCTTAAGCTTCAGAATAAACTTTTTTAACTGAATAAGCAAAACATTTATGACATAAGATAAAACTAAACGAGTGACTCAGAGAACTACTTAGTGAATAAGAATTACTGAATTATTAGTAAATAAGAATTACTGAATGAAGAAAGAATGAAGTCAAAATTTAGGTATTCAAAAATGAATGCCTGAAAAATTTTGCAACTTACACACTAAAAGCATGTTTATGTCATGTGTGAAGAATATGTGTAAGGTGTGTGTGTGTTATGTCAGTGAATGAGTGGGTTCACTTATATGAAATCTTATATGAATCCGCTTTGACAGGACTTGACAGGACTTACATTTTGAATGCATGCGTTTTTCAGGCGGTTCATTGGTATAAATCCTGAAAAAGGCACTAAGGGTGGCCTTAGTGCCTTTTCAGGATTTATACCAATGAACCGCCTGAAGAACGCGTACATTCAAAATTAGTGTGGGTAAAAGTTTACATATCGAGAATGTGAAGAGAAATGAATATATGAATGTAAGCATCTAACCTCTGAATGAATTCCAATGTGCATGCAGCTTGGTACTCATTTAAATTGTAGTAAGTCGAAAACACAGCAGCAAGCCCAGACTGAAAACTTGGCTGGATGAACTCACAGATTATTTGCTCCTCAAAACTGATCATCCATTTATGTATGCAGCTTCCTGGGTTTTCATCTAAAAAATTCCAAAGAAAAAACAATGTCAGCAGTCACATAACATAGAAATTTTCTACTGCCAGATTGCAAATGAATGCAAGGGAAACTGAAATAATTTTACCTAGTCACAGAGCCCTGTTCTTTCAACATAACAAATACATTTCAAAATATTGATTGCGGACTGGTCTGGACAGACACTGAAGTCAACACGTGTATATACTGTGTATTGTGAAATTGTTGCTGCAATTTTTATGCTCAATATAGTTGAAGGGTTAAAAATTTAAATTTAGTAATTAATTAGTCAACCTCACCTTCAAAGACTTTTCATTTTCAAAACACAAATGAAGCTATTTTTAATATTCTTTCATTATTTCTCTTCATCCATTAAAAGTCCAGTCAAATCCATGGTAAATAGAAACTCAAACGTGCTAGAACAAACCTAATTGGTTCTCACATGTCAAGCAAGCATGTTTGAGCTTATTTGCTCTATGTATGCTCAATGATGAATGTTTATACGTGAATAAACAAAATAAAATTCATACATTTACAATAACTTTATGAACTTTTTGAAGCATCGAAGGTTTTTTTGGACTTTCAATTGATGAACAAATATGATGAAAGAATTTTAATAATATATTCATTTGTTTTGCTAAGATGAATGAAAGTCTTAAAATAGAAGTTCACTTCCAGAACAAATATTTACAGATAATATATTCACCCCCTTGTCATCCAAGATGTCCATGTCTTTCTTTCTTCAGTTGTTAAGATTTAATTTTTTTTTTTTTTTTGAGGAAAACATTTCAGGATTTCTCTCTATATAGTGGACTTCTATGGTGCCCGCAAGTTTGAACATCCAAAATTCAGCTTAAATGCAGCTTCAAACAGCTCTAAACAATCCCAGCTGAGGAAGAAGGGTCTTATCTAGTGAAATGATCGCTTATTTTCTAAAAGAAATTACAGTTTATATACTGTTTAACCTCAAATGTTCGTCTTGTCTATCTCTCCATGTACTGTGTTTTCCGGTTCAAGACAGTTAGGGTATGTCAATAAACTCCCATCTCATTTTCTCCTCCAACTTCAAAATCGTCATACAAACTCACGGGCACCATAGAAGTCCACTATATGGAGATTAATCCTGAAATGTTTTCCCCAAAAAACATAATTTCTTTACGACTGAAGAAAGAAAGACATGAACATCTTGGGTGACAAGGGGGTGAGTAAATTATCTGTACATTTTTGTTCTGGAAGTGAACTTCTCCTTTAATGTCTATTTCAGGACATATTGTTCGGACAATAATACCATGATAGAAAATACACAAACAAACAAAAAAAACTTACATTTTCAAAAAGGATCAGCCCTTCCTGAATCTCAGAGAAGTGAGCCATGAGAAGCTGGATGTCGCAGAGAAATGACATCTGCATTGATGGGTTTGTTGCTGAAGAACTCCACAATAGCTCTTCCACACCCTTCCATGGCAAGCTCAAGTATACGCATAACTTTGATATCAGTAAGAAGCTCAAAATGAGCATAAAGCCCTTTCTGAGTGAAAAGGTATGGCCACTGCTTTCTTAAATCAGCGATCGTGGGTGCTGGTAATATGTTTATTTGCTGCTGCTGGAGGCAAAAGGTTGTTTCCATAGGTTGCTTAACTTCTGCTTTTTCAACCCCATTTATTCCATTTCGACAGTATCTCCTCCAGCCGCTGACATTTCTGCTCTACAGTTTCATCGGTCTCTTCTGGTGGGAGATCAGGCTGGAATGTGGTGTAGCCATATGTATCAGTAGGCCCTCTCTTTAGTCCATCACCAGATGAACGGTGTTGGCAAAAGCTGGTGGTGCGGTTCAGATTTTCAATTCTGGTAGATTCTTGATTTGAGAGTCCACTTGATGCACTGGAGCAAGGAAGGACTGAAGGTGAGCTGACTGCTGGTGTAGGGAAAGGAAGAATTTGTAGGTCCAAAGTGACCATCTCTGTCTCTGTAGGAAAAGCAGAGGCAACTAACATATGAGATTAACCAAGTTTTAAATTATAATAAATTAAAAAAAAAAGAAGAAACAAAAACAGTGGCTACCTCAAAGGCCTGTAAATAAAACATTACGTGATTGGAAATATCTGTAACCTTTGAAGGCCTGGAAATAATATGAGATTAACCATATGAGATTAATCAAGTTTTAAATAATAATAATCTTCTTCTTCTTCTTCTTTGTCTTTTCCCTTCAGGGGTCGCCACAGCGAATCATCTCTCTCCACCTATCCCTATCTTCTGTATCATCAACATTTGCACCCACTAGCTTCATATCCTCATTTATTACATCCATATACCTCCTCTTTGGCCTTCCTCTTTGCCTCCTGCCTAATAATAATAATAATAATAATAATAATAATAATAATAATAAACATTGGTCACCTCAAAGGCCTGTAAATAATTAGATGAACCATATGAGATTAACCAAGTTTTAAATGATAATAATAAAAAAAAATCATCCCACACATCTTCAAAAATATCCTTCAACTGGATACGGCTGTGTACTTTTCTATACTGTTTCCACACAGACTCACAATGAAAAAGGGCCTCAACAGTCTGTTTTACAGGGACATACTGTAAAAACACTCCAGCTTCATTATGTCCTAGACAAATGGGCATAGGTTCAACATAATTAAAACTTCTTGAACACTGTTTTCCTGCGCTGATCTGTTTTTAGTATGTGGCTATTACATGCTCTTAAGAAATCGTCTGCTTTCAGACTGTCCATGACATCATTAATGGAATGCCTCTGGAAGTGCAACCAATTTCTCATTTATATTGAAAAGTAGATGTGACTGGTTGATATCATAAACTGGCTGCATATCTTCAGTGATAGTCTGAATGACTGAAGATGGAAGCAATAACTTAGCCTGTAATTTCAGATAAAAGAGAGCAAGATTCTTCAAAAATAATGTCTCATCGATATTTTCTGGACTAACCTCCAAATTCTCACTATTTCCAACTACACCAGTATGTTCTTCTGTCATCATATCACTGTCAATATTTTGAAAGCTTTCAGCTTCAGTCACAAGTGATGTGGCATCAGTGGATTCACTTAGGTTTTTTTATGTTTCCTTGATAAGTGAAAGGTAGATATCACTGAAAACTATTTATCACACTGCTTAAAGGGGCATGTCACTCTTCGTCACTCTTTAATGTGCTCTTTAAGATGGGAATAAAACTGAGTTAGTGTATCACATTTGGCACTACACAAGTCAACATGGCATGCAAGGTCTACTGCAGGGTACAAATGAGATCTAGGCACCACCACACACTTATTGTGGTGTCTGTAAAGAGATCATTTCAAAGCTGCTAATTTTGCAAACTTCCTGCTACAGTCCTGGATGCAACAATGAAGAAACAAGTTAGGGTTATTGCTGTGAATCCTCATACGCTTCACACTGGCCACTGGAATACTGCATTGCTGCCCACATAACTGACATGCAAACATGCTGACAAGTCAAAATGGACAATCTTTGGGCATGAAAAAAATTAACTAAAAAAATCTCAACAACAAAAAATCTCCAACAAAATAAAAAGTAACATTACAACACAAACCAACAACACAAAAACTTTGAACAGAAATTATTCTTACTGAGTATTCTATCACTTAATTTATTCTATCAAACTAACTTGGATTGAAGCAATCCAAAATACAGCTAACATTAAAGAAACAAAACAGCAACACTAGTAAAGAAAAACTCCCCTCAGAATACAGTTATGTTCAAATTAGAACAAGCTTACCCAAATTTGCAAGCAACAGCGTTACCGAAATAAACGTTTTGTCTAATATACATTGAAGGTATATTAGGCAATATGAAAAGATAGCAAGTTAAAATTAGCAAACAAGATGATGATAATTTCAGCATGCTATGACATCAATCTGATTTTGATGCTATAGTGTTTAAAGGTTTACTTTGCAGAAGAGTTTATATTGTCATGTTTGATTGAACTGTTTTGTTTGAATTTTGTCTACGTCATTTCACCAACTGTAAAAAAACAGTAATGCACTGATTTTACATAACATAACAGGGTTATACTGTTAACATTTTGCCATAAATTAACAGCATTTTTAACAGTGTGAGTTGTTGATGAGGATTCAAGCTCCAGCACCACCAAGCTCCCACCATTGGGACTTCAGTTCAGCATTCAACACAATCATGCCTCAGCACCTGATTGAGAAACTGAGCCTGCAAGGCCCTCAACCCGCCCGACCCTGTGCTCTGACTGCAACCTTCCAAGGATTGGATCTGCGAAGAAAGAATTTCACTGTGCAGTAATGTATATGTGATAATAAAGGTTATGTAACTTAAATTATTTATCTATCTATCTATCTATCTATCTATCTATCTATCTAGCTATCTAGCTAGCTAGCTATCCAGTCTGCTAGCTAGCTATCCAGTCTGCTTTCTCTTTCTGCATTACTGCATGAACACATTCACCTATCTAACTCTCCAATCTGCTTTCTCTTTCTGCCTTAATGCATTTAATAACACATTTACCCCTTCCTGTCCTCTCTCCTTGTCACACACAGACATAGCTCAGAGTGGTGGGTGAAATAAGGAAGGCAGACAGCACAACACACCTGGATTAAGAGCAAGAGAGAAAGGGAGTGTTACAGTAAGGTTACACCTGTATTCTGCATTGCGTGCACTTCACGCTGGAGCTTAGTAATTCTTTACTGTCGTCTGCCACAGCTGCTATAGTGTAGCTTGTGGCTGGCTGTGGAAAGAATAGTAGAACGAATGATCAAGGAGGGAATCGTAGAGGAATCTGCCAGCCCATGGACATCGTTCTCCGGCCCTACAAAGCCTTCGCCGCTGCCTATCTGGACGATGTCCTGATTCATTCCTCCACATGGGCAGACAACCTGTTCCATCTGAGGGAGGTGCTGAGTGGTCTCCGGAAGGCCAGACTGACAGCCAACCCCCACAAGTTCCACCTCGGCTGACCGAGAAACATAGTACCTGGGCTTCTGCATAGGCCAGGGGTTGTTGCGACCCCAGGAGAAGAAAGTGGAGGCCATCAGGGACTACCCCCGGCCCAGCATCAAGAAGCAGGTATGTGCCTTTCTGGGTTTGGTGGGTTATTATCAAAAGGCTCTTTCCTAACTTCTCCTCTATAGCCTCTCCCCTTTCAGACCTCACCAAGAAAGGTCAACCGGACTGGGTGCAGTGGACTGAAGAAACCAAACGGGCTTTCTGGCAGCTGAAAACAGTGCTCAACAGCCACCCTGGTTTTGATCCAAGATGGCGGCGCGGCAGTAGCACGCAGCGGCCACTCCGGATCCAAAATGGTGCTATTTCTGTGTTTTAGCCTAAATATCAAAGTGCATAGACACCAAAAGACAGTGGTGTTCATGCATACAACCGTCAGACTCTCTTACAGTACAGTAATCATGCAATTACCAATCTGCATGATGATGTACTTAAAAAACTTCGCGACCTCGGCTTGCTGCGAGGACGTCGCAAACGGTGCTCGAGGAAGCGGAAGCGCGGAAAAAGGACGGGTGTCCATGCTAGGCTAAAAACAAATCCTAGCCGGCCCGGCTCTCCCGTCCATCATTCTATCCAACCTCTGCTCACTGGAAAATGAACTGGACTACATCCGACTCCAGTGAACTACACGGTGTGAGTACAGAGACTGCTGTTTTTGTTTTTACTTTTTTTTGTTTTTTTTGTTTCACTGAGACGTGGCTCAGCAACAGAGTTCTGGGCGCCGCCATTCAGCTAGATGGGCTAACCACGTTTCGTGCCAACAGAAATGCAGCTTTGTGCAGTAAGACTCATGGTGGCAGTGTGTCTGTTTACATCAACACAGAATGGTGCAAGAACTTGTTTCTAGTTACTGTTCATCGCTAGTGGAGTTTGTGACTGTTAGATGCAGGCCATTTTATTCACCACCGCTTTCATTTTTGGAGTCTACATTCCCCCCAGCTCTAATTCTAAGGCGGCTCTGTGTGAGCTTTACAGAACTATTAGTGACCTGCAGAATGCTCACCCCAACGGACTGTTTATTATCGCCAGAGATTTCAATCATGCAAATCTCAAGTCTGTACATTCCATCAGCATGTGGACTTTGCCACGAGAGGCACGAACCCGCTGGATCTTGTTTACACAAACATTCCAAGCGTATCGTGTGGAGTCCCGCCCCCACCTCGGCTACTCAGACCACATCTATGCTATGCTAATTCCAGTATACAGACCGCTCGTCAAATGCTCTAAACTGGTTTTGAAACAGGTTAAAACCTAGTCAGCAGGAGCCATCTCTGCTCTTCAGGACTGTTTTGAGTGCACTGACTGGAATATGTTCAGTGAGGCTGCAACCAACGGCAACTCTATTAACTTGGAGGAGTACACAACATCAGTGACCAGCTACATCGGCAAGTGCATCGATGACTTGACAGTCTCCAAGACCATCACCACACGCTCCAACAAGAAACCGTGGATGACTGCAGAAGTGTGTCCTCTCCTGAAGTCGAGAGACTCTGCCTTCAGAGCTGGAGATAAGGCGGCCTTAAGAACAGCAAGGGCCAAACTGTCCCGAGCCATCAGAGAGGCGAAGCGCACGCATGCCCAGAGAATCCACGGCCACTTTCAAGACAGCGGAGACTCCCGGCGCATGTGGCAGGGCATACAGGCGATCACAAACTACAAGACCACGCCATCTGCCTTTGATTGTGATGTCTTCCTCCCAGATGCGCTGAATGACTTCTACGCTTGGTTCGAGGCACAGAACAGTGTAGCAGAGAGGAAGACCATCTCTCCTCCTAAAGGCCAGGTGCTCTGTCTTTCCACGGCTGATGTGAAGAGAACTCTATGCAAAGTTAACCCACGGAAGTCTGCTAGACCAGACAACATTCCTGGCAGAGTGCTCAGAGAATGTGCTGACATCTTCACCATTTCCCTGAGCAGCGCCGTTGTTCCTAGATGCCTCAAGACAACTACTATCGTCCCTGTGCCAAAGAAGTCCCATCGTGATGAAATGCTTCAAGAGGCTCGTCATGAGGCACATCAAGACCCAGCTACCACCCTCACTGGACCACTTGCCGTTTGCGTATCATCCGGATCGCTCCACGGACGATGCCATCACCACAACCCTGCATCTGTCCCTCACACACCTGGACAATAAGGACACATATGTACAAATGCTGTTCATAGACTTCAGTTCAGCATTCAACACAATCATGCCTCAGCACCTGATTGAGAAACTGAGCCTGCTAGGCCTGAACACCTCCCACTACAACTGGATCCTGGACTTCCTGACTGCGAGACCTCAGTCAGTCTGGATCGGGAACAGCTTCTCCAGCACCACCACACTGAGCACTGGAGCCCCTCAGGGCTGTGTGCTCAGCCCACTGCTGTTCACTTTGCTGACTCACGACTGTGCAACAATGCACAGTTCCAACCACATCATCAAGTTCGCCGATGACACGACCGTGGTGGGTCTCATCAGCAAGAACGACGAGTCAGCATACAGAGAGGAGGTGCAACGACTAACAACCTGGTGTAAAGCCAACAACTTGTCTCTGAATGTTGACAAGACTAAAGAGATGGTTGTTGACTTTAGGATAGCACAGAGTGACCATTCTCCACTGTTCATCTCTGTGGAGATCATCAAGAGCACCAAATTCCTTGGTGTACATCTAGCAGAGAACTTGACCTGGTCACTCAACACCACCTCCATCAGCAAGAAAGCCCAGCAGTGCCTCTACTTCCTGCGGAGGCTAAGGAAAGCCCATCTACCTCCCCCCATCCTGACGGTGTTCTACAGAGGGACCATCAAGAGCGTCCTGAGCAGCTGCATCACTGCATGGTTTGGGAATTGCACCATCTCAGATCGCAAGGCCTTGCAGCTAATATTGAGGACAGCTGAGACGATCATTGGAGTATCATGTACATGTATCTGGACATGTACGCCACACGCTGCATCCGTAAAGCAAACAGCATTGTAGATGATCCAACACACCCCTCACACACCCTTTTCACTCTCCTGCTGTCTAGAAAGATGTAGCAAAGCATTTGGGCCCTTACAACCAGACTGCATAACAGTTTCTTTCCACAAGCCATCAGGCTCCTCAACACACAGAACTGAACTATACCAGCTCTCTCTCTCACATACACACACAAACACACACACACACACACACACACACACACACACACACACACACACACACACACATGCGTGAACACCCACCTGTGTGAACGGACTCTCAATATAATGTTACCTTCTACTTGCACTACCTCATCCGCTGTTATAAATGATTACTTATTTGCACCATTTTAAATGCTGCTAACACATTTTTGCACACTACAAATGGTCATGCTGCTATGTATATGGTTACAAAAATATATCTAATGCACATCACATTCCGTCTTGTGTTCTTTTTGTACTTTGTCTTTGCACTGTCTTGTCTTTGCACTGTTTGCACCTGTTTGCACACTTTATGTAGCTAGAACAACTTCTGTCCTAGAACTCTGTGTTGTTGTTTCGGTTTTTGTAATTACATGTTGTATGTTGTTTTAAAGTAGCACCAGGGTCCTGGAGAATCATTGTCTCATTTCACTATGTACTGCGTCAGCTATATGTGGTTGGAATGACAATAAAAGCTTCTTGACTTGACCCTGTGCTCCGGATTCCCAACTTTAGCCTTCCCTTCATCCTTCATACCGATGCCTCCGAGACAGGGCTGGGGGCCTTCCTGTCTCAGAAGGTTGAAAGAGAGGAGCACTCAGTCCTCTATGTGTTGAGAAAACTGACCCCCGCCGAGAGGACCTACACCACAGTGGAGCAAGAACCACTTGCAATAAAGTGGACCTTCGAGGAGCTGTGCTACTACCTGGCAGGACGGCACTTCACCTTGGTCACCAACCTTGCTCCCTTGCTGTGGATGGCAAAGGCCAAGGACACCAATGCACGGGTAACTCGATGGTTCCTTTCATTGCAGGACTTCTTGTTCCAGGTCCAAATTGCGCCAGACCAAACAGGAGCGCCCTTCACCCTCCAGCAGCAGGGTGAACAGCGGAGATCCAGGCTCTGCCGGCTACACAGGGTAAGCTCTGCCCCCTGCAAGACTAATGTGGATTGTATGCTTTGTTTACAGATTCCTCCAGATAGAACCTGCTCACCTTGGGACCAGCGAAGCTCTGCCTTGCTCCTGGGATAACCCCACCAGATAGCTACCAACTCTGGCCCCTTCTGGCCTCAGCTCCAACCCTGGCCAGGACAACAAACACTGCCTTCCAGCCTTCATTTCAGAAAAGACCCTCCTTAGTTTGTTTTTCTTGAGACTGCCTGATTTCCCTTTCTTTGCCTTTTTTCTAAATTCAGTAAAGGATGTGACTAAATTCAGAAGTGTTTTTCTGTGTCCCTTGCTCAGTGTGCTAAAAGGGATAATAAAATTCAGTCTGGTTGAGCATTCTGCATTTTGCTAATAGCCCCCTAGAGCTCACAAATGGCCTATATAATACTTTTAATCACCTTGTTTTGAATAGACTGATTTGCTGGAAAACAAAATAATGCATACAAAATGATAAATAAACATTATAAATATAAAAAAATATCATATATAATCTCTGCTGAAAATTTTAGAAGTTCATGTTTTGTGCTAATTTGTGCATGTTTCATGTGAACAAAGATATATGTCTGCCCACACTCACAGGTAATATAATCAAAATCAACTCTTCAGCTATCATAGCATCAATGATCATTTATATGGTGAAACAGCAGTTAGACATCAGCTTACATTCATCAGTATGTGTATTAATATATGCAAACACATGTGTATGTGTTGATCTTTAAGTCAGGCTTTCTTGTCTCAAGGACACCACATTACAGACATCTGGTGACGGAAGCCTTTATAAAGACAAGAAAAACACAACAACAATACCAGAATAATTACCACTATCTGCACAATCATGCCCACTTTTGTGAACCATGAACTCAATATATTTGCATATATCAATATACACCGATCAGCCATAAGTTTACGACCACCTGAATAATATTGTGTTGGTTCCCCTTTTGCTGCTCTGTTTTAGCCCTGACCCATCGAGGCATGGACTCCACTAGATCTCTGAAGGTGTGCTGTGGTATCTGGCACCAAGATGTTAACAGCAGATCCTTTAAGTCCTAACTTGCGAGGTGGTACATGTCAAAGTAACATCCACATGGATGGCAAGACCCAAGGTTTCCCAGCAGAACTGACAATGCCTCTGCCGGCTTGCCATCTTCCCATAGTTAAGTTGTTAAGTTGTCTTTATTTGTCACATATACATTACTGCACAGCGAAATTCCTTCTTCGCATATCCCATCCTTGGGGGTTGGGGTCAGAGCGCAGGGTCAGCAATGATGCGGCGCCCCTGGAGCAGGGTGGGTTTGGGGTCTTGCTCAAGGGCCCAACGGTGGCAGCTTGGCGCTGCTGGGGCTCAAACCCCGATCTTCTGGTCAACGACCCAGAGCTACCACCGCCTTATATGCACCATAGTGCATCCTGGTGCCATGTATTTCCCAGGTAAGCAACACACACACCTGGCCATCCATGTGATTTAAAAGAAAACGTGATTCATCATACCAGGCCACCGTCTTATATTGCTCCGTAGTCCAGTTCTGATGCTCACATGCTTATCGTTGGTGCTTTCGGTGGTGCACAGGGGTCAGCATTGCCACCCAGGCTGGTCTGCGGCTATGCAGCCCCATACACAACAAACTGCAATGCACTTTGTATTCAGTCCAGCATTAACTTATTCTGGAATTTGAGCAACAGTAGCTCATTTGTTGTATTAGAAAACACGGGCCAGCCTTCACTCCACACATGCATCAATGAGCCTTGGCCACCCATGACCCTATCGCTGGTTTCTTCCTTGGACCACTTTTGATAGATACTGAGCACTGCAGACCAGGAACACCCCACAACAGCTGCAGTTTTGGAGATGTTCTGATCCAGTCATCTAGCGATCTCAATTTAGCCCTTGTCAAATCCTTATGCTTGCCAATTCTTCCTGCTTTAACACATCAACTTTGAGGACAAAATGTTCACTTGCTGCCTAATATATCCAACCCACTACCAGGTGCCATGATGAGGAGATAATCAGTGTTATTCACTTCACCTGTCATTGCTCATAACGTTATGGCCAATTAGTGTATGCAAATGATTTAAAAAATCCAGTGCTCACAGTCCAAAAGCCAAAAATCCATCAGGCAAATCCAGTTTCACACTCCAGGGCATTATTGGTTAGATCCTGCAATATGATGTCAATTAAGTTGTCAAAGTCCATCATATATTCTGGAGGCAGCTCAAAGCAATCTTTAGCTTATGCAAATTCTCCAACTCACTGTCTGAAATGTTCAGTTGCATCAAGTCAAATTTAATCTTGTGCACTCAGTATCTCACTCACTCCACACTAAAAGATAATGTGTGTCATTAATCAAATACATTTATATTGTGACTGCCTCTCAGATACAATCAACTGTGTCTGTGGGGGTTTCATCAAGATGGCCCATACAGGAGATGGGTGTGGGCCAGATGACACACACAAAGGACATTCAGTTTTGTTTACTGAGGACCCTACATGGGAGGTCCCTACAGTTCTGTATTCTTGTATAAAGATCTGTCTCACAGACAGATCTTTGGGTTAAGATATTTTGAAGACTGACAAGCTAACATCACTGTTGAAGACCCACTACACTGCTACCTTCAGTAAATTCTTCTCCCCACAAGAACTCTGGTCAAGCTTACTTATTTTATTTATTAGAGAAATCGAATACATTGGCGAGCCACCCACACTAGAGAAAAATCTGAATATCATTGAGACCCCCGAGTCCCTGCCACCCATCATCTTTGGATCTTTCTTAACCACTGTCCCTGCCCCCTGATCTGCAGATGGCTTCTACCCATCTTCTGAATCTGTCAGTAATTAGCAACTTGTACATTTTACCTTGTACACATTATATTAGGTCTACATAATCAATTCAATTAAATTTATTTGTATAACAATTTTAAAAATGGATATTGTCTCAATGCAGATTTACAGAAATATAAAAGCACAGAATAAAAATTACTAGTCTAGTCAGACTACAGTCTCCAAGTGGTTCCACAGGGTCATGGGCTGTCCAGGTGGAGCCATCCCCAGCAGCAGTGTGCACCACCAAGCGATGAGACTCCAAATCTGCTCCAAATATGTTTTCAGCCAAGACACCTGAAAACTAATTGGAAAGCTGTTTCATAGCTGCAGGGATTTTTAAGAAAAAGCTTTGCCCCCTGCTCTAGCCTTTACTACTTGAGGTACCAACAAATAGCCTGTGCCTTTTAATCAAAGTAGCCAAAAGCAGTCAGTCTAAAACAGAACCTTGTGAAACACCAAACAAAACCTTAGTATGCTTAGAGAAGTCACAATTTTGATTTATGAACTAATAACAATCAGTCAAATAAGACCTGAGCCAGGAGAGGTCTGTTTGCCTAACACCAACAACATGTTCTAGCCTATCAAGAAGAATAGTATGATCAATGCTGTCAAAATCTGCACTAAGATCAAGGAGACACAACCCTGATGCCACTTCCTGTGTTTGAAGCGTTTACTGTGGGTTTTTTGCCTGTGTCAGTGTTTTAATTTATACCGTCTAATTTTCTCTTTTGCTTCAATATTTTATGCTGTCACCTTTCGACTCGGTGGCATAACCTCAAAGCCAAGGTTAACACTAAAGCTTGCCCAAGGGATCACCACTCCTCTCTGATTCCTATGTCTAAAAGGTTTGCTCTTCTCAGTGAAGCACCTGCTGAGAAACGGTTCTGGTTTTAGGAGACACTATCTTAAGGCATGTGAAATTAGCCATGCTTTTAGGGGCTCCAGCAGCACTGGTTAGGTGTATTCCAAAAGCAAGGGGACCAGATATAGCAGGTAATCTAGGCAAGCATATGTTCAGGAAGGTAGTTTTACACATAGGAGCTAATGATATTCAACCTTTGTCAGTCAGAGGTTACTAAGAATAATATTGTAAAGGTGTGTAAATTAGCGATCCCAATGCGGTGTGGTGATGTAGTTTACAGCAGGTTGCTGAACTGTTGGATGTCCAGGTGGTGCTCCGAAAACAATGCCAGCTTCATAGATAACTGAAGCTCTTTTGAGGGCAAGGCTGGCCTGTTAGGATGGGACAGTGTCTATCCCACTCGGGTAAGGTGCTACTCTCATATCTTGCAAGATAGCACATAGTCTTACAACAGTCTAGTTAGTCTTTGACAAACCAGAGCCAGGGCCAGGGAGCAGACAAGCAGGCTAATCCGATCTTCTGCTAGCTGCAATGAGTCATTACCCAGGGTTTGTAACATAGAGACTGTGTCTGTTCTCCAAGCTAAACAAAAATGTATAAACAATCAGAAAAGTTGTTTTAGTAACCTAATTAACATAAAATTAGATCATAGTGAATGCACAGTCAGTACCTTTGATCTGAAGCTAGGACTGTTTAATATAATATCTGTTGCATCTAAAGCACTTATTGTTAATGAAATGACTAATCAGAAGTTTAGTGTTCTATGCTTAACAGAAACATGGATTAAAACAAACGAGTATGTAGCATTAAATGAACCTTGTCCACCCGGATATAGTTATATACATCAGGCACGCCTAACAGACAGGAGAGGAGGTGTTGGAGTTATTCATGAGCTAGGTGATGATAAGCTAGGTGCCACACAAAAATCTAGACATAAATTCAAGACATTTGAAGTTCTTTATACTAACTAAACATTTGTAGGCTAAAAAATAAGTCCACCGAGTCGATTACACTAATTGTTATTTATAGACCTCCAGGGCCATATTCTGAATTCCTCTGTGAATTGGCTGTTTCTTTAAACAAAGCATTAATTGACTTCAACATTCATTTTGATATATCAGAAGACCCTCTGAGAACAGCAGATGTGTCCATCTTAGATTCAGTACATGTTTATCAAAACACAATAGGACCCACTCATAATGTTGGTCACACTCTGGATCTTATTCTAACATTTGGATTAAATATAGAAAATATCCCACATCCTGCCAGCTGTGAATGTAGTTCATGCTTCTACTGACCGAGATGGATTACACTCACACTGGCTCACCCGACAACCGAATTGTTCTGGGTTCAAGTGAAGACTCCCCATCTGAATCTGACTACAGCCCTTTGCCAAGTCCCACTGATTACAGTCCTACCAGTCCTGTGCCCCTTTTTAACTCTAACCATCAGCCTTAGATTCAATGTTGTCGGCCCAAACCGGGGCCTAGACACCTATTACTTTATTAAACTATGTCTTTTATAAACAAATGCTGTTTTGAGTTTTTGTTCAATTTTCATTCATATTTACACACCTCTACAATATTACTCTTGGTAACCTGTGAACTATGAACGCATATATCATTAGCTCCTACATTAAAAACTGCATCAGGTTATGTATGTAACCTGGTTCCCTGAAAAGGGAACAAAATGCTGTGGCTGATGATATGGGAATGCTACTTGTGGAAATGGTGTCTGAAGCTTTGTGTGACATCACGCCAAACTTTGAGCTAAGGAGGTCATGTGACAAAGCAGAGCTGGCCAACAAGACAGCTTCTACTTGTCTGAAGGAAGTGCCAGTGGATGCCCAGAGTGTGGCAGGCGACACAGAGTCTTGTTCCCTTCTCAAGGAACCAGGTTACATACATAACCAGGTGTAGTTCCCTTTCGAGGGAACTTGATGCTGCATCATGGCTGATGCTATGCAAATGACAATACCAATGCCACCACACACAGGGAGGGCATGAATAAGCTGAAAGGGAGCAGAGAACCACTAGCCCTGTAAGACCCGGAACCCAGATGTGGGATCTGGGTCCAGCTTATAGAATCTGATATGGGAGTGTGGAGAGGACCAGCCTGGCACAGCATAAATATACAGGAGGGGAACATCTCTAGCCAGAGTGCTGGACAAGGTGATATCCCTAGTGGAGTGATCCTTAATCCTTAGAGGGAAAGCCACAAAGCACGCCTCATAGGCCTGATTGATAGCAACCACTACCCTAGCACAAGGTTCTGCATGGAAACCGTTTTGCTTTTGTTGCTGTCACCAGAGCAGATGAAAAGAGGAATAGCACTTGCACAACATGCTCGAGTAATGGGAGTATGTGGTGGGAACCTGAACTGGGCACAGCAGGTGCAATCTCTCCTGTTCCACCATCTCATGGGGTGGAAGAAGGAAGGCCTGCAGAAAGACCAGACAACCACCCATAACTGGACTTTTCAAAAATGTATCCCACCCTGAAATGTAGGGCAGCCTTGCCATGCTAGGAGCAGACTCTCGGCAGGAGGGGGTGACTGACACGGCTTGCAGAGCTCTTACAATTTTAGGGAGGCCAAGGCTAAGAGCAGGTTCATTTCCAGTGTTAGAAACTTTTCCTGGCTGACGTCATCGGCTCAAAGGGGGCTTAAAGCAGCCCCTCCAGGACCACTAAGAGGTCTAGATCTAGATCCTGATGATGCCAGTTACACCAGAGATGGAAGCTAAACATTTTCTCCACAAACTCGTTTAGAAGACTGCAGTGGTCCAGTGAGGGGGGCTAATGAGAAACCACCAGTAACAGGCAGATTTGGTTATGGTATACCCTGGCTGGGACCAGCGGATGGAGATGCCATTCCCCTCAGCCCCTGCCTCAACAGAAAGCCTGCAAGAGAAATCTGGTCTCTGCCTAGGGCAAGATCTGGTGCACCAACCTGAACAAAGGGAGCAAACACAGGAGAAAGTGAAAAGGAGAAAATGTTTCAGCACTAGAAACACGTGCCCCATCTTCAGTTATCTGTGTGCCACAAGAGACAGGAGCCCTCCTAAATGCCATGGTCAGGGTGGCAATCCAGGACCACTCCCCAACCCAAGAGTGAGGTGTCTTTCAAAAGAATCTTGCAATGATGACATGAAAATCATTTTTAAATGCTGCTACAAACTGTAATTTTTGCATATGCGGCTACAAATGATAATTTTTGCACGTTACCTCTTTACTTTTTCTAAATGCTGATACAACTGATTTGCACTCCAGTAGATTGAATACTGGTCAGTGCTACATGTATACTGGTCAGTGCTACCTTGTGTTGTGGATTATTGTTTGTGCACCTCTTGACCTGCATGGATTATTGCATGTCCTTGTGCTCTCTTGGATTATTGTATATAATACTCAGCTCCCTTGTCCTGCCCCTGTTCTGAGGATTGTTTTAAGTCTGTATTTTTTTTACCTGCTGTTAGCAAGAGACTGTGTGTTTTTCCTTTCCACTTTTTAAATACCCTTAACCTGATTTACTGTCTTGCATCCTGCATTTGAGTCCCTTCCTGTCATTTCTGTCAGTCTCTTGTCATGCACTGTCTTTTGTCTTGTACTGTTTGCACAAGGTTGCACACATGCACTTAGGTTAATTTTTCGTTTTACTCTTGACCCTAATCCTGTGTTGTCTTACATAGCTTTGTGTTTTTATGTAGCAGCGGAGTCCTAGAGTAATGTTGTTTCATTTCACTGTGTACTGCATCAGCTATATATGGTTGAAATAACAATAAATAATAAACTCTTGACTTGTGTGACTAGCACAAGGGCATTACTGTGGATGTTGCCAGATGGATAAACTAAAGACAACTTTAGTTGTTGAGAATGGGTTCCAATCAAGTTTCAATCATTCCCAGAGAGACAATGCTGCTAGGTTGTTGATGACCAGAATTTGCCACCTGTAGCACATCCTTGGAATCAACTGCTTCCACCTGCTCAGTCTGGCCTTCACATGCTCTACAGTGCTCTCCCAGTTTATATTTTAAAACTCATTGTTCCCCAGGTAGACATCCAAGTATTTAAAACCAGCATTTTCCATACCAGGCCTTCTGGTAGTGTAAGCTGCCTACCTCCCCACTCCCCAAATAAAATGGCTTCACTTCTTCCCCAGTTAAATTTTCTGCCAGATATTATCAATTTTTTATTCAAATACAAACCCGATTCCAAAAAAGTTGGGACACTGTACAAATTGTGAATAAAAACAGAATGCAATGATGTGGAAGTTTCAAATTTCAATATTTTATTCAGAATACAACATAGATGACATATCAAATGTTTAAACTGAGAAAATGTATCATTTTAAGGGAAAAATAAGTTGATTTTAAATTTCATGGCATCAACACATCTCAAAAAAGTTGGGACAAGGCCATGTTTACCACTGTGTGGCATCCCCTCTTCTTTTTATAACAGTCTGCAAATGTCTGGGGACTGAGGAGACAAATTGCTCAAGTTTAGGAATAGGAATGTTGTCCCATTGTTGTCTAATACAGGCTTCTAGTTGCTCAACTGTCTTAGGTCTTCTTTGTCGCATCTTCCTCTTTATGATGCGCCAAATATTTTCTATGGGTGAAAGATCTGGACTGCAATTGATGCAGTATGTGGTCTGGCATTGTCATGTTGGAAAATGCAAGGTCTTCCCTGAAAGAGACGACGTCTGGATGGGAGCACATCATGTTCTAGAACTTGGATATACCTTTCAGCATTGATGGTGCCTTTCCAGATGTGTAAGCTACCCATGCCACACACACTCATGCAACCCCATACCACCAGAGATGCAGGCTTCTGAACTGAGCGCTGATAACAACTTGGGTTGTCCTTGTCCTCTTTAGTCCGGATGACATGGCGTCCCAGTTTTCCAAAAAGAACTTCAAATTTTGATTCGTCTGACCACAGAACAGTTCTCCACTTTGCCACAGTCCATTTTAAATGAGCATTGGCCCAGAGAAAACACCTGCGCTTCTGGATCATGTTTAGATATGGCTTCTTTTTTGACCTATCGCGTTTTAGCCGGCAACGGCGAATGGAACGGTGGATTGTGTTCACCGGCAATGTTTTCTGGAGGTATTCCTGAGCCCATGTTGTGATTTCCATTACAGTAACATTCCTGTATGTGATGCATTGGAATTGGTGATCCTCTGCCCATCTTGACTTCTGAGAGACACTGCCACTCTGAGAGGCTCTTTTTATACCCAATCATGTTGCCAATTGACCTAATAAGTTGCAAATTGGTCCTCCAGCTGTTCCTTATATGTACATTTAACTTTTCCGGCCTCTTATTGCTACCTGTCCCAACTTTTTTGGAATGTGTAGCTCTCATGAAATCCCAAATGAGCCAATATTTGGCATGACATTTCAAAATGTCTCACTTTCAACATTTGATATGTTATCTATATTCTATTGCGAATAAAATACAAGTTTATGAGATTTGTAAATTATTGCATTCCTTTTTTAATCACAATTTGTACAGTGTCCCAACTTTTTAAAGTTATTGCTGCTGCGTATAGATGGTGTACACTTTCTACAGTGGTTTTACTCCTAGTTAATTTTGCTACACTACTAAATAAATGTTATTACTAAATAAAATGATTATTCTTGTTATCTTTGATTAGGGCAGAGAGATTCACTGATCTAGCAGCACTAAGAGATTTTTTGTAGCTCAGAAGGCTTTCCTTTCATGCTAATTTAAATACTGATAATTAAGTTTGACACCATTTACTTCCTAGTTGATTGTTGTAAGGTTTGTGTGTTTTCATTTTAATATGGTGTTTTTGCTAGTTTTTGCTTTGTAATTATTTTTCTTTTAAATGGTGCTATGATATCTAGGGTGTAGCAAAACACTGACTCCAAGTAATTAGTTTCCTGATCAAGTTCTGTTGGGTCAGACAGTGATCCAATCATGGATGATAATTCTGGGAGACTCTTATTAAATCTCTCTGCAGTAGCAGATGAGATAAATGTATGTTTAGCACAGTGATGTGGTAAATTGTGTATCATTATCACAAAGCAGCTTTACAAGAATGTAAAACATTTCAGAATGAAAATAAAAAGTTATAAATAAAATTTACATTTATATTTATTTATTCCTAATGACATGAGGAAGAAACCTTGAGAGGAGCCCTTTCTCATCTGGGTGACACCGAAGTGTGTGATTTATTAATAATTTATTTTTTACAAGTCTATCTACTCAAGTGCAATTGTGTAAATTATAATTGAGCAACTTATAAGTACAAGCATCTGCATAATTTCTGAATTCATCATAGATTTAATATCAAAAAAGCCTCCTGGTGGTCCAGCTGCATTCTCATTCCCAGGCATGGAGCTAACACAACCACTGAAGTGTTAACTCTCAGTGATGGTTCCAAGGTTGGATAAAAAATGGGAGTGTTGTGTCAGGAAGGGCAAGACCTGTACCAAATCATATATGCAGACCAGATGATCCGCTGTGCCAACCCTGAACAGGGAACAGCTGACAGAAAAACAACAACATACTAGATTTAATATCAATGATGAATACCCAGGTGCAACACTGACTGTGACAAGAGCAGTTCAAAACCATGGCCATGGTCTTCAAATAGCAGGTAGGTATGCTTGTGATCATGTAATGGTTAAGGACAATGTGCATTGTGTGCAAAGTGCAAGCAGGGACTCCAGCAAGTCTAGCTATGACAGCATAACTAAAAGGGAGAAGAAGCCAGAAGGTGACAAACATGAGGGCTTCTTGGAACCTGAAACAGCCAGCCACTACACAGTCAACAAACCTGAGTGAACATGTAAGGGTGACAGCATCCAAATACCAAAACACTCTATGCCCATGAACCATCCAGATCTGCTCCTTTACCTTTAATGAAAAAAATTATTCATTAAAGGCCTGACTATACAACTGTTTTTTTTAGCCTGGACTTAAACACTCCCAAACACTAATTTGAAGGCTGTTCCATAACTGTAGGACTTTGTAAGAAAAGCTCTGACCTGTAGCCTTTACTATTTGAAGTACCATCAAAATAGCCTGCACTTTTGATTGAAGTACACATGGCGGATAAGAAAAAACAAATGTTTGCTCAGGTACTAGAGCAAAACCATTCAGTGCATTATGAGCAGTAGTTATAAGGAGCAGTATTATATAATAAATGTGGAATTTGACTTGGAGTGATGTTTTCATATCTTCTGGTTATAGTTAGGACTCTAACTGCTGCATTGTGGACTAACTGGAGTTGCTGATGCACCTACTGGAACATTCAGACTGTAAGGCATAACATAATCCAACCTACAGTTAACAAAAGCATAGTAGCAAGTAGTATTTCTGCATCATGCAGTGACATTGGATTTCTTACCTCAATAATCAATAGTCATGCCAATGTCTTTAACTACTGTACATGATTAAACAGGCCATCTAGAGTTGCTGAATCCATCCAGAGGCCAAGCACTCCATCCATCCTAGGACAAACACTTGTCAGAATTAAGAAACATATAAGTGTGTTCAGGGGGGCACGGTGGCTTAGTGGTTAGCATGTTTGCCGCACACCTCCAGGGTTGGAGGTTCGATTCCCGCCTCCGCCGTGTGTGTGGAGTTTGCATGTTCTCCCTGTGCCTCGGGGGTTTGCTCCAGTTTCCTCCCCTGGTTCAAAGACATGCATTGTAGGTTGACTGGCATCTCTAAATCATCATGAGTGTGTGTGTGTGCCCTGTGATGGGTTGACACTCCATCCAGGGTGTATCCTGCCTTGATGCCCAATGATGCCTGAGGCACAGGCTCCCCAAGAATAGATTGGATAAGCGGTAGACAATGAATAACTGTGTTCATCAGCATAACAGTGGAAGCTAATACTATGTTTATGATCAATTTTACCCAAAGCTAACATGTATAAGAAGAAAAGCAGTGGGCTTAAAACAGAACCTCGTGGAACACCAAACTTAATATGTGTGGAGAAGTCACCATTTACATGTACAAACTGATAACAATCAGTCAAATAAGACATGAACCAGGAAAGGACTGTTCCTTTATCTCCATCAACATTTTCATCCAAAATAGCATCCAGGTATAATGATCACACCAACACCTTAAAACAGACCATCAGAAAATTAGAAAATAAATGTTGTCAAACCAAATTGGTAGTATTTTAAGTAGCAAAAATAGAAGGAGATCCTCCTGAGCTACAGAAAACCTCACCACCATTTTTAGTGTTTAAGTCCAATCTGAAAACACATTTGTTTAATCAAGCCTTTTATGAATATGTTTTTAGTAAAGAGGCATATCTGGAGGACTCATAGGAGTCCTCAGAGTCTTTTGGTGAACTGAGATATTTGGATGTTGATACCTCCAAAATGCTCACTCAGGTTTGTTGATGGTGGGGTGACTGACCTCTTTATGTCCCAAGAGATCCTCATGTCTGTGTCACCTTCTGGCTCTTCCTTTTAGTCATACTGTCATAGCTAGACTTGCCAGAGTCACTAATTGCACTCTGCACACAATGTACAGTGATCATCAGCATGCCTAATGATTTCAGACATTATGATGATTATTAATTATGATTATACTCATAATTTGCTCAAAGTCTCATGGTTAGACAATTGCATCCGGATGAGGATGGGTTCCCTTTTGAGTCTGGTTCCTCTCCTTTCTTCCTCATATCACCTCTGGGAGATTTTCTTTGCCACCACTGCTTCTGGCTTGTTCATTAGGGACAAACATAAATAAAAATTGTAAACTTTGTCATTTTATTCAGAATTTTTATATTCCTGTAAAGCTGCCTTGCATCAATATCCATTGTCAAAAGCGCTATACAAATAAAACTGGAATTGAATTGAATTGTAATAAATGGTCAGGATGAATCACACTATACTAAGTTATCCTTTATAAAGCACTGGATGGGTTCCTAGGTTGTGAGGATCCTTGTTATCTTTCTGGCTAGAAGTGTGTCATTCTTTCCAGAATCCTTCTCACCTCTTACATTTAAATAAAGTATGAGTAAGATGAGAGAAAGGTTTGGTATGGAGTGTGAGGGCATTTGACTGTCATCATTCAGTGTCATTGGGGCCAATTATATTATTCATACCATGGAAAGGGAGAGAGAGACAACATGTTTCACACACACACACACACACACACACACACACACACACACACACACACACACACACACACACACATTCGATTGTAGTGCTATAAACTATTCTTTCATTGGTGTTGTCAGTATTACACTCTGACTTCACATCATCTCAGCTATGTGACTGTCCTTCCACCCAGAGGTGTGCTGTTGCAAAAATCACCAGTATCACCTTTTGAGATGTAAAAAGTAGCAGGACATGAAACTAAAACCAGAACTGATGATCATATCCTTTTAGCCATTTGTAAACATAGATTAATACTGCCCCCAACTAACCTCTTCATCAGTGCCAAACTTTATGCAACCAGGCAATTGGCCCATCAGGGTTGTTAAGGTGAAGTCATGAACATATTTCTCAAGCCACAGGGCACTGGGTGTTATTGGACCACAAACACTTTTATGAAATTCTTCATACTGTTGGCACAGACCATAACTCCTTGCCCTTACAAAACAAAGACATCAAAACACTACATTGTTTTCTGGTGTTGTAACTGATCAAAAGTTTATGAGTTCAAATCCCAGCACCACAAAGCTGGTAGTACTGCTGGGCCCTTGACCCTTAACTGCACAGTTGTATAAATAAAATAAATGTCATTCTGGATTAGGACAGCTGCTAAATGCTATAAATGTATCACAACCCCACCAGTCATTTCCCCTCCCGGCTGCCAGAGGGAACCCTCGCTTAAGTTCTCATTACTTCTAGGTTCCTTCCTGCCATTGTTTGCTGTGAAATCAGCATGTTTCCTATGTTCAGTGCAAATTATTTAGTGTTGCTACTTACCAAGCCATTTGTTTCTGTTATTGCTTTCACTGTGTATGGCCATTACCTGTTTTCTGGATTTTTTGCTATTTGTTTTGTGTTTTTGCTACCGCTGACTGCCTTTTCTGTTTTTTTTTGGATCTTTGGCTGTTTTTCTTGTTGTGATTTTTGCCTGCTGCTTTGGATTGTTTGCTGTGTTATCTTATTAAAAATGCATATGGATTCCACACCCACTACTTCAGTTCCTCACAGAATACCTTGCCTGCACTGAATCCAGTGGAGATATTATAGCTCCAAGCTATCGTGGCTCAACAAGGTGAGATGTTAGCTGCATACCATAAAAAGCTCACCACCCTGCAAACCACAAAGCCCATCTGTTCGAAGCCATGAGAGGCATCCCCAATGTGAAATTTTCTTCACCAACCACTCCTTTGCCAGGAGGATTCTACTAAATGCGCTTTCTTAATGACTCACAGGGAGAGCTCTGGAGTGGGCTGCAGCAGTCTGGGACAGTGATAAACAGATGCACTCCTCCTTCTCACATTTCTCACAACTTATCCAAGATGTTTTTGAGTATTCGGCGGAGAGAAAGGACGTGTAGTTACAGCTGCTGCAGCTGAAGGTGATGAGTGGAAAACTGTTTCATACCACCAGTGGGTACTGTGAGTGCTTGGTTATGCCGTATGGCCTGACTAACATGCCTGCTGTGTTCCACACCTTTGTAAATAAGATTTTCAGAGACCTGCTTGAACATTGTGCATTAGTGTACATAGACTTAACCCTTTCACGTATGGTGGTCACTATAGTGGACAGCTATTCAATATTAATTTTCTTGTAAATGCAGTGGTTGCAATAATTTAACTGCATATCAGCCACTACAGTGGACGCTACCCTAAAGGCTTTCACACAGTGGCCAGCAGTTGCAACTGCAACTAAAATTCCTTTCAACCAAGATGGCTGACAGAAAAACAGAAAACCTAATCATGTCAGGAATATCTGGAGACTTGCCTCCTTTTTTAGGAGAGTGAAAAGTAAATGTTGAGGGAACAAAACCAATAGATTTCTTTATGCATCTATTCCCTGGAGAGCTGATAGATGATATAGTGCATAACACAAACCTGTGTGCTCTTCAAAAATAAAAATATCTGTAACATTGGAAGAAATTAAGACTTTTCTAGGAATTAATTTGGTCATGTCTCAGATACCCAAGATCAAGAATGTACTGGTCCTCTGAAGGTCTTCATTTGATAGCAAATGTCATCCCAGTCAACAGATTTGAGCAGATTCTGAGTTATCTTCACTTTGTTGATAATTACAATCAGGAGCCAGGAAATACTAATAAGCTCTCCAAAACCAGCCCAGTGTTGAATACACTTGAGAAAACCTTTTAATTAGCAGTAGACCCAGAAGAATTTCAGTCAATTGATGAGCAAAAGGCCACCTGTCTCTCAAGCAGTACATTCCAAATGGGAATAAAAGTATGGGTGAGAGCAGGAAACTCTGGATATGTGTACAGATTTGAAGTGTACCCGGTTCAGCTGGGAGTAGTCAGGTTAGTGGACTGGGAGTGGCTGCGGATGTAGTTATGCACCTCTGTGATGACATAAAGCAGAAGATTCATAAGGTCTTTTGCACAATTTCAGGCACTGCAGCAATGAGAAATTTATAGCACTGGCATATATAGAGTTAATAGGCTCCAATGAGCACAGCTGAAACTGAAAATTGAGAAGTAACTTAAAGAAGAGGGAAGAGGGGCTTGCTCTGTTGTCACCAATGCTGAAAACATCACTGTCACATGCTGGTTTGACAGTTCAGTGATCCACATGGCTTCTTCATGCACTGGCCAGTCCTCAGCAGATTTGATCAAAAGATGAAGCAAGAAAGAAAAAAAGATACTGAGTAGCCAAAGACCATTTTTAGTGAAGCTGTACAATCAAGACATAGGAGTCATCGATCAATGTGTCGCAATGTATCCCCGCAGACGCAAGAACAACCAGTGGTACATGTGAGAGTTCTTTCACGTTTTGGACATAAACATTGTGATTGCCTGGAATCTCTACATTAGGTCTGGATAGGAAAAGAAGAATCTTAGGCAACTGTAGCTCGAACATTAATAAATACTGGCTCTCTCCAGATGAACAAAAGAGAAAGACCCAGTGGGAACCCACCTCCATTGAAGCACAGAGCAGTGAACAAGGTACCTCCTGAGGTCAGGTTTAGTCAAGGAAATCACTGGCCTGAGCTCACTCAAGCAAAAATGCCAACAGATGCCATGAGGCTGCATGCACCAAGTATATCTGTATTCAGTGCTTTGCCAAGAATAGAATGTAGATTGGATAAACTGAAATAGGAGTCATGTACAGTGTTACCATATTGCTAACTATCTGAAAGAGTGTATCTGAAGTCTCAGTCAATAATTTTCTTCTCTTGTTATTGGAAATATGTTTTGAAACTGTATTCTGCACACATCCATGATGCTGGTTATTCCATAGACCATAAAATGGTTTCAAACATGATAAAATTAGTATTATTAGTTTTAGTAATGTTAAAATGTTTGTTAAAACCAAACATATTGCCATACTTTTCACAAAATACACAGTTTTATTATTTAGTCTATTAATTTATATTCCTTCGAGTTGAATACTAAAATGCTTGCAGTCTACCAGAGAAGACATGTACATAACTTCCTGAAAAATGCATCTTAGAATTAGTTGAGAATTTCTTCTTTATTCATGCTGTGAGAAGAATAAAAATACAAAGACAAAAATCCTGAGTCAGATTGTCATAATTCATGCATAAAATTCCAAGAGAAGGGAAGATCACATAAGCCAAGTTTGCACTGTGTTGTCATGTTTGCTTCAAAATCAACTGTGCGTTAAGGCAGAGAAATGTGAATTTCACCAGAACACTATCATGTTCCTGGGTTATGTCATTAGGGGTGGAGATGGGCAAGAGCCAGGTATGAACAGCAATTGAATGGCCAACTCTTTTCACGATTAAGGAACTACAAAGATTTCAATGTTTTGCTAATTTCTATCACTGATTCATCAAGGGTTATAGCTCAGGAGCTTCCCCACTCACACTGCCCTGTTAAGAGGGAAATACAAGAGACTATGTTTGTCTGCCACTGCCCAGCTTTTGAGCACTTCAAACACAGCTTTACCACAGCACCCATACTCTATCACTCTGATCCCATCATCCCTTTTGTGATGGAGGTAGATGGATCCAGCTGTGGAGTAGGGGCTGTACTGTCCTGGCATGATGGCAACCCGGGCAAACTTTTTCCTTGTGCCTTATTCTCCCAAAAGTTGACCTCCACCAGAGCCAACTAGGATGTGGGGAACAGGGAGTGGTCCATTAAGGAAGCCAGTGGCATCATTAGCTAGAGGGTCCAGTGTCCTTTCCAAGTAATCATTGACTATAAAAACCTAGAATACTTCAATAATGCCAAGCAATTAAACCCACGTCAAGCCCGCTGGGCTCTCTTCTTCACATGATTCAACTTTATGGTGACATAATGACCTGGCACCAAGAACTGCAAAGCAGACGTATTCATTCTCACGTTGTCATGATCCCACGCAAAAAACACCCAGTGCAGAACCTATCCTCCAGCCAACCATCATCATTGCACCCAATCATTGGTACATTATGGAGGTTCAGCTGGGACAACAAGCAGAAGGCCCACCTCCTGAGTTCCCTTCCGCTAAACAATATGTTCTCTCCAGTCTTTAATAAAAAGCCTTCCAATGGGTCCACAACTCCCCCAGCTCTGGTCACCCTGGCATTCAAAAAACAATCACCCTTGTCCTTAATGTCTTCTGGTGGACCACACTGGCTGATTACACACGTGGCAGATTATGTCAAGGCCTGTTTTGTCTGTGCTCAGTCAACTTCCAGCAGGGTTATTAGATCCTTTCGCCATACCACAACGTCCCTGGTCCCACCTCTCTATTGATTTTGTCACGGACTTGCCTCTCATGGCTACACCATTGTTGTTGTGCATCATTTCTCTAAAGCATGCAGACTGATGCCACTCAAGGGCCTCCCTACAGTCATGGATCTCTTCCACAATGTTTTCTGATTTTACAAGGATTTCGTATCAGACGGGGGACCCAGTTCACCTCTTGGGTATGGAGAGCATTTTATGAGAAGCTGAGGGGTAAACATAATCATAGTCTCCGGTGGCACTGCTCTGTGGGTGACACAGACACACACTCAAGCTGCTGTTTGTTTATTTAAAACAGTTTGTTGTTTGTTTTTGAATGCTCAATTTTTGAGCGTTTTATTTTTCTTTGTGTGTGTGCTCTGTGTATGATTTGCATGATCGGAAGAAAGACTAGATGGCGGCGTGTGTCTACTCGAGGGAGGCACTTCAGTCTCTGCGATGGTGTGGAGATGCAGCAGATCTTCTCGCTCTGATAGGAGTGTGATATCAGTAATAAGTAAAGGGGGTGGTCTCTGCTTGTACATAAATGATAAGGAGTGCAGACAGCACACAGTCCGGGAGAAAATCTTCAGCTCTAATGTAGAACTGTTATGTGTAAGTCTCGGGCCATTTTATTTACCCTGAGAGTTTGGTAACATTCTCATCTGCTCTGTTTACGTACTCCCCAACTGCAACGCTGTTCAGGCTGTGACACAGGTTGCAGACTGTGTTCATGAACAATTACAACATACCCCAAATGCCCCTATTTTATCATGGGAAACTTTAATCACTGTGATTTAAATACTTCTCTGCCGGGTTTTGTAATTCAGTGTTATACTAGTACGTTAAGTGTTATACCAGGAAGAATCAGATTTTGGATAAATGCTATAGTAATTTAAAACATGCTTATACAGCCATAATTCTGTCTAATTCTGATCAAAATACTGTTCATTTGATCCCTACCTACAAGACTGACCTTAATATCTCTACACTTCTGGTGAAATCTATCAATGTATGGTCAGAAGAAAGCATAAAAGCAATGAAAGACTGTTTTTTATGCATAGACTGGGACCTTTGTTCTAGGGAATCAAACCTGGACAATGACACAGAAGCCATTACAGACTATATCAAATTCTGTGTTGATATTGTGATTCCAAAAAAGAAAGTAAAAGTCTACCCCAACAACAAACCTTATATTACAAAGGAACTGAAGGACTGTATTAATAGGAAACATCAAGCATTTAAAATAAAGGATCACTTATAACTTAAAACTGAACTAAAGGAGTTGAACCAGAGGCACAAAGAGGCAAAAGAACATCACAGGGGACTGATAGAGAAAAACTTTCAATCTATGAACTCTAAAAAATTATGGGACTCATTGAAAATAGCAAAGGGCGGCATGGTGGCTTGGTGGTTAGCACGTTTGCCTCACACCTCCAAGGTTGGGGGTTCAATTCCCACCTCTGCCATGTATGTGTGGAGTTTGCATGTTCTCTCTGTGCCTTGGGGGTTTCCTTCCCCGGTCCAAAGACATGCATTGTAGTGTGGCAGGATGAGTCATGTCATCTTATTGGTTGGTTGGAGTATAGTTGGTAGACCAATCAGGTGATAGTAGTTGTACTATTTAAGGACCCTTATTTTGACAGGTCTTTCCCTGGCATTTCCGTTTCCGTTCCGACTCCCTTTCAGTTTAATTTAGAGCGGGCTGGTGGCGTGTGGCGGAGTTCACTAGCAGGTATGTTTTGGTATTTAAATCTTTTGAATGTTTTATTTGTGGTATTTATTGTGTGTTGCTTTCGGTAATAGCAGCCGGGGCATGTGTGTGTGAATGCTGGTCGCTAGACTGATCTGCGGCACCGGTAACCATACAGCTGCGAGCATAGTGTTTAACATCAATCATAAGTATGCCGCTTTTGTCTTTTATTTGTGATTTTCTGAATTAGTAGACTAATTCTCATACTCCTTGGTTAAAGGGAAAGGAGAACACTAAAGTCCTAAGTTCCTAGCTAGTGACCTCATGTGACGCCGCTGCTGTTTTCCGCACGGATACATTTTGGCTTTGATCGTGTCATCGACGGTCATCTGTGCTGTGTACTGCTCTGCTGCTTTGCGAGTCGCCGGGGCTGTTAAAGTGGGCTTCGGATGTGCGTTCGCAAGGCTGCCTACCGGTTGAGCTTTTGGACTTCATTTCTTTGGCCTATGTGGTGTCCGCTGGCGGCCTGAGTGTCAGAGCTACTACAATAGTGTTTGTGACTTCATTATTTTGGTGTTTGGTTTATTTTTCTATTTGTTATAATTTCTGATTAAAATTTCCTTTTTAATGCTCTTTCTTATTTTTCCCCAGGGCCAGTGAGGATGTGTGTGGAACTGGGGAGGCTAGCTGCTTCATTCTGTGGTGTTTCACAGTGTGCTGATACAACTTCCCTTTGGTGGGTGTGCGCAGTGTTTGCTTTGATGTGAATTGAGGTGGGTTTTGGATGACCTCCTGAGTTGCAGCTGGCCTGCCTGGTTCCCACTAATCCTGGCCCTGAAAACGATATTCTGCCATTGTGGATGTGTTTGTGAGAGAGAGTTTTAATTAATGCTTGTGATTTTATAATAAACACAATTTTTGTAATGGTACCCACGTCGCTCTTAATTCTTTGCCTTCAGTTGGTGAAGCTTATCTGTGTGTCTTTCTTTTGATGGGAGTTATTTCCCTGGCTCTCCCACCAGGGTGGCGTAGTCGGATAAAATTTGAAGGGTGATTAACACACCTCTTCATTTCTGCCACATTTTGGCGTAGTCGGCAGGATTTAAACGGTGTGCACCCCTCTCTACATTTTGCCACAGTAGGTTAATTGGTGCCTCTAAACTGTCCGTAGTGTGTGATTGTGTGAGTAAATGAGAATGTGTGTGTGCCCTGTGATGGGTTGGCACTCTGTCCAGGGTGTATCCTGTCTTGATGCCCAATGACGCCTGAGATAGGCACAGGCTCCCCGTGACCCGAGAATAGATCGGATAAGCGGTAGACAATGCACTTCCATGCACTTCATCACAACAGAGGTTAAGGCAATAAAAATAGCAACTAACATGAAACTAACAGAGAAGTCCTTGCATGTCATAGATGAAGTGGCAAAAGCAAATGAGTTGAACTATTTTTACAAGAGGTTTGACCATTATGATTTTTCTATTGAATGTGATATGGTGCTTTATAGTATTGCTACCGATGATGCTGATAGGTTTGAGATTGACCTTAAATCCATCAGCAAGGTTTTTAAGCAAGTTAATGTAACTAAGGCCACAGGTCCAGATGGCATTTCTCCTTTTATATTAAGAACATGCACAGACAAACTGACATCAGCTTGGTGCCCTATTTTTCCCGAGGTCCCTATACTTTCACACTGTACCAACCTATACAATCAATACTCCTGTTTCTAAAAAATCTTGTCCACAGGAGAATAATTATTTTAGACCTATTGCCTTAACCTCTGTTGTGATGAAGTGCATGGAAAAGCTCATTATGAGCCAATGAAAACTGGAAGTAGGTCCACAGTTAGATCCTTATCAGTTCGCTTATAAACATCGAACAGGCACTGATGATGCAATCAACAGTTTAGTGCACCTAGAGACTAAACATCTTGAAAATCCTAGGGCATATGCTAGACTGTTGTTTGTAGATTTTAGCTCAGCCTTTAATACCTTGCAGCCTCATATTCTTTTGAAAACAATGCAGTGGATGAATGTCAATCCCTTCATTATTAACTGGTTCCACTCATTTCTGACCAATCGTAGTCAACAGGTTAGGGTGAATAGTACATTGTCTGAAACTACGATTATCGGCACTGGTGCCCCACAGGGGTGTGTCAATTCTCCAGTCCTGTTCACATCATATACTAATGAATGTACATGCAGTACTGTTAATAATTACATGATTAAGTTCTCTGATGACACAGCTATTTTAGATCTAATATCTGGAACATTGATGTTGTTACTTACAAAGATGAGGTTCACAATTTTGTCCAATGGTGTGATAAACATTTCCTTAGCATTAACACAAAGAAAACAGTGGAGATGATGTTTGACCCCAAATCCATCGGAGACCACCTACCAATGGTTGTTAACGGTCAGAATATAGCTCATTTGGACTCCTACAGATATCTGGGCATTCATGTTGATAACAAATTGACATGGAGTGTTCAGGTGGAAAATGTCTGTATTAGGGTCTAACCGTGATTGTATTTTCTTCATAGGTTAAGGGTCTTTGGTGTTGCAACCAGAAAGTGTTGCTTCTCTTTTATCATGCTGTAATCGAGAGCATTTTTCACTATGGCATCTCAGCCTGGGATTAAGAAAAAAAAAATTATGGGAGTTAAGCAGCATCCCACACTTCAGGCTCTTTTTGAAGAAACAGTTATTAGACAGGCTCAAAAAAGTATTTCAGATCCCACTCATGTCCTTCACTCTGAGTACCAACTTCTTCCCTCAGGAAGATGCCTCAGAGTTCCTCAGTGTAGGCTTAACCGTTTTAAGAACTCTTTTGTCCCACTATCCATTAAAGCATTAAATAATAAGTTAGCCAGAGGTCAACAATTATAATCTCCCCCCATCTGGTGTGTGTAATTATATATGATTATGATGATTAAAGGTGTGTTGCACAATAGGTAGGGTGCAATTTGGTTGTTCACTGTATATTGTGAGTAGGGCAGTGATGGGTCGCTGTATGTATTACATGTACATAGTATGTTACTTGTATGAAACAGCAGATATCGTATTGTATGTGTCCAATACAAATTTCCTTCAGGACAATAAAGTTTATCTTATCTTATCAGTCTCACCTCAGGTTACCACTCACAATCAAATGGCCAGGAAGAACATTTTAATCAGCAGTTGTCCCACTATTTTAAGGTCATATTGCAGCCAGGAACAGCATGAATAGAGTGAATTTCTCCTGTGGAAAGAATATCCACAAAACTCACTGAAGCTCTCCTGTGAAGCTCTCTGTGTACTGGGCTATCAGGCTCCCAGCTTACTTGATTCATGACCTCCTAGACTCATGTTGCAGGAGAGGCCAACTCCCGTACCTAGTTGACTGGGAGGGCTAATGGCTAATCGATTAATGCCCACAGCATCCTTGACCTCTCTCTAATCCACAATGTGCACCCCGACTGACCCGTTCAAAGGCCCCATGGCTGACCACCTAAAAGAACACCACGAGGTGTTCCTTGGGCTAACATTGTTCTGTCACAAGTCAATTTCCCTCCTGGCCTCCAGAGGGAATCCTCGTCTGAGTTGTGATGATTTCTGGATTCCTTTCTGCCATTGTGAACTTTTAAACTGACGTGCTGCCTATGTTTAGTGTGAAGTATTGTTAGTGTTGCTACTTACCAAGCCATTTGTTTGTCATTGTGTATGACCATTGCTTGTTTTTGAATTTTTTTCTGTTTGTTTTCCTTTTCTGTTTTTTTTTTTATTTTATTTTTTTTAAGATCTATGGATGTTTTGTTTTATTTCATTGTGTTATTTGTTTCCTGTCGCTTTGGATTGTTTGCTGTGTTATCTTATTAAAAACACATGTGGATTCCACACCCACCGCTTCCGAGTTCCTCACAAAATGTAATGTAATTGTTGATGACATGAGTTCTGAAAATTTCAGCAAACACGTGCTGCTGCATGGAGCTGCATGGTAATACATTATTAACCAGTCAAAACTTGCAGTGTCATGGTCCTCATCATTCCATTCAAACATTTTATTACAATTTTAATATTAATATTTCCAGATTATGCTGCACTCGGTTCTACACTCATTGGTGATACATCTTATTAACTCTATTGTGCAGTGTTAGAAATGGACTCTTACAGTGTAATTTCCTGTGAGGGGGGAAGTGGCCGGATCCATTCGCTGAGCAGGCGATAGGGGACGAGCAAAGATGAAGTCGGGCACAGGCAAAGAGTTCGGCAACGTGGTGTCAATAATCCAAAGCGTATAATCCAGAAGGGGAAAAACAAAGAGAGAAAACATTAAACAGTCCAGGGTCACAAATCCAAAAGCAGCGATATCAAAGACAATCCAAACCAAATCCAATAAACAGTCCAAGTCATACACAAAAGGCAGTCCGAATAAAACACAGGGCAAATGCTTGGTACTTCCCATCATAAAAGATACTTCGCAACGTGCAGGAAGTGCGCAGCGTTTTTAAAGCCAGCGCGCACCCGGAAGTAATCTCAAAAGGCGGGCGAGAGCTCCCTCTCGCGGCCGGCTCTCGGTCGGGTCGTGACAGAGCCCCCCCCTCTAGGGACACCTCCTGGGGTTCTCTGCCGCGGACGACCCCTCGGACGCAGAGTAGGCTTGTTCGGGTGGTCGCGGTGGAAGTCCTCTGTAAGGGAAGGGTCCAGGATGTTGACGGCCTCCACCCACGAACGTTCCTCGATGCCGTACCCCTCCCAGTCCACGAGGTACTGAAGCCGCGAACGAACCCGCCTGGAGTCCAGGAGAGCACGCACCCGGTACGCCGGAGACCCCTCAACATCCAGGGGCGGTGGTGGCTCCCCGCGGTCCGGAACCTCCCCAGCCAAAGGATGCACAGGCTTAAGGAGGGACACATGAAACGTGGGGCAGATGCAATACGCTGCTGGAAGCCGCAGTCGATACGCCACTGGGTTGACCTGACGAACAATCTCAAACGGCCCGATGAACTTGGGACTGAGTTTGTGGCACGGCAGTTTAAGGCGGAGGTTCTGCGTAGACAGCCATACCTTCTGTCCCACCTGGTAGGAAGGGTGTGGGCGGTGACGCCGATCGGCCTGTATCCTCTGTCTGCACACTGCCTGCTGAAGTCACACATGGGCCCTTTCCCAGACCTCTTGACTCCGCCGGTACCACTCCTCCACCGCTGGGACATTGGAGGGCTCCCCCGACCACGGGAACAGGGGTGGCTGGTATCCCAGCATGCACTGAAAGGGTGTCAGGCCCATAGAGGAGTGGATGAGAGAGTTCTGGGCATACTCAGCCCAAGGCAGAAACTCACTCACTGCAGTAGGACCTGAGGAACCGACCAATCTCCTGGTTGAGCCTCTCCGCCTGTCCATTTGACTGGGGGTGGTAGTTGGAACTCAGGCTAACGCCTATACCCAGTCGTGCACATAATGATCCCCACACCCAGGAGGTAAATTGCGACCCCCGGTCCGATACAATGTCCTCAGGCAGACCAAAGTTCCGGAACACATGCACGAACAGAGCCTCAGCAGTTTGCATGGCCGAAGGCAACCCCTTGAGGGGAATCAGCTCACATCCCTTGGAGAAGCGATCCACTACCACCAGTACTGCAGTGTAGCCCCCTGAGTCTGGCAGGTCTGTTAAAAAGTCCACCGACAGGTGGGACCAGGGGCGTTGAGGAATCGGGAGGGGCTCCAGCAACCCCTCCGGGAGTTGGCGACTAGTCCGTGCCTGGGCGCAGGTGGGGCATGCCTGAACGTGTCCCTCCACATCTAAGGCCAGGGATGGCCACCAGAACCGGCGGCGGACGAGTTGTGTATATCGACGAATCCCCGGATGGCCTGAGCTGGGGGCTTCATGTACCCACTGCATCACCTGTATACAAAACTGTAGGGGCACGAAGATCTTAGTCGGTGGACAATCAGCAGGGGGCGGATCCTCGGCATGGGCCCGCTGGATCTCCTCCACAAGGTTCCAGCATACCGGGGCCAGAATGGCGGGGACCGGCAGGATGGGCTCGGTCAGTACAGGCTCGTCGGCAGTCTCGAATTTCCGTGACAGAGCATCCGCCTTACCGTTCTTGGACCCTGGGCGGTATGTCACCATGAACCGAAACCGAGTAAAGAACAAGGCCCACCTGGCCTGCCGCGGGTTTAAGCGCTTGGCGCCACGAAGGTACTCCAGGTTGCGATGATCGGTGAGTACCTGGAATGGGTGACGCACTCCCTCCAGCTAGTAACGCCACTCCTCCAGTGCCGCCTTAATCACCAGTAGTTCTCTGTTGCCCACATCGTAGTTGGTCTCGGCGGTTGTCAACTTCCGTGAATAAAACGCACATGGATGAAGCTTCCCTGCTTCTCCATGGCCCTGAGGCCGCTACTGGAGGCGTCTACTTCCACCACAAACGATAAGTCAGGGTCCGGGTGTCGCAGAATGGGGGCCGTGGTGAAGCAGTCCTTCAGCTGCTGGAAGGCCGCCCGGGCCTGGTCTGTCCAGACCAATCTCTTGGGCTTCCCTCTTAGTAGTGATGTCAACGGGCCTGCCACCGAGCTGTAGTTTTGTATGAAGCGCCTGTAGAAATTAGCAAAACCCAGGAAGTGCTGCAGCTCCCGCACCATAGTGGGAGCAGGCCAGTCTGTGACCGCCCGGACCTTAACCACGTCCATCTCCACGCCCCATCGTGAGATCACATAACCAAAGAAGGTCACTGTGGCCCGGTGGAACTCACATTTCTCTAACTTCACGTACAGGTGGTGCTGCTGCAGCCGGGATAACACTTCCCGGATGTGTAGTACATGTTCCTCCGGGGAGGCGGAGTACATGAGGATGTCATCAATGTACGCAATGACCCATTTCCCCAGCAGGTCTTGAAATACCCCATTTATGAGGGCTTGGAAGACTGCGGGGGCATTGGTGAGGCCGAAGGGCATTACTCGGTACTCATAGTGTCCGTGAGTTGTGTGAAACGCGGTCTTCCATTCATCCCCCTTTTTAATCCGAACCAGGTTGTAGGCGCTCCTAAGATCCAGTTTGGTAAAAATCCTCGCCCCCCTCAGCTGCTCCAGCGCTGCAGGTACCAGGGGTAGAGGATAGGGGTATGGAACGGTAATGCCGTTCAGACCCCGATAGTCTATACATGGGTGTAAGCCTCCATCCTTTTTACCCACAAAATAGAAGACTGCCGCTGCCGGTGACATGGAAGGCCAAATGTGGCCTGCTGCCAGAGTGGTAATCAATGTACTCCTCCATGGCCTTAGACTCAGGTAGCGAAAGGGGGTAGACCCGCCCCCTAGGGGGAGAGGCATTAGGCAGCAGGTCGATGGCACAATCCCGGGGTTGGTGCACCGGCAGTCGAGCCGCCCTTTCCTCGCTGAAGACCTCCCGGAACTCCGCGTACTCTTGAGGAGGGTGACCAGGAGTAGTGGGGGGCGTTTCCCTCATGCAAGAGGTCCTGCAAGGCCTAGGTACCTGGTCCCGTAGGCACCTCTCTTTGCAGGCAGGTGACCAGCGTACCAGCTCCCCCGAGCGCCAGGAGATTTGGGGGTCATGACGCCGGAGCCATGGGAATCACAGGATCACGGGGTTGGCCGGTGAGGAGGTGACGTAGAACGCCAGACGTTCCTGATGAAAAAGACCCACTCGGAACTCCAGCAGTTCAGTCTGATGTTTAAGATAACCCTCCCCAATAGGCTGACTATCAATGGCCGTAATCTTTAGAGATGCCACACAGGGGAAGGTGGGGATCCCGAGCTTCTCCACCAATGCCCCGTTGATAAGGTTGACGGCCGCCCCGGAGTCAATTAGTGCTGAGACAGAGACACAGCAATCAGATACACACAGTGACACCGGCACCAGTAAGCTGAAGAACAACGAACCGCCACCCACCTGTGCCGATGAAGGCTTCTCCGGGCACCGGAGGCCCCGCAGTTATAGCATAACCTCATCCGGCTTTGCTGTTGATGCGCCGGCTCCGCCAACCTGGACCTCCCCAGCTGCATGGGCTTGGGAGCCTCCTCCCTGAAACTAGGGTAGTCTGACCGGGTCCTGGAGCAGACTGTGGTGGAACGTGAAGTCCCTGCCTGGTGTTGGCGCATGAGGTTGTCCAAACGAATGGCCGTGGCTACAAACTGAGACAGTGTAGTCGCCTCAGTGCGACACGCTAGCTCTGTCTGGAGCTCGGGGTTCAGTCCGGCACGAAACACTGCCCATAGTGACGCGTCGTTCCACCCCGACTGGGCTGCCAGGGTGCGGAACTTAATGGCGTAGTCCGCTGCGGTGTCAGAGCCCTGGCGTAGCTCCGTGAGCTGCAGAGAAATGTCTTTACCCCATCGGGGTACTCAAACACCTCCTGAATCATGCCTGAGAAGTACACGAATGACGACCTAATTTGAGGATCAGCATCCCACACTGCAGAAGCCCACTCCAAGGCCCTACTAGTTAATAGGGACATAACCAATGCACACTGGGTTTCCTCCTCTCTATACATCCCTGGCTGATGCGCGAAAACACCTTGCATTGTCGCAAAAAGCCCCGACAGCAGTCGGCAGAGCCATCAAATTTGTCCGGCAAAGCTAGACGGGGTGACTCACTGCGGGCGGGTCCCGTGGTGCGGCAAGGCTCGCGCTGCGTAGCTGGTCTTGCAGCGCTTCCACCTGGTCCTGGTAGGAGCGTATAAGAGCTCCTTGCTGCACTATGATGTCGCGCAGCTCTGCTGGATCCATGATAGGCGAAGTATTCTGTGAGGGGAAGTGGCCGGATCCATTCGCCGAGCAGGTGATAGGGGACGAGCAAAGACGAAGTCGGGGACAGGCAAAGAGTTCGGCAACGTGGTGTCAATAATCCAAAGCGTATAATCCAGAAGGGGAAAAACAAAGAGAGAAAACAATAAACAGTCCAGGGTCACAAATCCAAAAGCAGCGATATCAAAGACAATCCAAACCAAATCCAATAAACAGTCCAAGTCATACACAAAAGGCAGTCAGAATAAAGCACAGGGCAAACGCTGGGTACTTACCATCAGAAAAAATACTTCGCGACGTGCAGGAAGTGCGCAGCGTTTTTAAAGCCGGCGCGAACCCGGAAGTAATCTCAAAAGGCGGGCGAGAGCTCCCTCTCGCGGCCGGCTCTCGGTCGGGTCGTGACATTTCCTAACTTCTAACTTATTTCCTAACTACTGTTACAGGAGTTGCCTCTCTTTAACATTATACTGTACATTTATACTACACTATACTATGTCTGACAACTATTAACTGTCAAATGTTTTTTCTATTTGCCATCCAATAGGCTTTCTTTTTTCACTATTTTCAATAATGGATTTGACAGTAATTTCAACTTTTATAAACATGTTTCCACCAAAAGTTTTTTGTTAGGTCAAACACAAGGCTACAGCAGTCATGCTCCATAATACACACACTTAACTTCATTGCATCAGTTCATACATTATGATTTTTACTGCTGCTCAACAACGCAAAAGAAAAAGGACTGTCTTGTAGTGGCTCTCACAAGGAAGGTGGTGTAAGGACTGTGACATAGAATTGCTGATATCATTGTCCAGTGCTAGATTATAATTGTCTAACCATTTACTTAGATACTGCAGACATCACATACTGAAAAACCTCCAGGAACATATCTAGTTTGGCTAAAAGTAGCATAATTTACAGAAATGCCTCTTGAGGCTGTTAACTACATGCCAGCAAATCAGCCAAACTATCATCAGTCCTCATTTTATTGTCAATTAGGCAATTACTGGTTAGCTAACCTGGCTAATATAACCACTGTTAAGTGCTATCTTTAGACTGTATTGAAGTAGAAACAAAGAAATAGTTAGAACAGTCTATCATAAACCTAATACAGAATATGATACAAAGAATAACATCTATATTAATCTATGTATTACTATGCATAAATCCATGACATACTTTTATTGCCTGGGAGTCAAACAGGTTTCACTCAGTCCAGAGTTTGAATTGCTCAGGCAGGTTTACACTATTCTCAAAACATTTAATCTACAAACGTAATTAAATCTTAATTATAAAATAATTTTCAATGTGAAGACATCCACTGTTTTGCAAAATTCAGTGAAAACAGTCAAAAATGCATGTATTTGGCCACATTATTGTGGAATGATAGCTAAGTCTATACATAACTAAGAAGACAGACAGGGGCAAATGTTTCCTTTGTCAAAAGTTAGGTCACTCTTTTTTGCAAATCTGTCTTATATAATATTTTATGAGAGACTGAAATACTCTCACAGCATCATGATTTATGAATTCTGCAAGTACCATGGTTAACAAATACATTTAAAATTTAATATTGTAATTTGATGATAAAAGCATATTTTGAAAAAGTAATTAAGCATGATAGAATGTGCACTTATATCCCTGTACAAATTTTTACTTATATCTCTCGGAGATTTACAGAGACAGTGAGCAAAAAAAAAAAAAAAATTGTGCATTAGGCAAGCCATTCTGGGAACTAGGAAGTACAACACATCCTATGGGTCAAAGTTCAGATTGCTCTATCCTAAGAGCCCCCACACCTAAACCACCACCACCAAGCACTCACAATTAATCACAGTGAACAGATGAACAGCACATCTCTCTTTTACTCCATGTACACTCATACACACAATGTTTTATTAATAGCATGGCCAGGAATATGTAAATACTTCCCTTTCAAAGACAGGCAAAAATCTGTACCCAGGTTCTTTTGCCTTCTAGATGTTATTGTGAATAAGCAGTTTGTTAATGTGAAATATTATACAGGACTTATCTCAGTGTAGTGTTGCACTCAGCCTAGCAAAATTAATTGTTAGTGGAAACAGAAGCAGGTTTTTCAATAGCTATTAAGTAACCAGATCCCCTAAATGCACATGAAGCCTGAGAAAATCCATTATCCTTATTCAGCCACCCAGTACCTTCACTGTTGCATTTAAGGAAGTCTTTGAACAAATGTAATAAAACTTTTTCACATTTATTATGACATTGTAATTCATGGTGTGACTAATGTTTTCACACACACTAGCCTAGCAATCCATACCATTCTCCTAAGCAATTCCATTTTTTTCCCAGTGAGTGCGACCCCTACAGCACAATATGCCTGATTTAGTCATGTCAGTTGTAATAAGTTCATTAGTATAAGAGAAACCTTGACTTGCCCTTTTGGCACTTCCTTTTTACAGAAACCACACAAGAGCTGAAAAATGTAATGAATGAGACAGAAATGCTTCCTCTTTAGTTTTCAGGTGAACTTGTTTTGTCTTGCCACTGCCTGCCCAAATTGCACAGTTGCTTCAGGTGAATGACTGCCTAACTGCAGTCTGGCCAAGAGCTTTACAAAGTCTTTACTTTTCCCAGTGAAATCTGTAAGATATTCCAGTGTGTCATTGCAAAACCAATAATGATTTTTTCTTTGGGTCTTGTAATAACTATGTACAAGCTTGGGGTCACATGAAAAAATAAGTCATAAACACTAGATATTGGTATGATATGCAAAATTCTCTGTAGAATAATTAACAGCAAGATTATTTTCCTATTGAGACAACTCAGTCATAGCCAGCACTGAGTTTAGACCAGTAGTTTGTGGTCACACTCTGTTAGTACCTGAGTCACATCCTGCAATTCTCATGCAATCTCAGACTTAAGCCTTCACAGCTGATGTTGCACATGCATGCACAATCATGACTGACCTTCAGTACCTTCATTAATTTCAATTAGACACTTACTCAGCACATCAGCATGTCCGTGAAGCTAAACACTCCTCAACTAGTCATCATTGCAGTCTGATTGCAGGTATTTACAGCATGGTAAACACTGGAGCTCTGCTCTATTGCAGTGAAAGACAGAGCTATTGCCTGGAATTGCATATGATCTCATATAGTACAATCAGATGATGGTTGTTGTGTCATCAGATGGGCTCTGTGCACACTCTATATTTTTCAAAAGCACAGGCACCAAAAGGTCTTCTCAAACTTACATACTTCACTGTTGTTTGCAGAATTATTTTAGATACTATACTGCTTTTCAGCTGAGAGACATAAATCAGTATTTATATTTTCTTATTTTATTTCTGTGATTACTGCAATCTTTCAGTATAGTCCCTCTTTTTGTCCCAGTCTAATTGGCAACCTGCTACAGATATACCCATCTCTACCTCTTTCATTTTTTTCTCTGTTTAGAGTATTCCCATGAGTGAATCAGAGCAGAAGCTCTAGAATTATAGAAAGGAGCTCCAGATAGGCAGTTGTGCAACTTCTCCTGCCCTGCCCCTACTCACTTGTCCCCTCACGTCTCCTGCTCTGTACCTCCCTAGTGGCTGGAGGCCGTGTATGTACACAGCATTTCCTAACCTCCACTACCTAAGAGTCTAGCATTCCTCAGAAAACTAGACTTTGGTGTTGAGAAGGAGACAGAGGTGAAAAATTCTAAGAAAGGGAGGGAGAGAGGCAGGGTGTAAGACAAAGAGAGAAAGCAAGAGCACACCTTTGAAAGATAGAAAGCAGGTCAGCATTACACAACAGCCTTGGGATTGCTCAAGATCTCCTCAATCATAGCTAACAGGAACCATTTCGACACACAGGCAGGGAAAAACAAAGTAACTATGGCAACTATCTGAACACAAAGAGGTGATCACATATTCAAATTATACCACACACACACTTGACACTCCCTCTGATGATCAATGGGAGAGGAAGCTAAAGTCGCTGATCCAGGTTACACCTTTATCATACAGTAGAGTTTTCTGTCATCATGAGCATATAGGTAATATTAGGATAAATAGTGTTAAGTCTTTTGAAGGTAATTGAATGCCTTTCAAATCTACTGATCTTGTGCAGGACAGAGACAGATTGCATTTAAACAGTATAGACATGTAGGACCTTGACATCCACCTCTGCATGCATGTGCAGCTGATTCACTGTGAAACTATTTGCTCTAAGGAATTAAATGAGGTTTAAGAAAAAAGGTTTCCAGTCAAACTCTAAGCATACACATTTCTGGGAAATGGCTAAATAGTGAAAGCAGCAAGAATGATTCTCTGAGCACATTAAGCATTTTGCAGTGCTATGTAATTATTTGCATTGTTTTTATGAAGAAGCTAAAGCTCATGACTAGAAAAATCCTTGATCTAAGAGCACACATTAATTTGGCAGTTATAGGCATACAGTTCAGAGGAGCTGGAATGGGTAAAGCATATCTGTGCAATGAGTGAGCAACAGCAAAAAGACAGCAGGTGAAGAACATTTAAAGAGCAGGTTATAAACATCTTAAGCAATGTGATACAAACAAACAAACACATAAATAAGTGCTGTTGTAATTTTAAGTATATAATAGTATAATACTAATTGTAACAAATATATTCATTTTTAATATATATAATAGTGCATAAAAGTGCTAACTAGATCTAAATGTGAGACAGTTTATAAAGTGAGATTGTAGTTAAATTTAACTCACTGCATCTTGTGCATGTGTATTAGATAATCTGCAGGATATCAGAAACATCCGTAAGCTATCTGCCTCCCACCCAGCTCTGTGGACATGCTGTATCCTTCCCATACTTCCTTGAAGGAAGGCATAGTGAATATTAGAAAAAAACAACTGTGCAGTCTGAACACAGACAGTAAAAAAAAACCTCCTGAAATTAAGAAAGATACATGTTACATATTATTATACATATATTAGTTAAGGAACCTGCAGACTGTTTCCTTTTCCATGAAGACGTCTGTGGATAATGAGACATTTGATCGTAATTTAAATGCAGTTATCCTGAAACAGTCTCTCCTGGCTCAAGCACTTTGGTAATATACCTTTTTTTTTGTTTCAAAAGCTACAGTGACATCATATTTACCATACACCGTTTTTGCTCCAAAGCCTATAGAAATTATGCTGTTTGAAGGAATTGCTGGTCTGAGTGGCTCTCCCTTTCCTGTTCATTGCTGTCCATGGAGGTGCCAGTACTGGAGGATATCCTTGATCTTGAGGAAAGGCATGATAGTGAAGAAGGCTAGGAAAAATTGCATCCTGACTTCTAAGCACTCTCACAGCCCTATGTAAAGGGCTCTCTCTGACAGGCCTATGTCCTTCCCAAACATTCTATGAACATATTTATTGTTAGGGTTTGATAGTGCCTGGGATATGCAGCATAGAAATCCTAGTTAAAGCTGGTATCAAAATGATAGCAGCATAGCCACAGAAATGTCCAAGAGGTGTTGCAATTCTTATTAGATAGATGGTAAGACAGAAACAAATGCTTTGGGAGCGTATACATTAGAAACATAAAAAAGGCAAGGAAAGGGTTTCATCACTTCTCTTCAGCGTTTCAAACAGAGCTAGTCAGCACATGTGTATAATTGGAAAGATAATTTAATTGCCTATGTTTTGGGGAGCACCAAAATCTCCACAGTTTGAAAGAAATAAACCACCCACGAATTGTCAGAATATGTATTGCAAAGTACTAACATGCTGACCTTTCTTCTTATTTTGCCTCAGGTGAGTACTCTTAAAAACAATTTTTTCATCACCTTACCTTTGCAAGTACAAAATCTGTTAAGAATTTTTCATGTCACAGCTAGTGTAGTTAAACATGAAAAGTGATATATAATTTACCTTTTGGTAGACCTCCTATCTTTGAATCTTGTAACAAGGCTTAAGGCAGTGAGGGATAGCCTGAATACTTCTAGTCCCTCTTAAGTCCTCTTAAAAAATTTAAATCATAATTCTCCCTCCCTTGTTCACTTACTTGCGTTCATTCACTTTGCTATCTCTCACTCTGTCACAAAAACTCTTGACTTTATTGTGAGCCTGTGATTGACTCACTTGTCCTTATGTTTAGGTACCTCAAGGTACCTCTAAAAAAGTACATTTTAGCTTCTGATTGCCCTGCCCTCCCTCCTCACAGAAACTCATTGCTTTCACACTTTAAATAAGAATTTATACACATGCATTCAAATAGTGTGAAATGGGGTGGGGGTTATTATTCAGTTTTGTCATGCTCACTCCTGACCCCAGTGTAAGACAAGTGATTCTTCTTTGATTTCATTTAGCTCCATAATCCTGTACATTCAAAGTTAACCAAGGACCACATTTTGAGACGTTTTAAGCTAAAACTGTGTCGTCTGAATAGGGATTATGTAACATTTCAGTATTTCCTCTAAATAGAGACTTTCAGTACAAAATGAATGGGGAAGTTAATCAATTTGGTAATTTTGTGTCAGGTTTATTGCATGTGAGAGTGCATGTCTGAAATATTTCTACCAAAGTCAGCCAAGTTAGCTAACATTAACAATTGTTTTAACAATTGTTCATGTGGTCCCTCTATTTTTTGTACAGAGCCTAAAACAACTCAAGTCTTGCATACTTCCTTTGATGCTTGATTTATTTTGATCGAATAGTGGCCTGAAACCAGAATATACCTCAAAAGCTTAACAATAATCTTAGCTTTCTGCAGGATCAGCAAGTCCAGGCGAGTACAGGTCAACTGTAACTGTGTGTGTGTGTGTGTGTGTGTGTGTGTGTGTGTGTGTGTGTGTGTGTGTGTGTGTACATTATCAGTTCTGACCAAGAAACACTATAGTCACCACTTGTTTAAACACTATTAAATATAAAACATATACATAGAACCAGGTCATAGAACCAGATCATAGAACCATTAAGGGTTCATCCATATTGGCAAGCCAAAAAACATATATAGTTAACAAACTATATATGTTTTTTGGCTTGCCAATATGGATGAACCCTTAATGGTTCTATGTAGAACACAAAAAAATGGGTGTTTTCCTGTCAGTGAGGGTTCCAAGCTAAGAATCTAAGAGCTCTTCACTGTTCAAGGTTTTGAACTATGCTATAAGTAAATTGTAATTTAAGGGAATTATGTTAATCTTGAAATATTACAGGTTACTATGTATCCTACAGGAAAAACAACCAAAGAAAACTTCTGTCAAGAATATTTTTGCTTGCCATTGTGATACAGTGTCTCAATCCAGGAAGTGTTACATTTTCACACAACCATTTATTAACCCTGGGGCTTTCCGGGAAATGCAACAACAGTAAACAGCCCAACATTCGCCAAACATGAGATGTGTAGTGTGGACAAAAAGTTTCTACATTAAGAAGCAAGTGGTTAATCACCCACTCAGAGGCCTGCTGATTGTGAAACATCCAGGAAGCCTCTGTTGCCCACACACTCAAGCACACAGATATTCTGACTCAGCCTGAAACTGAGAGGGCTGAGCAGCAACCCTGCTGCATCACAGTTTTTTTTTCCATTATTAATATCTTAACAGGTACAGTGGGTAGTGTTACTACCTCACAACTCCAGGGTCATCAGTTTGATCCTGACTTCAAATTTTTCACATGTTCTCCCTGTGTTTGTGTGGTTTCCTTCCACCCAACAAAAACTTGCAAGTAGGAGGTTTGGCTAATCTAAATTGGCCCTTGATGTGAATGTGAATGTATATGTGTCATATGTGTCCCATTCCTTGCACCCAATGTTCCTGGGAAAGGTTACAGATCCTCAGTGAGCATGACAAGTATAAAGTGGTTAATGAATCAGTATTTTTACATGCATTATCTTTTTAAATAATAATTAAGGATAATCTGTAAAACCTAAGCACACCTAAGCACTAATTTGCCATATTTGACATTTTTATGTGTTTAATTTTGTCCAAAGGGTATGCAAACTATTGCACACTGTATTTCTGTATCTAAAATATTTTCGTTATTGTGTATATACACCAACCGGGCAAAACATTATGACCACCTGCCTAATATTGTGTTGGTCCCGCTTTTGCTGCAAAACCACACCAAACTGTGATGCACTGTGTATTCTGACACCATTCTATCAGAACCAGCATTAACTTTTTTAGCAGTTTGAGCAACAGTAGCTCATCTGTTGGATTGGACCACACGGGCCTGCCTTCACTCCCCACTTGCATCAGTGAACCTTGGCCGCCTATGACCCTGTCACCAGTTCACCACTGTTACTTCCTTGGACTACTTTTGATAGATACTGACCACTGCAGACCGTGAACACCCCACAAGAGATGCAGTTTTGGAGATGCTCTGATCCAGTCCTCTAGCCATCACAATTTGGCCCTTGTCAAACCTGCTCAAATCCTTACCCTTGCCCATTTTTCCTGCTTCTAACACATCAACTTTGAAGACAAAATGTTCACTTGCTGTTAAATATATCCCACCCACTAACAGGTGCCATGATGAGGAAATAATCAGTGTTATTCACTTCACCTGTCAGTGCTCAGAATGTTATGCCTGATCTGTGTATATCACATGATAGACTATTCTTAACAACTTAATTTCACTTTATTATTATTTGAACTATTCTCCCTTTCAAGAGCTTATTTATATTTATAGAGATTTACTCTGTTTTAGAACATTTATTGCCAGCGGACTTGTTGCATGTGCAAATAAATAGAATAATTTAAGAAATTCAGAATATATGTCTGCAGTGTTTTTAAGTCGTGAATATTTTCAAAGAAACATGCACAATAATATTTGACACAGCAGCAGGTACACTCATTTTTTAAATGGCTTCTTTTCAAAGCATTCACCTTTGCAGAATTCACCTAAGTTTCGTAGGAATCAGATACTTTAGGCTCCATGTCACGTAGGCTCCGTGAATGTCTCTATAGTATACACTGCAAACATGGTGCAACACTTGCGTTAGTATTGACTCAGAAAAAGGGGGCGTGTTATATAATTGGCAAGACAGTACATTAGTACTTTTATATCGTGTGCATATAGCACAGTTTTAAATAATAATTAGCAATCTGGCAATGAGTCGTTTGAGTAGTCCTTGATCATCTAATAAATTGCTTCTCACGCTTTGGGCATCGCTTTCAAACGCACGCACACATTTTTATTTTGTAAAGTGCCCACCAGTTCGACTTCCGGATCTTTAAGCCTAGCGTTTTGTTTTCAATTCTGAAATATTTGCTTTCATAGTGATTCAGCTGTTCACTTATCGTGCCCCACTGTTTGTTTACTGTTCGTGTAAAAGCGCTGTGCTCCCCGCTATTGCGGCGATGTGTTACAGATGTCGTCAGACGCGAGAGGTGGAGCTCGAGATGTTGCAATCGCGCTAAGTACAGCATCATCGAGACGAAGCTAGTGTCACGCAGACAAGCATAATAGGAGTCTCCGACCAAACTGAGATCCCACAAGTCGGACGATCAGGTGGAGGGGCCACATCTGATTTGAAAGCTAATTTTTCGATGGATCTTAAGTCCGGCTTGAAGGATTAACAACAACACAGGTCCTCTGGTGCCGGGACACGCTTCCCTCCACCCCCCACCCCATGTACACCAACTTTATGGACTACTTTTTTCATCTAAATTATACCATTTACTCTTAGGCCCGTTTTTTTTTTTTACTTGGTGTGTTCGGCGAACAACTTTGCTTTAATTGTTGATCAAGGACCGCGGTACTCAGGAAGATCGACGTTGTTCCTGCGAGTATCAGGCTTCATTCAGCGGAAGTAAGGAACAAAGACATTGGTGTCAACAAGAATAAGCGGTGAATGGTATTTACACTTCAAGACTCATCATTATTCACCTAACAACGTACCAAACGGAACGACAGACCTCCGGAACCAGAGAGAATCCGGCGGCCCATTTATTTTTCTGATTATTACCGTCTTGGCTGCTTTGTGGAATCGTAACACCAACTACAGTTAAGGAACAGGCAGTTCGTACAGACTGTGTCGTGGCAATATTTCGCCTGGAAGAGTTCTTACGTTAACTGCTATACAAGTTCTAAAGTTATTTTATTTTATTCAGTTTTAATTTGTTTCTGAAGTTAAAAATGTATGGAGAAAAATAAGTGAGTTGGTTACAACAACTGGCGCTGGAGTTCTGAAGTACCATTGTTCTACTATTGAAGAGGAGCGAGTCCTTTGTTCAGCAGCGAGGTGAGTGGCACCCATTTCGTTTTTCCTACTTTCTCACTAAGAAAGAAAATATTGTTGCCAAATATGTCCTCCCTCGGTCAGATGCACTTTCTTTAGAAAAGCTAATTATGAAACAGTCTGGGTTAAACTTTAGATGGAAAAAGTGATGGTGCAACTCTTTCGCAAACTACCCCTCAACCACGAAAGGATGTTTTGCTTTTTTTTTTTTTTTTTAAAAGGAAGAAATCAGATTTTAGACTTCTTTTTAGGAATTGCTGCTTTTTTGGAATTGAAATAAGGGCCTATTGTTTAAGATATGAGAAGCCTACATTATGTGTAAACTATCATATAAGGTAGTGGAAAAACGAGACTGAGCTACGTCATGTCATGACGATTGAATGTGTAATCGGTCGGTGTGTGTGACTCACTGGCAGCGCCTAGGCTTTCGACAGTAACTTGAATACGAGCCTGGTTGCATCAAGGAGCTGTGCTCATCACACAGACATTCACCAATTTTAGTCTGTCTGATGGAATAGCGGATGTGATTCAGCGTTGCCTTCTCCCGAATGGTTTTGTCACTTTACCACACTCGTTATTTCTGTTAGTTCACTATTCTTGCAATTGTATGAGTTTAAAATAGCCTTTTACTTAATTGAATTGGCATTTGTATGGATATAAATATCGTAGAACTACTGTACTAATATACTGGAAACACACAGCATATGGTGCACTTGGTTGTGCTGTTGCTGTAATATGATCTTGTGTATTATCAGTGCAGAACTTACCACCATGCTATAATATTGAAGGTCATTGATATAATTTTGATCTTTTTTATGTTTGCCCTCAGACGACACCTTGATTTTCTTCTGTTAGATATATCTATTAATTCTCTTGCTTCCCCTTTTTTAACAGATGAGTGTAAACCTCACAGCACCTGCGCTCCCACTGCGACTGAAGCGAGTAGACTGTGAAGACCCCCACAACAACTATACACTGAAATACAAGCGGCGTAGGCTGAGCCAGCTCCCCTCCCCTGGTCTAGCCCCTTGCCTTCGACCTCAGACTCACAGCACAGAGCACACAGGCCCAGAGAAGCTCTGTGTCTCTTCCATTGGGCCGTATATTCTGTTAGAGGCCACAGAGGGCACTCACACATATCGAGCTATCCATCGTATCACTGAACAGGAGCATACCTGTAAGGTAAGCTCACTGTCCTTCAATATAATTTTGGGCATTCCTGTTTTCCATATTGTATCACTTGTCTTTGGCTACTATTTTTTGTGCTGTTCTATAATCATATTTGTCTTTTCTTTGCTAGGTGTTTTCGATGAGGAAGTACCATGAGCTCATTGCTCCGTACACACGTCTGCTGCCCCATGAGAACATTTGTAAAATATCAGAGGTAATCATGGGGGAGCAGAATGTGTACATCTTCTTTGAGCGCAACTACGGTGACATGCACTCATATGTACGCAAATGTAAGAGGCTTCAGGAGGATGAAGCTGTGTGTCTATTCAGGCAGATGGCATCGGCAGTCATGCACTGTCATGAAAATGGCATTGTACTGAGAGACCTCAAGTTGCGCAAGTTTGTCTTTATTGATGCACAAAGGTCAGTTATTAATTTAAAATTTTGAAAATCAGAAATATTTATGTATATAATGTAAAGACACCTTTTTGATGTTTGGATTTCTGTTTAATAAATGAGGGACTAGATTTATTGGTGGAAATTTATCAAAATAAACTTTTCTTTTTACCTACAGAACAAAGCTGGTTTTGCAGAACCTAGAGGACTCCTGTATCCTGAATGGTGATGATGACTCTCTCACAGACAAACATGGCTGCCCAGCCTACGTGGGACCGGAAATCTTGAACTCACGACATTCATACTCTGGAAAGGCGGCAGACATTTGGAGTCTGGGGGTGGTGCTCTACACCATGCTGGTGGGTCGCTACCCCTTTCAAGACGTGGAGCCTGCTGCCCTGTTCAGCAAAATCCGCAGGGGTGCCTTCACTATACCAGAGACACTATCACCCAGAGCCAAGTCTCTAGTGTGCTGCATGCTCAGAAAGTCACCCTTGGAGAGGCTGGAAGCCCCAGACATTTTGCTGCACCCATGGCTCCACTGTAGCACCAATGTCTCTGTCAGCCAGCCCCCCAACTCTAGGCACTCAAATGACCAGGTTGTGCCAGACTTTGAGAAAAGTGACAAAGGAGACTGTTAGTGAATCTTGGCAAAGCACTAGAGTGAGGTTTCATCTGCTTGTATCTGCTTGCACTTTTGGCGATCTCTGACTGTTTGCAGTGGTTACATACTGGGGAAAGCTGAGCGTATATAAAATTGAAAAACAAAGTGAATTGGTTTGTAAAGTCATGTTTTTCACCGTTGTGGTCAGTGCAAATAGATCTAAGAACATTGGTTTGACTGGTTTATTTCTAAATCCGTGAAATATCTACAGCAATACATGCTATTTCAGAGAAAATAAAAAGGGCAACAAAAAGATGAAAGACTTGTTCTTTAGTTCCTTTAAAATGACTTCAGGAGTAGATTTGCTATTCAAAGCCCAGCTGGACCTTTAGCCCACTGCTCCTGCAAACATTCAGTTTAGCAGTGTTGTGATATTCCTGTATATATTTCATACAGTGTACATTTAAGTTGTTGAAAGACTTTGAATCACCTGTTACCTCTGACTTGAATCCTGGAATACTTGATGCATAGTATGTGCCTTTTAGTATGCACTGTTTACACAGTTTTCAGTGGGAAACACAGTTAAATAATTTAAGTGCCTTTTCACTATATAATAAGCAATTAACTTTTTTTGAAGAACTTACCAAAGATTTGTTTTAATAACCAAACCTCACTTTTGGGAATTTGGGAATCTCTGATAGGTCGGCCAAATTGCTCACTTTTGCTTTCTTGTATATGAAGGGTTAAAATAGTTTAGTGTTTTGCAACACTTAAGAGATATGACTGTAGTCTTGTGACTCACCACAGTTTTTATTCACTCAAATAACATGGTAGAACAGGGAGGAAATGTGTAGTGCTATGTTCATATAGCCTAGGAGCCATAAATACATACATACAGTCTGCTACCATTCTATATAACCAATCAGGACAATAAAGATTCCTCAGTACCAGGTCATTAAAAATGTTCTGAGGTAACTCTGATGTCCTTTTTGTTTTAGTTCACAGATATAACATGACCTAAAGCTTGAGCACTGTCTGATATGTGTATATGCTGTGGGTGGAAGAATACAGTGTTAGTTCACTTACAGCACATCACACTTTCCTATAATGGAAATGTGGTGTGTGGCATGTGTGACCATTTTTTTTTTTAAAGAAAGGCATTACAGTTGTCACCAATTATAACTGCATACAACGTTTTAACTGTCATCTATCTGTCAAACTATTTTGTGAATTTGTAAATATCTTTATAACCATGGCAACAAAAGGACACTACATTTTGTTCTCAGCTGAAGGGGTTGTTGGTCTGTTTTGTAATTATTTGTTGCCAGTACATATAAACAAATGCACAAAAGAAAGTTTGTTGTTTTCTTCATGAATATGAAATAATGCTGTACAAACCACGGAGCCCGTCTTATTTGGCAACATGAAATTATCCATTTAGTTATTTTTTTGATTTATTTATTTTTTTAAATCAACCTATAATAATTTTAGCAATTTATCAAGCATATTTCAGAGCCCAAAGCACACAACTTTAGCCATGTTCATCATCTCATTTGAACCATACACATTTTTTGTTCCATAACAAAAGAAAGTCTCCTTTAATATACAGTCCAAATATAAATTCAATTACAAATTCAAATCTTTATGCTACTCATAGCTCTTTTCCATGAGGTTGCTGTCTGCTTTCACACAAACAAATAAATATTTTGAGTAACAAAAATGCATTTAAAATCCAGTAATGCGTGACAATATTCTTACTTGCTCTCTGCAGCTTGGCTCTGATTAGGCGAGCACAAACTGCATTGAGAAACACCACAGTCTCACAGTCCAATATAAAACAAATGCCAAAGACAAAGATTTATTGATTTATTTATCATAAATGTGAAAAGAAAAACAATAAATCTTAATTATATATTTATATGTATTCTTAACACCATATTTCACTCAGGGCCTTTTTGGGTAGCTGCCATCACACAGAAAATACTGAGGTGATTATTTTATTTATCTTGAAAAATTTTAGGGGGGAATTGTTTATCTAAAAAAAAGTTATACATTGAATTTAAACTGAATCTCAACATGGATTATGCTAATAATAATCAACTAAGGAAAGTCAACAAAGTTTACAGCATATTCAGCTTCTGTTATTTAAATTTGCACCTGACAAAAAAATTGAACCAATAACGTCATAGAAGGGCAGTTATGCAACACAGTAGCATATTCAACAGGTATTCTAATCAGACAAATAATTACAGGCTCATTAAAATATAACTTATACCCATAAACCTGAGAAAAGCATATCTTTATGTTAATATATTCAGATTCAGCCCTACTTCAGATCTAAGTGTCCTTCCTTCAATGTGCAGCATGAGCACAGAAGCACCATTTCCAAAATCCACCAAGCACAAAATGATTAGAATGAAATTAAGAAAAAACTGATCAGTGATCACCCTAGTATATTCCAAGAAATTGCCACACAAAATTTATGACAATCTAAAACATCAAACACATATTTCATCCCTGAATATCAATCAACAGATACAACAAAGTGATCAACCTTGAAGCTTAGTGGGCGGATGGGGTGAACAAACATGGCAGAGCACATCAGCTGGTGGTAAAAGTCAGTATTTAAAAAAAAATGGTACAAAAAGGTAGATAATGAAAAGTTAATTCTAGCAACTACTTTGCAGTGGTCATGAAAATACAATTCTATTTTTGTATTATATTAGTCTTAAGCGGTCAATAAAAAGGACTGGAAGTGAATAAAGAGCAAAGAATAAAGTAGTTCATCCAACACACTGAATTAATGATTTGTAAAATACAACAATCAACTATATATAATGTAAAAATCCATAAATTTTGAATTTGAAAAAGTAAGGAATTTTGACAGTGCTTAGAATTTCTCAGAAGTCAACAGCAGAAGGAGAAAAAAAGGCTAATAACTATTGAGAGACACAAAAAAAAAAAAACAATGTGTGGATGTCATTAAGTTCCTGTTAATAAAAACATTTATCCTACCATAGTGATAGCAAGAACAACCACTTGATATAAAAACAGAAAAAGAAACTCAACTCCAACACACATCCAAGGCATTCCGAAGCAAGGCAGTGGATTTATGACATCTTCACTGGGCGCATAATGGTCGATACCTGCAATAGATATTAGTGTTATAGAACACAATCAGCTTGTGTTGGTACAAGTTACTGTTAAAAATTGGCATTCAGATGTTTAATATCCAATGTTTGTCTAAAATATTCCCATAAATGTCTGTTGTATCACTTGATGTAAGAAAAGGTGTTCAGTGTAACATCAGCATATTTTATTGTAATGTTAAATGTTTAGTGATTTGGAGTTTTAGGACAAGTATTTGTCCTAAGAGTTATGCTAACTGCAAAAGTTTAGGTGTAAGATTTAATTTAGAATTTCTTTAAAATAAATACTTATTTTTTAAATAAAATTTTATTGTCTATTATCTTAAGGTGAGGTGGTTCTCACCTCTCTTCATCCATGTTCTCCTCCTCTTCAAAACCACCTTCGTCCAAGTCCAGGTCTAACTCCGTTCCAATGGATGAATTTTGTGAAGTCATAAAAAGACTAGAATCCAATTTAAACAGCTATTACACAACTACAAACAATTTATTCATATGAGAAATATTAAGGGTACAAAATCAAGGTACCTTGTTAAATATGTACCAAATTGAAGTATGATGTGAATAATAAATCCTACCTAACTGAGCGGCATGTGAAGAAAACAATTCTTTTCAGCCTCTTATTATAGAAGAAATAATTGAAGGACCACAGGTTACCTTCTTCTCCATAAGGGTCAGAATCAAGGTCTGGATTATAGCTAGAATTATGACAAAAATGGTCTTTTAGTAGTGCATAATTATCTTAATCATAAAGCATAAAGGTAAAGTGATCTAGAATATTCATGTTCCCAGAACTCTATTTTCAAAATGTTGTTGTCACATGTTAGATTAAAATGAACTGTACCTATAAATGTCACACTCAGCCAAACTGATCTCATTGTCAATGGCCTCCCAGAGTTGAGGCTGCAAGCTGCTGTATGCCTCCCCAGCAGCAGTAGACAAGCTACCATTCACAGCATTAAACACCTGAAAAGACACCAGCATGAAATATATTAGTTTTAGTTTTGCTGAGCTTGCATTCCCCTACTGGTCTCAGCAAATATAATTTAAACAGCTCTTCATCATGCTGCATAGTTTTAATATTTGTACATGTGAAAATGCCCCTACCCAGTTGACACTGGGCTCTCTATTGAAGTCATATCCTCGGGCACGGCTGAAGTCATAGTCTGGCCTGAAGGACTCATTGAGAGTAGCAATCAAGTAGAACAGAGTCTTCCTGCTGCACTTATCAGAAAGTGGACTCTCCACTTCATCACCACTTTGACTGTGACTCAGTCTGAAAATGCATAAGATAAAATATTTTATATAGAGAAACAATACACTGCCTGACCAAAAAAAGTTACAGAGAATTTCATCAGCCAACATGACCTTTTTTCCATTGCTCCAGAGGCCAATCTTGTGGCAACAGCACAATACAAAAAAATCCTATAGATACAGGTATAACTAGAAAGCCAAATATTTAAAATTATTACCTATTTTCCCCCAGTCTTCAGCTGTCTGGTTTCTGCAAGTCTGTACTCATGATAACTCATGATGGAACCTGATGTAGTCTGCCACTGTAGTAGCTCACCCAGCTCAAGGTTTGATGTTTTGTGCATTTTGAGTTGCTTTTCTTCTCACATTTGTAAAGAGTGTTTGAGTATTCATTTATCATTCATATATCATTTTCATCAACAAGGCTCAAAGGATGTTTTTTTGTTTTGTTTTTCAAACCATTCTGGGTAAACTCTACAGAAAGTGTTTTTGAAAAAGAATACTATAGAAAGAATAGTTCTAGTATTTCAAATAATCGAGTCATGTTGGGGACTGACCTGCTGAAGCTGAACAGTGAATGAACTCCGGTAAACTGAACAGTTTAATTGTGGGTTAATTAACTCACCCAAATGCATCATATACATATATCATTAATTATATACACAACATAAATGTAATATTCCAACTTGTTTCTATGTAAAATGACGCAAATGCACAAGTCAAGTGTGAAAATGCTCTTTCCGTAACAACATAGAAAAACAGACAATAAATAAATAAAGTATATTTTATTACAGTAGTGCATTCATTTAAAGACTATCTTGGGAAATCAACAAGGGCAGTTTTCATGTTTTTGTTGATACATGTTCAAGTTAATATATAAATTGTGCGCGTATTTGGGTTCATTTCTGCATTTCCTCATCAACTAAAAAGTGTACATTCGTTCCTATTAAACTGATCAGTTTGTGTGTGTATACACACAAACACAAGGCTGGACAATGTAAACAGCAAAATGGCCAATATAGTGTTGAAGTATTCACACCCATGTATTTGCGGCCTATTGTAATATTTACTGATTTTGCATTCTATAAGTAAGAGCACTGTCGTGAATGTTGAATCAGCAGAGAAATAGGCAATAGCACAGCTGTAGAGAAAATACTGCAATTCATACAATATTTATATATATATATATATATATATATATATATATATATATATATATATATATATATATATATATATATATATATATATATATATATATATATATATATATATACACACACACACACACACGATATTTATCATAGAAAAGTTTTCTATGAAGACCACTTTTGGCCAGACTTCTCTGGACAGTATGTGGGTGTACCTGGGTCCCACTGGTTTCTGCCAGTTCTTTGGTGATGGCACTGCTGAACCTCCAATCTCAAAATGAATTAGGTATGATGTGTCTTTCATCTGATGCTTTAAGTTTCCTTGGCCGACCACTATGTCTATGGTCCTCCACATTGCCCGATTCTTTGTGCTTCTTCAAAATAGCTTGAAGAGCATATCTTGGACCCCTGTCTGCTGTGAACCCGTTGACTACGAGATCTACTTTGAGTCTTGTTGCTGTGCTCAGTCTTGCCATGATGTATGACCTGTGACATGAAACTGGCTTCCACAACCTCACCTTAACAGATTAGAGTTTGGCTGTTCCTCACACAGTTTTAAGCCTTCTACACAGCTGTTTCTGTTACAGTTAATGACTGTTTCAGCCTGCTTGATATAATTGTTTAATCATACACCGGACACTGATCCTACAAAATCCCTGACTTTGGCTTATATATATAGTTAGGGCCATATATATAGTATATAGTTATATAGTTAGTATATAGTTATATATAGTTAGGGCCATATATATTTGGACACAGACAAATTTTGTTATTTTAGCTGTTTACCAAAAAATAGTGGTAAACATATGGGTTTAAAGTGCAGACTCTCTGCTGTAATTTGAGGGTATTCACATCAAAATTGGAAGAAGGGTTTAGGAATTACAGCTTCTTAATATGTAGCCACCTCTTTTTCAAGGGACCAAAAGTAATTGGACAATTGCCTCAAAAGCTATTTCATGGGCTGTTCCCTCATTAGGCCATCATCAATTGAGCAGATAAAAGGTCTGGAATTGATTCCAGGTGTGGCATTTCTGTTTGGAAGCTGTGGCTGTGAATCCCAACATGCGGTCAAAAGAACTCTCATTGGAAGTGAAACAGACCATCATTAGGATGAAAAAACAGAAGAAATCCATCAGAGAGATAGCAGAAATTTTAGGAGTGGCCAAATCAACAATTTGGTACATTCTAAGAAAAAAAGATTGCACTGGTGAGCTCGGGAACTTAAAAAGGCCTGGACGTCCACGGAAGACAACAGTGGTGGATGATCGCAGGATCCTTTCCATGGTAAAGAAACACGCCTTCACAACATCCACCAAACTGAAGAACACTCTGCAAGAAGTAGGTGTATCAGTATCTACCATAAAGAGAAGACTTCATGAGAGCAAATACAGAGGGTTCACCACAAGGTGCAAACCATTAATCAGCCTCAAAAATAGGAAGGCCAGAGTAGACTTTGCCAAAAAAACATCTAAAGAAGCCGGCCCAGTACTGGAAGAGCATTCTTTGGACACATGAAACCAAGATCAACCTGTACCAGAATGATGGGGAAAAATAAAGTATGGAGAATGCTTGAAACAGCTCATGATCTAAAGCACACCACATCCTCTGTGAAACATGGTGGCGGCAGTGTGATGGCATGGGCATTGCATGGCTGCCAGTGGCACTGGGTCAGTAGTGTGTTGATGATGTGACAGAAGCAGCCGGATGAATTCTAAAGTGTATAGGGATATACTTTCTGCTTAGATTCAGCAAAATGCTGCAAAGCTGATTGGAGGGCACTTCACAGTACATATGGACAATGACCCAAAACATACTGAAAAAACCCGGGAGTTTTTTAAGGCAAAGAAGTGGAATATTCTGCAATGGCCAAGTCAATCACCAAATCACAACCCAATCGAACATGCATTTCACTTGCTTAAGACAAACCCTAAGGCAGAAAGACCCACAAACCCGCAACAACTGAAGACAGCTGCAGTGAGGGTCTGGCAAAGCATCACAAAGGAGGAAACCCAGCGTTTGGTGATGTCTATGGGTTCAAGACTTCAGGCAGTCATTGCCCCCAAAGGATTCTCAACAAAGTATTAAAAATTAACATTTAATTTACAGTAATATTAATTTGTCCAATTACTTTTGAGCCCCTGAAATGAGGCAACTTTGTATTAAAATGGTTGCAATTCCTAAATGTTTTATAGGACATTTTTGTGCAATCCCTCTAATTAAACCTGAAAGTCTGCCCTTCAATTGCAACTCAGTTGTTTAATTTCAAATCCAATGCGGTGGCATGCATAGCCCAAATCATGAAGATTGTGTCACTGTCCAAATATTTATGGACCTAATTGTGTGTGTATATACAGCTCTGGAAAACAATAAGAGACCACTGAAAAATAATCAGTTTCTTCATTTTAATCAGTTTTGTTTAATTTTTTGTGAACTGCTGACAATATTTCTCCTAAATTCAAAATATAACTATTGTTATTTAGAGTGTATATTTAAAGGAAATGACAACACCTCAAAATAACCCAAGATCATGCAGTATTTGCAGAGCTTTAACAACTCAAATAAAACAAAATGCAAATAATTTGTAAACAAATTGGTGTTAATGCTTTGGCTAAATAACATTAAGAAATCAGTATTTGGCGGAATAACACCGATTTGCAATTACAGCTTTCATGCGTTTTGGCATGCTCTCCACCAGTTTTTCACTCTTTTTGCAAAAAAGCAAACAACTCAGCTTTGCTTGATGGTTTGTGACCATCAATCTTCCTCTTGATGACATTCCAGAGGTTTTCAATAGGGTTCACATCTGGAGATTGGGCTGGCCATGACAGGGTCTTGATCTGGTGATCCTCCATCCAGACTCTGATTGCTCTGACTGTATGGCATGCCACATTGACCTTTAGGAAAATCCAATCCTCGGAGTTGGGGAACATTGTCTTAGAAGAAGGAAGCAAATGTTCTTCTAGAACAACCCTGTACTTGGCTTGATTCATGCGCAAATCTGTGAAATTCCAGCCTTGTTGAAGCATCCCCAGATCATCACTGACCCTCCTCCATATTTTACAATTATGGACACTGTGTGTTGTAGGCGTCTCCAGGTCTCCGTCTAACCATAACATGACCGGGTGTCGGGCAAAGCTGAAAATTGGACTCATCAGAAAAGATTACCTTACTTCAGTCCGCTACAGTCCAATTCCTGTGGTCTTTTGCAAACTTCAGCCTGGCTCTTCTTTGCTTTTCACTGATGAAGGGCTTTTTCTGGCTTTGTATGACTTCAGCCCTGCGTATAGAAGCCTGTTTCGAACCTTTCTTGCCGTGCACTTCACCCCAGTCTCAGTTTGCCACTGTTGTTGAAGGTCACTTGAGGTCAGCCTACTGTTCTTGATTGACATTCGAATAAGTCTGTGGTCATCTCGCTTGTTACTGACCTGTTTTCGGCCTCTTCCAGGCTGTAGCTTTGTTGTTCCTATTGTCTGTTGCTTGATCTTGTTTTTGTGAACTGCCGTCTTTGAAATGTTAAGGATAGAAGCAACTTGATGCTCACTGAATCCTTGTGCCAGTAAAGCTAGGATTGAGCCTTTTTTTTCTTCACTCAAAACCTCTCTTTTCACTGTTTTTGGCATGTTCAATGGTTATTTTTACATTTCCAATTACTGCTGAAAGACTTCTAGCACTTTTTTTTACCATCCAACTGGTCACATTGCAAGAGGAGAGTGTTGATTACAGCAGTTTTTTATATTTTTCCCCATTAAATAGGAAATAGGATTGGATTCAGGTAATCACCAAATCAGTACCTCATTAAGCAGAATGAGGTATGCTTGTGTAGAAATTTAACAAATACTGGCATGGAATGCTTGTAGAGAGTTGCTGATTTAGGAGTAAATTGCAGTGGTCTCTTATTTTTTTCCCCCAGATTTATATATTTATATATATATATATATATATATATATATATATATATATATATTTATTTATTTACACATATATATATATATATATATATATATATATATATATATATATATATATTTATTTACATATATATATATATATATATATATATATATATATATATATATATATATATATATATATATATACACACATACATACATACATACATACATACATACATACATACACACACACACACACACACACACACACACACACATGTATATAGAAGAAGCATATGTATATATGGGGTATACTTGTTAGGGCTGATCCCAGACGACTGAGGAGGTGACAGAGCTTCCAGCACATGAGGCAGTCCCTCCTGACAGAACTGCTTAAACATCTGCTTGTCTTCACCTGCCATTTTGCAGGAGTAACTTTCAATTCTAAAAAAGAAAAGCATCAGTCAAAAAAGTCAGCAGCAGAAGTTGCAGGAAATTAACTTAGTGCTTCTTCTAGACCATGCATACACATTAGGTGCATATAATATGCACAACAAAAGAAAAGCGCACTTGTCACATTCTTTCTTTCTCTCTCAAACACACACGGTTTTTTTTTACTTTTACATCACACAAACTCATTACTCATGAACATGGTACTTTAAAAATGGCCACTACTTCTTGACTTCTGATGTTACTAGCAACAGTATATACTCATACATTGCTATCCAACCTAATGACAGGACAAAAAGTACCAAAAACCTTACCTTCCGATTATCTTACAGTCTCCAGTCTCTATGGTCAGCTGAGTATTAATGGCCTCAAAACTCGAATTTTCCAAAAGCTTCATTGTTTTTGACTGACAAGCTCACAAAAACGGGGACACACAGCCTCACTACCAGTAACCTACCAGAACTTTACTACATGAACAAATTGTAATTAAATGCACACACACCATATTTTTAACGTTTCCAACATGAAGTTGGTCTCTACTCTTTACTGCAAAATATGTGTATAAAACATTCGCACGCTGAGAAATTGGAGTCGTAAAAGCGCGTGTTAGTATTTTGTAAATCTTGTGGCTCGACAGTAAAACAGTCTAGTGCTCTTTATAAATCACTGCAAATGTAAACACACACGAAGAGGTCTTTGTCGAGAACTTATTGCACTTCTATATCTGTCTTCCTTCTTACTGTAAAATTTCCAGTACCTCCCATTAAAGGTAAAATTACGAAGAAAATTAGGCATCCCAGCTATTGTATCAAACCTGAAGCAGGCTTATGTAAACCTTTTCTTTTGCGAATAGTTTTCTTAAATAGAGAAACGAGTTTGTTTATATTTCTATTTATAATATTAGCCACACAGCAAGCAATGTCCTCCCAGACACAGTTTTCGCTTCCTGTAGATCTGAAAAAGGGAGAAATGAGGCTATTGCACTGACTCCTACTGGACTGGAGCTCCATAACGAGTGGAGAGGGCTTCATGTGAATTTGAAGAAGGCCTAACATGCTCTGGGAAAAAAAATAATAATGATAATAATACACGCGAATCATAGAATTGAGTACAAAATGTAAAAAAAAAAAAAAAAAAAAAATCACTCGAAATACTAGGAATTAAAATGCAGATTAGTTCGCGGGATAAAAGTCTCCATTGGTCCACTGGTTCTCAGCTGTTCTCTAGACAATCAACAAAGTGACGTCACTGACTGCGCGACTCCGCCGGTTAGTGTTTGAGCCTTTATTTTCTACTCTAGAGTTGTTTGGTTTTGGAGAGAAATTTATAAAAATGGCTAAAATTATATATAAGGATGTTAATAGTTCAGTTCTCTTGCAGTTTGATACTTGTAATAGATTTCCTATTAACAGGGGAGTTAGGCAAGGTTCTGGAATTTCCCCCTTTCTGTTTTTACTAGTTGTGGAATTACTTTCTTTAAATATTCGAAATAATCCTGATAGCAAAGGATTGACCATCTTTGATCGTGAGATTAGAATTTCACAATTTGCGGAAGATACAACCATGTTTTTAGAAAACACAAACCAGATTTCTTGAAATCATTAAGAGGCTTCTGGTTTAAAGTTCATTCATTGTCTACCGCTTATCCGATCTATACTCCGGTCACAGGGAGCCTGTGCCTATCTCCGGCATCAATGATACACCCTGGCCAGAGTGCCAACCCATCGCAGGGCACGCACACACACACACAATTTAGAGATGCCAATCAAACTACAATGTATGTCTTTGGACCGGGGTAGGAAACCCTCAAGGCATAGGGAGAACATGCAAACGCCACACACACATGGCGGAGGCAGGAATCAAACCCCCAATCCTGGAGGTGTGAGGCTAACCACTAAGCCACTAAGCCACCGTGCCACCTAGTTTAAAGTTAAATATCCCTAAATGTGAAATTCTTTATTTATTTGATAACTGTGAAACCTCCGTGAATAATATACCTATTAAAGATAATGTGAAATGTCTCGGCATCTATATTTCCAAGAAAATCTCTCTTAGACAAGAATTGAATTTTCTTCCTAAAATTAAAAAAAAGCAAAACTAATATTTAACAATTGGCTTCAAAGACATTTTGGTAGAGGTCTTTTAATAAAAGCAGAAGGTCTGTCTTATTTTATATACCCATCTTTCTCATTATTTGTTCATGACAATACATGTAAACAAATTAATAGTTTTTAGTAATTTTATAATTTTATATATAGTTTTTAGTTACTTTAATTTTAAAATAGTAATTTTAACTTTCCTTGGACAAACAAACATCAACATTTGAAGAAACAAGTTCTCTGGGGTAAGAAAGCTGATGAGGTTTTGACATGCTTGATTTTTTTGACATTAATTACACTTTTAAGGTAAATTGGGTTAGGAAGAGTGTCAATTCACCAGATTTTATTGGGTACTTTATCCCACACAATATCTATAAAAACGTGGGAGGTCTTAAATTTTTATTAACTTGTAAATTTTCCCCTTCTAAACTCCACATAAAACTTTCTAAATTCCATGAACAGGCACTTTTGGCATGGAAACTCCCCGCATAAAGTGAAGATATGGAACAACGAGAGTATTTTAGTAAAGAACAAGTCGATTTTTCTTAAGAATTGGCATGAAAAAGATATTTATTATTTTTGTGATATACTAGATTCACAAGGGAAATTTTATTCTTATTGTGATTTCATGTCTAAATACAATTTCCCTGTTGTTCATAAGGAATTCCTTACAGTTGTTAAAGCTATACCAAATGGTCTTGTTCATTTAATGAAATGTCATCTATCGTTTGAAGGGATTGTAAAAGGGAGCCCAATTTTTTTGGATGATGGCAAATGTATTTATGACCCAAAATGTAGTAATAAAATGATAAGAAATATGTTTCAGTCAAGGAAAAGAATTACTCTGAGAGGAAAATTTGTTTGGAATTCTTTAATTGGAAAAAAGCATGGCTCTTACCTTATAAATTCTGTCCCCAACAAAGTTAAAGAAATACATTTAAAGATTTTGCATAATATATACCCCACCAATGAGATTACATCCAGATTTGGTAATCCTCATTTAAATTGTAATTTCTGTAATGTCAGCATTGAGTCTATTGATCATCATTTTTTTTAATGCCCCCTTGTTAAGAAATTTTGGTCTGACTTATCAAAATTCTTTTCTTTGAAATCTAACGTAGATTAGGGTGGGGGGCGGGCGGGGGGGGGATTTAGATTCATAAATGTAAATTTTCTTCAACATTCCCAAAATTGTATAATTTTCTTTGTGACTTTAAGCACCTAATTACAACATTAAAAAACATTACTACCAAAAAAATACCAAATGTGTGAAATTGTATAATGGTCTGATGAATGTTACGTAATTTTTTACTTACTACATCTGTATTTTGTAATATTTGTAAGTGGTCTTTTTTTTTTTTTGTCTTCCTGTTTTCATTTTGTAATCATAATGGCATCAAATGTTTGTTGCAATGTTGAAGTGAAAAGATGGGCGATTACGAACAGCTACATGTAATCAATATCAATTTATACGTTAGTTAGATGCCTTGATTGTCCAAGGAATCAGTTGTAATGAAAGAAGCACACAATTGTCTTGAATCTGTTTGTACACTGTAGAATTAAAATTTTCCTACACTGGAAGTCCATATTAATACCCATTAATGGGATGGAATGTTTTGGTTTTGGAATGGGATGTTCAAGGGCAGATTAGGATATGATGGTTAGCTGTTCATAAACCTCTGTCCATATACTAGTCAACTTATTTTATTTACTTTTAAATTTAATATATATTTTAATGTAACTTCTAATAGTTATGGTAATCTTTAACTAACATTAAGAGCGTCAGATTCATTGGTGTGCAAGTCTTTTGGTCCCTAAACACTAGCAGCTTTCTCAAAAAAGTAAACAATGCCTGTTCATTCTGAGGAAGCTAACATGAATACTACTATAATACTCCCCAGCTATTTGAGGATCTTGCACCAAAGAGTCTGTCTGATTGCATCAGAGTGTGGTTTGATTAACTGAATGCTTGGGATCACAGACTCCAACAAAGAAATCTGTCAAATCAGGCATTCTGATCTCCTTCCCCTCCAAGAGGCTGCAAGAGGATGTCAGGATTGCAAAGTCTGCACTATGACTATGTTCTTTCTTTCTAACTCACTTAATGGATTTCACTGTGCACTATTTGATATCATTCTTATTCTTATTACATTCCAATTTGTAATTCACCACACACCACTGGCCTAAATCACGTAATGTCATATAATGCACAGGTTTTGAAGGTGTTGAAGCCTGCTTTTTTGTGTGCATGTGGAGGTGACTATGAATATGAAATCTTGTGAAAATAGGAGATTTTCACTGTTTTTGCAGAAATATAAGTTGACTGTGCTTTTACCACTGAAATGTACTTCATATTTAAGGGAATTTAGCTACAGTCCAAGTAATCAATCTACTTGAAAAGTTAAATATTGAATTAATATTTTTAAATCATATATTTACAATGTAAATCCTACAGTTATGTCTGTACTAAGTTTCAAATTAAATAAAATGGTTTCATGTGAATACTATAAAACAATAGTGTAATAATATTTTATTATAATATAATTAATAAACTTAAATAATGTAGCATACTATACCATTCATTGTCTACCGCTTATCCGATCTATACTCGGGTCATGGGGAGCCTGTGCCTATCTCAGGCGTCATTGGGCATCAAGGCAGGATACACCCTGGACGGAGTGCCAGCCCATCGCAGAGTACACACACACAACGGACAATTTAGAGATGCTTATCAACCTACAGTGCATGTCTTTGGACTGGGGGAGGAAACCGGAGTACCCGGAGGAAACCCCCGAGGCACGGGGAGAACATGCAAACTCCACACACACGGCGGAGGCGAGAATCAAACCCCCAACCCTGAAGGTGTGAGGCAAACGTGCTAACCACTAAGCCACTGTGCCCCCCATACTAGACCAGTAAAATAAAATTTTTTGTGATGTAGAATAGTTGCGCTTTTGTCTGATTGCTCTAAAGTTTCTCCACTCTCCATAGGCACAGCATTTGGATTTGGAATTTCAAATCATTGCATCTGCCATCTCCTCAGCATTTTTATTGGACAAAAGTCCTTCATTGTAAGGCCATTCACAATGAACTGTAAATTTTAGTCTTTCTTGCATGTATCACAAAACTGCAGTGGAGGGAGCCATAACCCCTTTTTTCTGTCTTGTTTGTGACCTCTAAAATAAAAAAGAATAATAATAATTATTTGTTTGCTTGTTCTGAGCAGCAGGGGGGCATGGTGGCTTAGTGGTTAGCACATTTTGCCTCACACCTCCAGGGTTGGGGGTTCAATTCCTGCCTCCGCCATGTGTGTGGAGTTTGCATGTTCTCCCTGTGCCTCAGGGGTTTCCTCTGGGTACTCTGGTTTCCTCCCCCGGTCCAAAGACATGTGTGTGATTGCGTGAGTGGATGAGAGTGTGTGTGTGTGTGTGCCCTGCTATGGATTGGCACTCCGTCCAGGGTGTATCCTGTCTTGATGCCTGATGACGCCCGAGATAGGCACAGGCTCCCCGTGACCCGAGTTTGAATGTTCTGAGCAGCAGATCTGTTCACCAGTGAAATTACTTCAGATCACTTCAGGTTGCATGGAGTGCTTCTTTAAAAAAGAAAGGCTCAGTGAGTAAAAAAAAAACCTCATTAACATTAATAATTTTTTCAAGGGCTAGTTTGTCAACTCATTTTTTCTTCAAAGAGTGATTTGTGTACGAGAAATGTTTTTAATAGTTGACTTCTATCTATGATGTTTCAGCAATCTATGAATGTGTAGTAACTGAGGTCGTTGAAAATACAAAGCCTGGAAGGCAATTCATGAACAGGCAGTCCTGCAGGTGCTTTAAAGACGTACAATCACCAATCCAGGCAAGGAAGATGGCCTTCAAGACCTGGAGGCAAGGAAGACTAAATTCAAATTTTATTCATTACATGCAGAATCACACACAGTGCAGCATGTAGTGAAATGCTTTTCAACTGTTCATACACATCATAAAATTAGATTTAATAAAAATAAAAAGAGAAGTACAAAAGTATACAATATACAAACAGAATTTCAATAAAATTACAATAAAAATAGAATTTACTATATAGAAAGGTAAGGGAAGAAAGTCTAAGCAAAAATGTAAAAATATATATGGAAGCAGATTGGTTGTAGAGTAGCATGACTATTGTAAAGTGCAGATGTTCCAGTGTGAGCAAATGTAGTGCATTATATGAAGTGCAAAAGAAGTCTGGTAGAGGTAGTGTGTGTTATGTAGGCAAGTCCAAAAAAGCTCAGGTTCTAAGTCATGTCCTGCTTGAGGACCCGAATAGTCTGTGGGAAGCTCATCATCATCTTCTTTGTTTGCTCAAGGAGCAGAACTTGATGCCAACAGATAGAAGAGTCCCTTGTTCATGACTTGATTCTTCTCCTTGGTCCACCACCACCTGTTGTAGATCGAATGCATGTCGGGGAGCTCAGCACAGGTGGTGCACTAAGCTAATCACACCACCCTCTGGAGAGCCTGTCTATCCTGCTGGGTGTTGTTCACAACTAGCCTGTTATGCTTTCCATCAAGATGCTCTCATGGTGCAGGTACAAATGGCCCTTAGAACCTTAGAGGGCAGTCTAAAGTCTCATAATCAAGTAAGGTGGCAAAGACTAATGCATTGATGTGACAGGAACACAACATGCTATTGGCATTCCTTGTCCTCCTAGAAGAAGGGTTTGACAGGGTTCTGAATGAGATTATCTGGAGAGCTTTTAGATACCATGGTATCCCAAATTCCTCTACCACAACATCACCATGTCATGAATATCATAACTTCATGAATGTTAGGAAGTAGATGGTAGTAGCACAGTTCATGGACAGAATGTTATGGTCATGTTATATAGAGCTCAATGGAAAGGACTACACTCCACTGCAATCCAGGAGGGGAAACAGCCACGTGGTCAACCAAAGAAACTGTGGCTTGTCTATTTCTTAAGAAAAGTGTAGGTAGTAGGCTCTGGCCCGGAAGATACCTTAGATCTGAAAAAACAGAGGAAGATTTTCAAATGAGCAGACACCATTTTGAGATTCATAAAAGGAATGAGATTATATGTATTTATTGGGACTTCTTCAAAAGTAACCAAGACCAATTCTGTTCCCTTTTGCTATAAACTGGACAATTGGGCAGGCGATTGAAAGACACGAGACGACAGATCGTAACATCAGATTTTCCTGTTATTCACCTATAGATGTGTTAAGTAACTTTGAACATGGCACCTTTTGTTTGAATCTACCCATTTGTCAGGTGATTGAAAATATTGGAACATGTGAATTATAAAGGTAGCTATACATGATACCTATTTCAGATCAGCATCCTGTGTGTGTTTTCGTATGGAAGAGGTCTAACAAATGACCTGGTATAAGCCTCTATTTAGGGTTGTGTCTCCTTGCTGGTGTTACTTGTTCTTCGTGCAGCTTTTGACACCGTTGGCCATACTATTCTACTAGATAGGCTAGAAAATGTAGTTGGTGTTAAGGGGACAGCCTTAAATAAGACCTGGCTCAGGTCCATATGCTACTCCTTTTTTTGCAATTATTTGTAAACATGGTATTAGCATCTACTGTTATGCTGATGACAGCTATATGTTTCAGCTAAATCAGATGAGAGACACCACAGCTTATTAAGATTGAAGAATGTGTAAAGGGCAGTGGATGCATACTAACTTCATGCTTAACTCTGACAAGACAGGTGTGCTCGTACTAGGACCACATGCAGCCAGTAGTAAGCTTACTATTTAAGCACTGAATGGTCTCACCACAGTACCTGGACGGTCTTTTGGTTTTTTAAGATCTGCCATGGCTACTTTGATCAAAAGGCACAAGCTATTTGGTAGTACCACAAGCAGCAAAGGCTACAGCAAGGGTCGCATCCAGACGCTGGGGATAGATCTGTGTGGACTGCCCTTGACTCAGGGGACTGCCATCGATAGAACCACTCGGAGACCATCTCTGCTTTTAAACGCCATTTGAAAGATTGTGTACCATTACAGCAAAATCTAACACATTGCAGTCAGCTTTTGGCAGGAAAGAATCAGTGCTAGGTCTAAATGAACTCAGAAATTACACTGACCCATTTGCTTCTTAGGAGCTCTTGGTTGCACAATTCCACAAGAATATAAACTATTGAAGAAAGGACATTATTTACTGTCCAGTGTCAGCCAAATGAGGATATGGTCCTGTTTTTAACCCAGAAATTACCAAAAAAATATTTCAACTGCAAATCAAGGAAGAGCTACACAATGTCAAAAAAAATAATAGAAAAATGTTTTAATAAAGCTATGTCCATTTCTTTCACAAAGTTGCAGTTAAACCAACCATGATGCAGATGCCAAATGTATCCATTTGAAAACCTAAATTAAAAGAGTCATCTTGAGGTCAAGTAGTAACTACTAACAGTACAGAGACAAGGACCTGTCTGAATAAGTACTTAAATCCACCATGGGTATAAAATATTTGAAAACGGTAAAGCAGTCCCTGAGAACTTATACAAACAGTAAAAACATTTAAGTGAAGTGACTGAAAGGGAAAAACAAGTTCTCATTATTGACAATGGTTGAAACATAAGCCTAATGTAGAGTACCATACATGCAACAAGAAATAGGTAGGCCTGACAAATGCCAGAATCTTGAAAACAAATCTATACAATCCATTCTTAAATTTTAGACACTGAATCAAAATCAGAAACATTTCATTAAAAGAATAAAATTCATTCACAGTTAATAAACATTCAGCAAATCCAATTTCAAATAGGAAATTAATTTAAATGAACGAGAGCACTGAATAAGACATCATTTGCCTTCCTGGCCCTCCATCAACTTATAGTTCTCTGAAGCATACACAGTATACAAATAAACACTTTCTGCATTAATATTACATGATTAGCTGCAAGTAATTTGCACTGTGCAACAAATCAAACTCCATAAACAAGCCATAAATGTACAGTAAGAGCAAATAATGAGCATATTATAATTTAATGGTTCAACGAATTTCTTTGAGATCTTTACAATACCCATCAATATTGAAGTGAATTTTACTGACTATGTGCAGAAATTGAATATTTAAAACATTTAAATAGTCAAAAACAGAAATAAAAATGGGAAACTAACATTTACTCAAGAGTAAAGAAAACAAAAACACTTTGTTAGATGTTTAAAAATACATGTTTTTTGTTTAAGACAGAAAAAGTTCAGCTCAATAAGTCGAGTGTTTTAAAGGTCAAATAACTTGACAATTCAGTGAATGAGTATTCCTTGAGATCAATCTTAACTGTCAATCATCTCAGAAAGCTCCAACAAAAGGTCATCCTCGCCTTTGCCTGGGTCCAGTTCAATCTCATCCTCCAACCTGTCATCAGTAAATTCATCCAGCAGGTCCTCCAAGTCGTCCACTGTGGAAGAGTTTCCTGCAGGAGCACTGCTACGTGCAGAAGCCAAACTTGCCCGGCGTGGCCGAGTTTGGGTGGGAGTCCTGTTGATGGGGCTACAAAAGATGACAAATATATAAATGTGTGAAATAATGCAGTGAATACATTTTGTGGTGCGTTTAAGCACAATTGGGTTGCCCAAAGTTTACAATAGTATGTGATAAATGCTGGTTTATCTTTCTGTACTGATATATTTATGCTATGATGCAGAATGTGGGTTTGGGATTTTACACTGAGTAAAACACTCACCATCCATATTATTAGGAACACCTACACACTCATGCAGTTATCTAACCAGCCGAGTGTCTCAGTTTTATATAAATTTAAAAAAAAAAAAAAAAAAAGTGACCCAAAAAAAGTGAAATGTGCTTTGGCCAAAGTTTGATAACTTCGACAGAAATTTTGTTTTGCAGTATGAAGGGCAGCAAAGGCTATGGAGCAAAAAGCTGTGTGTTACTTCAGATTTCTAAAATCAAGTTGTTGTTTTTTTTTAACCATATATTAAGCATCATTATTAGGGCATGTGTAAGATATGACGATCATAGCATATGAAAGGTATACTGGTGTTATCCTTAGCAATATACACTCTATTTACTTTATTCAGAAAAATTTTACAATTGCTCATTTATGCAGAATTAGATAATCAGCAGCAGAATGAATATCATGCAGATATAGGACAAGAGCTTCAGTTGTGCAACATTCACATGTGATCACATGCGAAAAAGTACAATCTCTGACTTTAAGCATGGCATGGACTTTGGTATAAGGTCTGGTTTGAGTAATTGAGAAACAGCTGATTTGGAATTTCACACATGTCTCTAGAGTTTATGTAGAATGGTGAGAAAAACAAAAACATTTAAATGACCAGCAGTTCTGTGGAAACGCCTTGTTGATACAAGAGGTCAGAGGAAATGGCTAGACTGATTTGAGTATTCTTGGCTGACAGGAGTGGGATCTGAAGTGGTCTTCTGCTCCTGTAGCCCAACAAAGGGTGATTATTTTAGTTACTATAGACCAGTTTTGCTTTTTGGTTTCCTGAAAGATGGCTGAGGTATCACCGGGATTTAAACTCTGGATGACGTGCAAATTCTTAACACACCCAATTCAGCAAACAGTGCAAGATCAAGCCCTCTGGTGAGATCTGGATTAAAACTCTTGAGCCGATGTGTCAGGAAAAGGCTGCTAAACCTCGATTATCTAAAGCTTAGCATGAATGAACATTTAGAGACTCAACTACTGCAATCCTTTGCTGGTTGATCTACCTCTGAATGCATCAAAACATAGATGCTTGCCTACTAAGCCAAAAACAGACCAGCGCTCTCTTACCTCAAAACTCTTATCACTCCTTACGCTGTACCCTGCTCTAATTTCCTTCCAACAGAGTTTTAGGCTGATGGTACCAACCAATGATTCATTGATAGAGACTTCAAATCACTTTTGTATGTCACTCTGGATAAGGGCGTCTGCCAAATGCCATAAATGTAAAATGTTCAACATGAAAGTGAACATTTACAACTCATTATTGAGCCACTTTTGGGTTTAGAGGAGTATGCCAGGAAAATATCCTCTCCCTCAGCATCAAGTAGTGACCTAGCCACTGTTCTGCAAGAAGAATGGCCCAGTGTCCCTCTGGCCACTCCGCAGAACTTGTGCCATTCTCTGTCTGGGCCACAAAAGGATGCCCAACACCACAATAATATTTTATAGTGGTCTAAAATGAGGCCTTTCATTTCATTGTCCAACTACAGCTATATTTTATTGTCATTTATGTCTCCTATGAAACAGTTAGAGGCCTGAAACACATGCAGAAAATATAAAACATCACCAGCTCTAAGCACATTTAATACTGTTGTTCTTCCTACATTTCCAAACAGTGATTCTGAAAAAACAGAGCAGCTCATACCTCTGTGGAACAGAAAGGGGCTTCGGTGACCGCTGCTCAGTAGATGACACCTGCTGCACCATGGCTTCATCTTCTAAACTGCAGGATGGTGCAGACAACTAGGAGACACAGTGAAAGAATTCAATTATAAGTCTAATTATAAGTTCTATTATAAGTTAATTTAATTATGCACTAATCCTACAAATTTCTGTGGCAATGTCTAGTGCTTCACCTGTGATCGCTTGCAAGGTTGTTCATCAGTGGTAGGTACAGCATTAAGAGGTTTCACTGCAGCAACAGCAGAACAATGGATGACTGCAGCTTTCCTTTTCTGGCCAGGTATTACCTGAGTAGCTGGCTTCATCACTGATGGCTTTACATTCAGTTTGGGCCTCACTGAAAAGCAGACACAAATCACACATTGTCTAATTTAACAACTTGAAAGCTGCTTGAAGTTGATCAATAAACTCCATTATATTTTTATATTAAATATACTATACCTTTTAATTCAGGTGCTTTGCTTGGTGGCATCTTGGTGACTACTTGAGTGTTCTCCCACTGTGGCTCCTGTGAACGATGGCCTAAAGAATCTGCTATTTCTGACACTTGAACAGGAGAGAATGGCTTGGATTTTTTAGGGCTCATTGTAAGAGAGTTTTCCTTGTTCTGCCTCTCTGGAGAGTTCCTCTGGGGTACCACAGAAAAGACAGTAGAGGAGGCCTGATTACTACTGCCTTGTTGTATAGCTGAATTTGCTTGAATGGTTATTCCTGGGCTAATTACAGCAGGAGGCTTTTGTTCACAAAGTATTGAGACTGTTTTCAGTGGAGCTTGTTCTACCCCAACAGCTGATACAGCCTGCTCCTGCTGCTTGCGAAGTCTTTTCTCTCGCATGATTTCCTCAAAGCTCTTTACTGTTATATCCTGAATAGAAGAGTCACTCTTTCCACTGATTACAGCAGACTATATTTACAAAAGAAACAGAGGGTAAATTTTAGAATTGTATTTGATGCAAAGCAATTATTTGTCTCAACATGACTACTAGACAACAAGGAAAACTGGGCCTTGCCTCTTCGTTGCCATCCACCTTCTCAGAATCATTCACTTTTTGAGACCTGATGTTAACACCTGCTGTAAATAAAATATAGTAAATATTACCTGAACAATAAACTCTCAAATCATTCCACAAATAAGCCAATGAAAAACAAATAAATTTAACTTACACCCAGTCTTGCCAATGCAAAGAATCCGTCTTTTTGGGACTGCTTCACTTGAACAAGGTACTTCATTTGTGTTGTCCTGAAGCTTTGCTTGCATTCTGGCAGCTTTTTCTTTACGAATCTCTTCAAGCGTCTTCACTCTAATCGCTGCTGTTCGGTCGGTCAGTTTGATCACCTCACTATTTGTAGGGCCCTCAGTTTTATCAGTACTAGTACTACTTTGCTGAGATATGTTTGTTTCCTGGAATTTCTTCTTCTCATGCAGGACCTCTGAGAAAGTCTTTACACTTGGCCCAATGAAAGGCTTATTTACTTTTTTGGTGGAAGTTAACATTTTTGTGGGGACCTCAGCAACAACTCTGACACCGTCGCACTGCATCGGAGATTTAGCAGCCTTTTCCTGACGAATCTCTTCAAGAGTTTTGATGCGGATCTCACCAGAAGGCTTTGACTCACTGTTTGGGGACTTGGGTGCAGTGATAGCAGGAGTTATTCCAAGTCTTTCTCGCACTGATCTCAGAGCTAAAACAGTGGAAATGAAGAGCTTCTTTAGGGCAGAACACAGACACACTAGTGATATAAATCAAGGGCATTGAAAGGACACTTACTTTTAACTTTCTGTGGAGGCATATTGATTTTATTCTCAGTGGAGTCAACAAATCCACCAAGGCGCTTAGCAAGGGACCCTTTCAGCCGTACACCTCCTTCCACAAGCATGTCTAAATAAAAGATATATTTACATAATATAAAGCTTGAAAAGCTCCTCAAAAGTATTAGGCCCTTATTTTACATAATTATTGCATACAGGAAATGGCGGAATACATCCATCAATATACCTTCCTCAAATCCTTTTCCAAGCCTGTCAGTAATTTTCCTTTTTCTGGAGTCTTCCAAAGCAGGTGACTCTGAAAAGGAAAACATTTGGAGAAATAAAATTAAGTAAACTGTGGATTTTAAGGTAATCTTGTAACAGGTTTGTATGAGGTAGCGGTTTTATCAAATTACACTGCCACATTATCCACAAATAATGTATCCAGACTGTCAACATACATATTTCACTCTGCCATTTAGCATAAAAGCAAGCCATTTGGGCACCCCTATTTTCTGTCAAGGGAAATTGAAAATAAATATTAAATAAAATCCATAGGTGCATGTTTAATTTAACTAACATTAGAAAAGTACATAGGTCAGGTGGACATCAGACAACTGATCTGTAAAGAGATTACACATGGTTTATTGCATTACTGCAGAATCACATAAAAATCCAACATCCTGCAGAATTTTCTTCACTGCACCTGCTGGTGGTCTGCCAAATTAATACTCCCCTTAACATGCATATGCTTAGACGAGTATTTACTTAACATTTATATTACTCCATTACTGTAAATTTACTATTACAGTAAATTGTAAAGGTTCCTTCACAGTAAACACCAGAGCAAAAGCAAAACCCAGTAAAGAGCACAGCTAATTATATTAGACACACCCTACTCCTCTTACACCACACAGCAAAAATGCTAACTTCGTCTTTTCATAAGTTCTGGTTAGTTAAAAATTTTCTCTCATTAAAATGGTAAAGTTTGTGCCATGGTCTCACTTGCAAGCAAATATAGTTGTATTTGATTGTGATTGAGTATTCATTGTTTTCTCTGTAAATACACTGACCACACATAGTTAGAGGGAACAGTGCTCACCTCCCTGAGAACACCATCTGCACAGTAAAGCATATAGTGGTACATAGCGGCATGGGAAAATGGTCAAATTGTAGGGCAACTTTGATGGAGCCAAATGCAACACAATCCTAGAAGGAAACCTATTTGAGTTTACTAGAGACAAGACTGGAGGTCTATGGCAAGACTTGTTACTGTTCACCAGCATTCCTCATATAAGCTGACAGAGTTTGAGCAATTTTGGCAAGAAGAATAGGCCAAAACATCAAGATTCAATTTGTGCAAAGCTACTGGGCATATCTCAGAAGAGTTGCAACTGTAATTGCAACCAATGCTGCTTCTATTGACTTAAGAGAACAAATTTTTGCAGACAAACGAATGCTTTTCTCTTTAACATGTCACAGCAAAAAATAAATAAAAACACATCAAGGGACACCAACTGAAAATATCCATTAAACTACACTTAAAATGGTTTTAACACTGCAACATGTGGAAAAGTTCAGGGGGTAATTACTGTCCCATGACATACCATTGGTAGCGACTGCCTGTGTGACAGACTGATTGGTTTCCTTCTCTGTGCCAGTTCCATTGCTAGGTTGTTTTGTTGAGGTGAAACTATCAGGGCTTTGTAAAACGGGATGACCTTAAGAAAAATAAATAAATAAATAAATACAAAAAAAAATTTATGCATGAACACAATTATAGTAGGGGAAACATAATTTTAACCCAGTGACTTAAATTTTACCTGGTTTGTTTAGACTGGCCTTTAGAGCTTTCCCCAACCTGATTTCCTCCAGTGACTTGATGCCAAAATTTAATGACTCATCTGTACAAGTGATCCATTTTAGTACAATTTAATTTTTTTTTTTTTAAATAATTTAACAAGAAAAATCAGTCATTCATGGGAAAATCTGCTACCTGTACTTGAGCTCAGCAGTTTCTTTGGAGAGACACCGGATACTTCCTCTCCCTCTTCGGAAAACTGATCTACTAACAGCAGTACAGGATAGTTAGGATTTTAAAACTAAACCTGCCTTGTATTAGAGCACATGAATCTAGAAATGATGTTACCATCTTCATCATCCTCATCATCCACAGGATTAATGACTACTGGTGGGTGTGTGGGACTGGGGACGCTTTCTTGAGTCTCCACCTTGATTACTCCTCTGAGTTGTGGGTTGGTGGTGTTGGACATGTTAGCAGAAGCAGACAACACATGATCATCCTGTGGAGTTTCTTCTTCTTTATCCTTCCTCAGCACAGGACCTGCAAGGTAAACAAGAGTTTTGTGGTCACAAGTTAATTGTGCGTTACCTGCATTATCTATAGTTGAAAAGCCAAAGGGTACATTGTGGTTTAAATGATGTCCAACTGATTTCATACCTTTGTCTGGGGCAACAAAAAGGCCATCAATTAAACGTGGCTTCTCATGGTGAAAAGCACAGTGAAACTTTTGGCATCCCCCTGGCTGATTTTCCCAGTAACAAGGGATTTCTTTGCGTTTTTTCTGTCAGATACAGCAAAATATATATTTTTGGTAAAAGAATACAAGACTGCCACATTTGGAAAAACACTGAGCATTTTAAAAATATTCAGACCTCTTCTGTTCACAGATTTACAGAAATAACAGTCTGACTAAGTTGCAGCTGTAAATACACCAATGATCGCTTAATCATTAATGCTATGTGCTGAACAACATAACTCAGCTAAAAATTGTTAACTGCAGGAATTAAAATACAATAGCATCAGAAACCTCTGGAATGATCTCATAACTGCTGAAGTAAGAAAATTATAGGCTTATTATTGTGCATGTAAAACTAGTGCAATGCTAGTAGCGTCCACCTTACCTTTATTTCCATGTGACGGAATTTACAAACATTGCGAAAGCAACGGTTCTCTTGCCAAAGACTGCAGACAGTCTCATTACCCATGGCAGCCTCACAGTGTCGGAAAGGGCAAGCATCGCCCTTCAATAAAAACAAGAACATGGGAGGGCATTAAGAAAATTAGGTGAAGATTCAAAACACAGAAAAACCCTTCCCATATCCCACACAAGGAAGAAGCACATGTGAACAGGCAATTCTTTGTTTTTTCTTGCTCAAACAATCTATACTACCTTAGTGCACGTCGAATAATAATAGAAATAGCAATCATCTCCTTTATTGCTCATACTGGACAGGGCCAGGGAATACTCTTGCTGGAAAGGAAATCTTCGAGTGCTGCTACAAGGCCCTCTGGAGTTTTCCTAGTCAAAGTGCAACAAGAATGTTCAAATCTCCACTGATTCCATGTCATCCTATTGTTTATAAAAATGCAGAAATGCAAAATGCCATTCACCTGTAGTGGAAAAGATGTCTCGAAAAGGTGTACCTCTTCTGGTTGCGTCCAAGCTGTAATGGTCCTGAAGGAACACTTGACCGATGAGTTAAGATTGAACAGGGCGAGAGAGAGGCTTTCGTCACTGAGAAACTTGCTCGTCTTAGACTGATTTGTTACAAGTAAAACGGTGGTGAAATGTCCTTTTCTATTCCTCAATAAAAACAATTGTTTGGTGACAAAAATCCTCAGGCTAAGTGTTCAAGGTGACAGCCAGAGTGGATGGGAATGAAACTCTTGAAGGTGTGTGTGCATGTGTGTGTAGGGGCAGGAAGGGGTGTCTTCTACTTCTTCACACTCATTGTGGCAATTTGATGACGGGTGAGGACATTTAAAATTAGGTAAAAGTTTAATTTTCAAAAGAGGAAAAAAAATCATCCACTGTGAAGGACAAAAAAAAAAAAATAAGTGAGTGTGGAGATAAAAAAAAATGCCAATCTTCAGAGAAGATGTGTCTCCATTTGTTGGCCTCTATCCAAATCCAGTTATCAGGGCTGTAGAAGAAATTCCTGTATAACCTTTAAAAAGAAAATAAAACACTCCCCACATACTTCAAAGTGGGCAAATGAGTAAGGAATTAAAATATTATTTGAGAATGCTTCCAAGTGCCCTGACCACAGAGAAATGACATTATGGCAAGCTGAGATTTAGCTTTTCAGAACCAGAAACAGACATTTATCAATATGTATTGAAGCAAGCAATGTCCAGATTTCATTTTGCACACCATTATAATGTTGGACAAAAAGCCAATTTTAATACTACGCAATCAAGGCATCAGGTTTTAAAATTTGATTTTTTTTCATAAACCAATTTCCAATTTGACTTTCTCTTTTGTTCTATTGTAAAGGGTTTTGTCTTTGAAGTCCTGTACAAGAAATTTTCTTTAAACCCTCTGTAGTCTGTATGCATCATCATAACCTGACATGAATATAAAATTAAGCTTGAGAGACCAGGTCGATTACTCATTAACTCGTTCTACTTGAAAAAGCAACGCAAAAAGTAACATGCATTTAACTTGCATCTCAGAGTAACCGCTGTAGCTAGCTAAACATGTTTCATACACGCTTACTTTAAATAATAATAATAATAATAATAATAATAATAATAATTCAGTCAACAATTATAGGCATTATAATATAGGTAAAGCAACAAGCCATATATGAAATGTTAAGTAGCTAAATGGCTAACAAAAGCGGTTCCACAACAGGGCCGAGTTTGCTTCGCTGAAAACGAAGCATGCTAAGACAACCCTGCTTGCAGTAACTAGATTAAACAGCTCGTGTTTGTTACCATTTAAAACTAATGATAATTTACAGAAAGTCCTTAAGTAAGATATGACTTGATTTATCGTACATGTTCACCAAGGATCAGACTGTTATAACGTTAACTAGATATATGAGCTAGCTGCTAACTATTGCTCGACTTTTAGACTATTACACCGACATTAACGCTAGTTAACTAGCAAATGTACGATACCATTGACTTAAATAAATATTTGACACAAATAAAACGTAGAAATTACCAGTTTCTATGGATATGACTTGTTAAAACCTGTTTTCGTATAAGATCATTGGTCGACGCCGGTCCAGGCCTGGTTTAAACGAACAAAATGGCACCACACGGAAGAAACCAAGAAGGCTCAGCAGTAACCGCCCATCGTTTGCTGCGTTCAAGGAGAAGTTGCAACTTGAAATTCCTTGCCTACAACCAGAAAACCACAGAAAACGCCGCCTCCACTTGAAATTTCAACACGTCGATTTTAGTTCTTTTCTAGGCGTGACGTCAAAGCAGCATGGAAGCAGGCATTTTGAGCAGTGTAAAGCACTTCACTTTTAAATTAGTTAATGACAGTAATGACATTTAATATACAAACATAGCATTTGGTTAAATCTATAACGTTGACCTTACTACTAAGACTGTATTAAGACTGTAATTATCAACATTATAGTTATCATAGGAAGCGGTTACGACATTGGCTTATTGATTAGAACAGAGGTGGGCAATTAATTTTACCAAGGGCTCACATGAGAAACTGGGACTGTTATGATGGGCTTAACCAGTATGCAGTATCATTGTAATAATAATAATAATAATAATAATAATAATAATAATTTATTATAAATAATAATAATAATAAATAATAATTTATTATTATTATTATTATTATTATTATTATTATTATTATTATTATTACTACTAGTGTTGTTATTATTGTTGTTGTTATTATTATAACATCACTTATTTTGCTTTATAAAAAACAGGAATACAGTATAGTTGAATAATAGTAATATTAGCAATTTGAGAACTACTACTTGAGAATATTCTTTCTATAGGCACAATGAGCACCAACATTTTTTTAATTGAGATTTTGATCTACGGATGATTACCTTCACTCTCCTTCAAGGAAATCTCCATTAAAACTTTTATTATATAATAATAATAATAATAATAATAATAATAATAATAATAATAATATAATTATTATTATTTATTACTATTGTTGTTGTTATTGTTGTTATTATTATAACATCACTTATTTTGATTTATAAAAAACATTAAATTATATTATAATAATTTTGATATTTTTGATTTCTTTTTTTTCTTGTCTGCCCAGGCTGTCTTGTCTTGGACAAGTGCACTGAAGTCTGGTTGAATGTCTGAGGTGGATATACAAATGTAAAATGTAAAAATGTATGTGTGTAAAAATACCAATTTCTGTTCATGGTTTATTTCATACATTTTATCCTGCATCTGCTTCAAATGTCCCTGACAGATTTCTATCATTTCCTAAATCCATATACTACAAATAACCCTTTTCTATCCCCAACATGCCCCAAAGTTTTAATGGAGAATTTCCTTGAAGGAGAGTGAAGATAATCATCCATAGATCAAAATCTCAATAAAAAATGTTGGTGCTCATTGTGTCTATAGAAAGAATATTCTCAAATAATAGTTCTCAAATTGCTAATATCAGTATTATTCAACTATATTGTATTAAACACTGTATAGAAATTTAGCAAGTAAATCTGATATTATTCTATTTGACTGAACACATTTTGTTAGTGTGTTTTGAATGTTAGTGGATATTTTTCAGAATTATGTCTAAGGAACCTCACTAAAAATTCAAGCCCTTTCATAAGCAGTCTGTGCTGTCATGTCTCCACATAGCATAGGGTTATCTAGCATGCAGCATTAAGTCCATGTAGACTCAAAATAGTAGCCAAAACTGACAGCCAGTGACTGGTTAGCCACCTTAACAATCAGCTACAGTGCTGTGAAAAAGTGTTAAGTATATAACTTATTTGCCCCTTCCTGATTTTGTTTTATTTTTTTGTATATTTGTCACAATTTGAGATCATCAAACAAATTTTAATATTATACAAAGATAACTTGAGTAAATACAAAATGCAGTTTTTAAATGATGATTTCATTTATTAAGGGAAAAAACTGTCCAAAACTAACTGGCCCTATGTGAAAAAGTGGTTGTGCCACCCTTGGTATACAACTGCAATCAAGTGTTTACGATAACTAGCAAAGAGACTTTCACATTGCTGTGGAAGAATTATTTTAATTCAGCCACATTGGAGGGTTTTTGAGCATGAATGTTTAAGGTCAAGCCACAGCATCACAATCAGATTTAAGTTCATTTTGGCCTTATCTGATTTGGGTCACATCTAGCTTTGTTTTACATTCACTGTCATTACCCTTAACTAATTAAATACCATTGGGGTAGCCACATAAAAGTGCTGATGTTAAAGGAAGAAAAGAAGGAAAGAAAAGAGTCAAACAAGTCTCTCTAATACTTTGACACTAGTCTGTAAGATTAATAATATAAAATAATATATAAGATAAACTTATATGATTATAGAACATAAAGGCTCGTCTCAGTTTTGCCAGAAAACATCTTGATGATCCCCAAGACTTTTGGGAAAATATTCTGTGGACTGACAAGTCAAAAATTGAACTTTTTGGAAGGTCTGTGTCCCATTACGTCTGGCGTAAAAGGAACACCGCATTTCAGAAAAAGAACATCATACCAACAGTAAAATATGGTGGTGGTAGTGTGATGGTCTGGGGCTGTTTTGCTGCTTCAGGACCTGGGAGACTTGCTGTGATAAATGGATGACCATGAAACCATGAATTCTGCTGTCTACCAAAAAATCCTGAAGGAGAATGTCCGGCCATCTGTTTGTGAGCTCAAGCTGAAGCGAACTTGGGTTCTGCAGCAGGACAATGATCCAAAACACACCAGCAAGTCCTCCTCTGAATAGCTGACGAAAAACAAAATGAAGACTTTGGAGTGGCCTAGTCATAGTCCTGACCTCAATTAGATTGAGATGCTGTGGCATGACCTTAAAAAGGTGGTTCATGCTCGAAAACCCTCCAACAATTCTGCAAAGATGAGTGGGACAAAATTTCTCCACAGCGCTGTAACAGACTCATTGCAAGTTATCAAAAACACTTGATTGCAGTTGTTGCTGCAAAGGGTGGCCCAACCAGTTATTAGGCTTAGGGGGCAAACACTTTTTCACACAGGGCCATGTAGTTTTGGATTTTGTTTTCCCTTAATAATAAAAACCTTCATTTAAAAACTGCATGATGTGTTTACTTGTGTAATCTTTGACTAATATTTAAATGTGTTTGATTATCTGAAACATTAAAGTGTGACAAACATGCAAAGAAATAAGAAATCAGGAAGGGGGCCAACACTTTTTCACACCACTGTAAATAAAGTACAAAACTGAAAAAACTTAATGAATTTAGCTAATGAGTTACACACAAAATTGCCCACAAAAATACAGAAGACTGTAATTACTTATGAACTTTTTCATTTTGTCAAGAATGCAGTAACTGCACATCCAATGGAGTTTCCTAATACATTCTTTCATACATTCAATCATTTTATATTTTGAATAGTTGGTGGTCAAATAAATGGTTTTGATTACTAGTTTTATTATTTACCAGACAGATGAAGACTTTTATTTCAAGTATAGAAATAAAACAGAGGCTTTATCCTAAACAATAGAGGCATTGGTGGCTCAGTGGTAGGGTTCTCACCTATCATGCGCAAGGCCCGGGTTCGATTCCAGCCAATGCCTCAACCCCAGCCACTGGATGCAGTGCCGGTCCCAAGCCCGGAAAAAATGGGAGGGTTGTGGCAGGAAGGGCATCTGGCGTAAAACCTGTGCCAAGTTGTTGTGCGGACCAGTTGGTCCGCTGTGGCGACCCCGAACAGGGAACAGCCGAAAGCAACTTCTTCTTTATCCTAAACAAATAAAATAAACCCCCTAAGACATAATACTCTATTGGTTGTTTTTTTTTACTGAGGTGGATAGCAGGTATCTCAGAAATAGGGATGAAAATATATATTTGCAGGTTCATTATCATCATTCACTAGATCTTTAGTTTCCTTATAAGGCAGTAAGGAAGTAGACGCACTCAATGGATTTAGTTACACTGGGTGCCAAACACATTCCTGTGTAACAGAACACAATAAAATTTTACATGTTCATACCTTCTTTTTAAGTCTTAAAAAATTATGTCTTTTTAACAGTTATCACATCAATCAATGCAAAATTCTTTTGATTTAACAATATAACTCCCACTCTTATTAGAAGCTTAAAAAATAGAACTTGATAGAGCTTATCCTATTCATTCATTCATTGTCTACCACTTATTCGAACTATTCTAGGGTCACGAGGAGCCTGTGCCTATCTCAGGTGTCATTGGGCATCAAGGCAGGATACACCCTGGACGGAGTGCCAACCCATCGCAGGGCACACACACACTCATTCACTCACGCAATCACACACTACGGACAATTTAGAGATGCCAATCAACCTACCATGCATGTCTTTGGGCTTATCCTATTATTTTGCATTATTATTAAGTTCATATGTTGATTAAGTTAAGTTTAATATGCGCTGACAATACAAACAAATTAATAAAGTGTAGATAAGTTGCTGTGTTCTCCAATTCTCAGTGTGAAAAAGCTTTTTCACTGACTTTAAAAGGACAATTCTATTAACTAATTGATAATGTTAATAGTTTGATTAAATAATGGCCTCAAATATACATTTTTAGATTTTTTCAGTGTATTTACATTCCCAAAACAAATTCCAGTCTGAGTAATTTGTCAATGAGTTGGCTGTTGCTGCCAGCTGTAGTCAGTGCTTTGTGGTAAGGCATGGTAATAAATAGTGGTTAAGAGTTAGCAGCTAATCAGCATGTATGTTTATAGAGTGAAAAGAATAATCTTGATTAGTGATTCAGTACACTTAAAACATTCAGTCATCACAGTTCAGATAGATTCGTAATTCTTACTGAACAGCTATTTAAACTGTTGTTAAAAAATGGCATAATAATTTAATTATGCTAATCTTATCTTATTTGGGCAAATGTAAATCAACAGTGGCACAGAGTAATTTTGCCTATTTCTGAATATCAACAAGTCAATCAGCCTCCTAGCACTCCTCTCTAAGACAACGTAAGCAGTGTCTATTATACTGTATTAGTCTGTTTGACACAGAATGTGAATATTCTGTGTCAGAATGAAGAGAAATTGTTCTTGATGTCCTGCATCTTACTGTCAGACAATTTAACAGAAAGTGGGGATAAATTCACGTAACAAACATTAGCTTGCTCATTAAAATGATTATGCTATTAGTATCAGTATCAAATTACTGCATCTCAACAACAAGAAGAGGGAAAAGTAAAAGTTTTAAGATAAATCTAATATAGAATTCTAGCTCAATTACACTAAAAAGTTATCAAACAACAGTTGTTTATCTACTTAGTGATCTCTGTGAATATTTGCAATTTCTTGAAGATTAAAACTGTGGCTAAGATAAACAAATACAATGAATTAAATGGTCTTTGCTTTAATACATTTGTTTTATTGCTCAAAAAATAGACAAATTAATGGTACAAACATATTTATGATGTTTAATATTGATGTTTAAAGTTAATGTAATGATTAATGTTGGTGTCAGTGCACAATTACAACAGGATTTAAAATGTTCAGAAAGAAACATTGGGCACATATACATAATTATATGAAATACAAGAGTCCATAAACAATGGTTTTCTAGAGTGGAATTTTTTTTTCTTTCTTTTTTTTTGCCATTCTGAAGATAAAATAATCTTAATCAATGATTCTACTACTGCTGTTTTAGAAATTTTACCTTATATTAATTTCTAATATTGTAAAATGGTGTTGCTCTTGCACAGAATTAAATTGGCTTTTACTGTTGAAAGCAATTGCATTTAAGACTTTTTCCAGGCACAGCACTTGCACTTGTCATCAAACACTGTTCCATCTCCACACCTCCTTTCAAATGTTTTACCTCCAGCACAGTCATAGAATTTATTTGGGTCTTCAGGGTGAGGATAAAGGCCATCAGGCTTTCCAACACAGAATCCAGGTCCAGGCTCATGTGTGGTAGTTGTGGTTGTTGTGGTTGGTTTTGGGGTGGTCGGTAAACCAGGTTCGGGGGTAGTGGTAGGAGGTGGTGTAGGCATATCTAGAATGCAAAATAAAGTGGTTAAGATTTGGTTTTGTGATTATCTGTTAAGCAACAGGAGTAACAGATATCCATGGCTACCTACCAATATCCAGGAGCTTGTGTAAGTGACCCATAAGAGGATGCTTCCCTTGTCCACAGAACTCACCAGCAAAGTCATCCAGATCTAGAGCCCAAACAAAAGCCCCCCCAAACTTGTTGTCTTGCAGATACTTTACCTGTGAGGAACAGAGTGGTAAGTGGAATAATGTATGACAAATATAAATGCCTTTAAGTCGAAGTCTGCATTTGGTACTTTGTAAAATTTAGCATACCTTGATTTCAAAGCTTTCCCTTGTGTCAAAGCCAACCCATTCACCACCCTTCGTGGCATATGGTACTCTCTGATCCTCAATCCACTCAAGTTTTGTTCCCTGAAGGAATCCACAGATCTGGGGAAAGTGGTATGTTGTATTAACTAACAGCTTAGTAAAAATGCAATTTATAATAATTTAATGTTTAATCCTTTCACAATACCTCATAGTAGGACCAGAAGCCAGCCTCCCGTGTATAAGGTCCAGCTGAGGCTGGTCCACTGGCTGGAGCTCCCACTTCAGTAGCTGAAGAACTGAGGCGGAATGTACGACCATATGTGGCAAATCCCATTCTTAGTTTTTCCACAGGGGTACCATTGTCCCTCCAATATTTCATTGCATAATCCTGAACAACAAACAAAACGTTTCTTCAGTTTTGTAATACCCAGTGATTGCTAGAATTTTAAACTTTAAATCTTAGACATTACAAATCTTAGACATTACAATACAAAACGTTGTGCAAAGAATTTCTCAGAGCATTCTTACAGTGTTGAAGTAAACAAGATCTCCAAAGTCTTGAGATCCCCTATACAAGGGGCTATTGTGTCCTGTAAAGCTTTCCCAAGTTCCATGGAAGTCATAGGTCATCACATTGATGAAGTCAAGATAGCTAGAGATTTAGTCAAATATTGATTATGAAATTTTTAAAGAGAGAGAAAGAGAGAGAGACAGAGAGAACATAATTCTTTTTTTATCTGATGCAACTGCATTTGTTTTATTGTTACTTACTGATTAGATATTTTTCCCCACTGTATTTCATTTAGAAATACTAAAACCTACTTTGCAATCTTTGCTATTTCATATCCAGCATCAATTGTCCCTTTTCCAGCAGATACTGCAGCAGTAAGCATGAGTCTAGGCAGTCCTGTAGCTTTACCTTCTGCTTCATAAGCTTCCACCAGTTCCTAATCAAATTCCACCATAATGAGGTTAGATTAGACCCAGAAATTAACGTTTTTGAATCGCATAGGTGCATCAGGTAGCTACAGTTTATACAAAGTTGTTTACATGCTCAAGCCTACCTTGCACAATAAAGTAAATTTCTGTTTGTCCTCAGGAGGGCTACCTCTGGAACCTGGGTATTCCCAATCCAAGTCCAGGCCATCAAATCCATGTTTCCTTAGGAATGCAATAGATGACTGGATGAACTTTTGACGATTGGCAGGAGAAGAGACCATGATGGAAAACCTGAGGAAGATTTATTTTTCATGAATTGCATTGTCTGTACAAGGTAATTTTATAGTTTTAGACTGTGATATAGTATCCCAGCACTATTATTTTGTAAATAACGGAAGTGAGAAAATACGTACTGAGTTGAGCCAAAATTCCATCCACCAACAGCCAAAAGAGTTGTGAGGTGGGGGTTACTGTATAAATTAAGAAAACATCATAAACACAATCTCTCTGGTTTCATGTTGGAACTATAAATAGTTAAATTATTACCATTACTGTTATCATTACACATCTGATAACGTTTGTTATACGTACGTTTTCTTTAAAGCATTGAAGGACTGGTAGAGGGTATCATCATTCCACTCATAAGTGACCAGCTCATTGGCATGGTTAATAATAGAAAAGGCATAAATCAGATGTGTACACAAGTAGGGATCTACATTAGCAGGCAAGTACTTCCCAGCTTCAGGTCGGTATTGAGACCAGTTTGTAAAATAGCACACCAGTTGCCTGGAGGTTGCTGTAAAATAAAGATAGAAATATAGCTAAAACAATCAAGTAACTGCATTACAAGTTATAAATAGTGATTTAATTAGGTATTATAAATTTGCATGACTCACCAAAGTGACACAGAGCCAAGCACAAACCTAGACAATAAAGACGATTCATGTCATTGTAATATATCTTATTTAACAATCAAATATCTATTTGAAAATAGTTTTCAAATACCTGCAAGAAGTGTGAGCCTGGCCATTTTGATAGCACCTTTTGTATTTTCAGCTGTAATTCTTTTGTCAAGGAGAGAAAGCTTATGTTTAGTAATTTGCTTTTCTATTTAGCTCACCACTCTTTTCTATAACAGCTAACAAATCTTACCTGGGGTACTTTCTGGATGAAAGACAAATTTACCCTCAGCTCACAGAGTTTAAATATTCTGGATGGTGGCTTGTCTAATCAGGCAAAAGATGGAAAGTTTATGATGTCATCCAGAGATAAAGTGTAAAGTGTGGACTGATATGACACAGTGTGATAACATGTTAGCACAAAGAACTCTGGCCTACCTTGAGTTTGTGCCTGCTTGTGCCCGTATGTTCTAGTCATTTTTGTTTTCTAAATGAACTTTGATATAAACTTTAATGTATAGCCAAATTTCTATATTGTTTATCTTCAAATCTATATAGTGTAACTTAAATTAGTTAAATTGCATGTGCTAGGGCTATTACATACACTCTAAATTGTAAATCATACATGAATTTTATCTACTAAGCTATAAAAAAGTTCTTGTGTCCTCAGAATCCTTATCTTATCAAGACACAGTGGTTTATGAGGCACCCTTTTGTGTCCAAAAAAAACACTGTTTGCCACTAATAAAGATCTACCGTTGGTTATCTTGGGAGGTAGTGACAGCCTCTTAACTAGCATTTTGTTTTCTAAGGTCTAATGGATACAAAGGTCCCCTCCATTTGTCTACACAGCAGAGCTGTGGCAGCTTTTGGCTGCTCCCTGTTCAGGGGCGCCACAGCGGACCAACTGGTCCGCACAACAACTGGGCAAATGTTTTATGCCGGATGCCCTTTCTGACACAACCCTTTCATTTTTTCCAGGCTTGGGACCGGCACTGCATCCAGTGGCTGGTTGAGGCATTGGCTGGGAATCAAACCCGGGCCTTCCGCATGATAGGTGAGAAACCTACCACTGAGCCACCAATGTCCCCACACAGTAGAGCCATAAATAAACTGGCATAGACCAGAAATAAATTGGCAAATAGTACTTGTGCTGTTTATTTGTACTTGTGTTTTTAGGATGTTTTTTAATACATCAAAATAGAGAATACATATTCTATTTTATGATCTTTGCCACTTAGTATTTAAGTAAAATTAAATATAAACTCAAAACATAGCAAGTTTATGTTTTAACATTTCCTATATAAATCTGTATAAAGAGAATCTTTTGTCAACACAAGAATTCAAGCAGAAGATGTATCAGCATCTTATCATCATATCAGTGGCAGAGGGATGGCTGTGACATTAGAACTATAGATAAAGGTGGTCTCCATATGAGGAAAAAATGTCAGTTTAAAACTCCATACTGATGAACTACCCAGGTTCACAAACTAATAGATTTAAATAACAGAGAAATGTCATAAAAGGGTTTAATTCAAATATATTCAATTCAATCCAATTTATTTGTATAGCACCTTTTACAATGGACATTGTCTCAAAGCAGCTTTACAAAGGTAGAGAAACAGAGAAAGGAGAAAAAAGTTTTTCTTAAATTAAATTATTAAACTATTTTATCCCTTTTTTATTCCTAATGAGCAAGCGACAGTGGCAAGGAAAAACTCCCTGTGATGATATGAGGAAGAAACCTTGAGAGGAACCAGGCTTAGAAGGGAACCCATCTTCATTTGGGTGACACTTTTTCGTAAGGTACAAGCTCAATACCAGCTTTTACTCTAGCACACTCTTACCCATAACCTTCAAACTGAACATATTTCTTTTTGCACCTTTTTGCATTTGGGTTCCTAATTCTAATTGTGGTTAGAATTATGATATTTGCAAATTTTTGACTAATTGGTTGATGTTTTTCTATATCCAGTTAAGAATTATGTGTCTTATTCATTTGTTTGCTCATTCATTCATTCATTCATTCATTCATTCATTCATTCATTCATTCATTTAAACATCTTGAGTAACTGACATATCCTGGTCATGGTCATGGTAGATCAACACTGACTGTTGAGTGGCTACCATAAATCAGGAGATTTTTGGGAGGTGGGAAGAAACCAGAAAACCCGGAAGAAACCTGTGCAGACATAGGAAGATTGTGTGAAATTCAACACAGACAGCAACCTCGGTAAATTGTTATTGACCCAGGAACCCAGCAGTTGTGAGGTGGTGATGTGGCAATGCTGAAATTCCAATAATATCTGATTTGAAATGATAGTGCATAGATAATTTTCTGATTCATCCTTCACCCTAAACTCTTTAACTGCATTAATACTTATCATGAGATTTTAATATCTGAATGCTTTTAGATATTTGCTATCTCAAAGGAAACCTTATCACACCACATGGTCTGCCAGTCATTCATGACACACTGTTGATCAGATACGCTAATCTGTAAATCCATTTGTAATTTTTGTGGCAGTATCTTTGTATACTCTCCAGATAAGGGATACGGTCCAGCTAAGTAGATTCCACATTTGAACTCAATGTAAGAGGAGTGTATATTATGAACATTTTATTGTTTATTTTATGCTATTTCATTTTATTATATATTTTTGTTTTGTTGTTTATCGATAGATTATTCTGAAATTTTGATAAAAGTGTATGATTAACGTTTGTTTTTAAGATAAATATACATAGTGAAGTTATTGTCCATGTAGCTTATTTCAGAATAAAATGTACTTTTAATAAGTAGTTTTTACTTAAAGCAATAATTGTCTGTTTGACCAAACAAGAATATTAATTCTAAAGCTCATGAAGCCAGTTCAGATTATCCCAAGAGTATAGAAGCCTTCACATTCAAATTATTCATACTGTTAAGAATGTAAAAATATAATTTTATTTGACTTACCACTTCTGTTGGTCACTACACAGTTCCTATTTCATAGTGTTCATGTATTCATTATTCCTCTAAATAATTAGAAAATGGACATACCCTTCTATGAGCACCTTGCAGTACAATACCAGCTATAGTTGTTTATTGCAAAATATATATTGCTCCGTAGTCCAGTTCTGATGGTCACACGCCCATTGTTGGCACTTTCGATGGTGCACAGGGGTCAGCATGGGCACCCTGACTGATGCAGCACCATACGCAACAAACTGCAATGCACTGTGTATTCTGACACTTTCTATCAGAAGCAGAATTAACTTTTTCAGCAATTTGAGCAACAGTAGCTCGTCTGTTGGATCGGATCACACGGGCCAGCCTTTGGTCCCCACATGCATCTATGAGTCTTGGCCGGCCATGACCCTGTCGCCGGTTCACCACTGTTCCTTACTTGGAGCACTTTTGATAGATACTGACCACTGCAGACCGGGAACACCCCACAAGAACTGCAGTTTTGGAGATGCTCTGATCCAGTGATCTAGCCATCACAATTTGGCCCTTGTTAAAACTCGCTCAATCAAATCCTTAAAACTCGCTCAAATCTCCATTTTTCCTGCTTCTAACATATCAACATTGAGGACAAAATGTTCACTTGCTGTCCCACCTACTAAGAGGTGCCATGATGAGGAGATAATCAGTGTTAAGGCAGCCACCAAGTCAGTCAGTGGTCATAATGTTATGCCTAATCAGTGTGTGAATATATATATCTATCTATATATATATATATATATATATATATATATATATATATATATATTGTGTGTGTGTGTGTGTGTGTGTGTGTGTGTGTGTGTGTGTGTGTGTGTGTGTGTTCCCCAGGTAAGCGACGCACAAGCACCCGACCACCCACGTGGTGTAAAAAAAATGTGTTTCATCAGACCAGGCCACCTTGTTCCATGCTCTGTGGTCCAGTTTAAATGCCCACTTGCCCATTGTTGCCGCTTTTGGAGGAAAATCTTTAAGATTAGTGGTCACAACAAGTGCCCACAGGAACACCAGACCAGGTGAAATGGACAACTTTAAAACATTAAGTTGAACACACATTATGCTCTAGCAATGTATATGCTCCACTGGATGCCATCCCACCCACAGTGAGTGCACAGCTGATCATCATGACCTTCCAAAGGAACATAGCAAGAGAAGAACATTAATCTGTCATCAGTGCACAGTGTAAAGTCAAGGCAAATGTCAAAAGTATCTTGTCATTTCTTGATAAAATCCTGAAAAAATTAAACATTGCTGTGCATCAGAACTGGATAGATTATTATGATGGCAACAAGCACAAGTATAAACATTTATTCTTTAAAATAAATTGGCCTAGAAATGCAATTCACTTTTTTGGAGCAACATATAAATATGAACATCAGAGTTATTTCTGAATTCATTATAGTTTTAACATGATGTCTATTTTTTAATTTATTAACTGTACATGGAAGCCATCTTAGCAAAACTGTTTGTAGCAGGTGCAGGACAATGGTTTCTAAGTGGTTCCATCCACAGTAATTTCGTTGATCTTTATTATTATTTTTTATTTTTATTATCTTTTGATCTTTATTATTTTTAGGTGATGAAAGTTCAACCAGATGTAGGGCATCAGGATGGATCAGGCAGGTCCAGAAAGCATAAGGGGTCTGGGTAAGGAGTAGCATGTAACAAATTAAAGAGTTTAATATTTAACATTCCTAGCTTCAGATCAAAGGCGCAAAGGCTGTGCATTTAGTATGATCTAATTTTATGTTAATTAGGGTACTTAGGGTACTACTAGGGTAATTAGGGTATTAAAACAAATTTTCTCAGTATTTCTAGATTTTGTTTGCTTCAGGGAACAGACACAGTCACTATGTAGTGGAACCTTACGACTCAAAGCAGCTAGCAGATGGTTGGTTTAGCCTGCTTGGCTGCTGTCCCTGGTTATGGCTCAGGATTGTCACCTAGGACTGTTCTAAGACTATGAGCTGTGTTACAATGTGCAGCATATCCACAGCTGGTTTTATCAAAGCAAGATAAAACCAAGTAAATAAGACAATCACATATTTTTTAAAAACATATTCTTATGGCCTTACTAAGTTTGGGCTCTAGCTTAGGAGAATAGTGCAGGGTTAGTAACATGTTGAGGAGATTTCATGCATAGGTGATGGATAGCTGAATTAGTCCGGGAATGAAGATACTGAGGAACTGTGGTACATATTCTATTTATTACAGCATATACAATTCACAAAGAAGGCACTTTGTAAAGCATCTTTAACATGTGGCAAATTGAATGACAACCAATGAAGGAGGTGGAAAGAACTAGACAGTACCAAAAGAAAGAACATAATCTTCTACACTCTACTGCTAAGATAACACAAGCTCCTACTCTACCTTCAACCTCTACCAAAATAAAAAGGGTGGTACCCACCCACTTATCTAGTGTGCTTATACAGAGGATTCCCTATGTGAGGCTACATTAATTATGTGCACACACCTGCTGACCTGTTTGTCTCCCCTGAGGGTTGTACCACATGACATGACATCTAAGTGTAGCAGTGGGACAGAAAATACACCATGGTCATAGCCAAGCAGAACAACATAGCAGAAACAGTTAACACAGTAGTGCAAAGCAAAGAACATACACTTAGTACAGAATTGTAGCAAAGCACACAATTGCAAAAACAACAGAGCACAAAGTCAATAAGCAGTGTGTTTGTGTGTGGGACAGTCAAGGAGCTGAGTCACCTTTGTCACCATGCTCGCTTTAAAGAGAGGGCTCCTCCCAAACCTGTCATTGATTGGCCCAGTGGTAAGGATGACTAACAGTTCGTCCACTAATAGAGCACAGGGCTACATAGAAAGCCAGAGTGTCTTTAGATCCACTGTGGACTCAGGTTCCTCTCTCCCATCTTGTAAGTTTAATAAACTATTGTCATCATAATCCCCAAAAATGATCTAGATGAATGGGACTGCTTTTCAGCAACCCCCTCATTAAAAAACCTGCAAAGGAGTTTTAAAGGCCAAGGACAAATTTAATTGTTTTGTTGTTTAATAGGAGGAATTCATGTATAATTTCGGTATAATTATTTTATTTATTAAGTAGGAGGAATTCAGGTATAATTCAGTGCAATTCTAAAGTAACTAAAGTATTCTATATTATTAAAAAGATCCTCAATCAGCCTAAAGTATTGTACTAACAGAGTTGTTTCAGAATTATAGGAAAGTTTCAGAGAAATTGTGTTGTAATGAAACTAATGCTCTGTGGTTCAGTTCAAATTAAATTTAAAACTAGTAAACAGGTATGATTTTATGTGAGAGAGCAGAAGTTAAAAGGGTTGAACCATAAGGCCACTCATATTTTCAAGTTCAATATGGATAACAGAAGGTCCTAAGATAATTGATATTGCATACTATTTTTGTCCGATCTGATCATGTACTTTGAAGAATGTAGAGTATGGCATTTTTCTAATATGAGTCAAAATGAGTATGCAACACTATGAGGTTTGTACAAATAATCATCCTGACATAATCCAGTAACAGAAATAAAACGTTTAAATAAATACTTAACTTTTAAATAAAACATAAATATTTTATGTACTAAGCAGTTTAAATATTTTATTTTATATCCTTATCTTATCAGATTTATTAGGCAGCTTAATGATAAGTTTGCACCAGTGAATTCATCTTTGGCAGACACAGGCGTGTTATAAAGCAATGTTTATATTGGAGGCCACCCTATCAGACTCTGACTGGAGCTCTTGTGAGGATGCCATGAGTGTAGTGTTGAAGATCACCCTGTTGGCCTCTAGAGGGAGCGCTGCACTGGAGGCCACCCTATTGGTCTTTGGAGAGAGCTCTGTGGTGGAAGCCACCCAGGCTCTAGTGAGGATTCTGCCAGATTGGCACAACATAGTCTCCTCCCCTTTATCACTATTAACATCTGGTCATGTAGAGCAATAGACCAAGGGTTATTCCCATTTACAAGAAACCTGTTCTGGATCCCTATGGATGATCTTATGTGCCTATGTATCTTCCATTGAGCTTCTAGCATCCTTGAGTGCTTTTAACATCATTTGGTTGCTAATCATACTTGGTCACCAGCAGCTACATAAAAGAAGCTTGCTCTAAAAATTAACACTTTATTTCGGAAGTACTAAAGGTCACATAGGATAAATCAAATATGAATAATCTTTTTCAGTTGTTTTATTTAACAAATATATCAATGTGTTTCATTCAAGATATTTTGGTCTATAGGACTTTATAGGATATTTAACCAAAAACATGAAAAACATGAAAACTAGAGTAAAGTTTGTTTTTTTGACAGCCCAAAGAAAGTTCTCATCTTAAAAATAAGTAATAGTCAGCAATGTTAATAAATTGATCGAATGTACAGTATAAACACAAAGTCATGCAAATTATTGTGTGGAGAAACACAGCTTTCATTTTATTTAATATTTTAACATATTTCTTCTAGCTTCTTATGGCCAGTTGCAGCATTTGCAGGCATCAACATAGACCAGGCCTGGTTGACACCGGTGCAAGTAGGTGTTTCCACGAAAGCACTGGAAATAGGTGGTAGCATCAGCAAGGTTTGGATATAAACCATCAGGTTTTCCAGAGCAAAAGGAGGTAATAGGATCTGGGGTAGTAGTTGGGGGACGAGTGGTGGTTGGCTTCGGAGGGAAACCTATAAGAGTTTTACATTGTCATGTATCAGATTAAAAATGGCAAAAACATCTCTTCAACTGATTTCAATTTTGCCATTTTGACTTAAGGACATAAAGTAAGAACATAATAGTCTAATAAAATGAAGCTATCAAACCAGCATATTGAGCATTTATTTACCCAGGGAGTTGCGTATGTGGTTAACAAGAGGATAGTCTCCCTGTGAGCAAAAATGTCCTCCAAAATCATCGAGGTCAAGGGTCCATACTGATGCCCCACCTAGGTTCATCGATGTGAGCCACTGAACCTAAAAGGATTTTTTTAAAAAGAAAGATAATATATAACACATAAACATATGTGTAGTTCTGGTAAGTAATTTGTGGAAATTACTTATTTCTGGAATAGTCTTATTACCTTGGCAGCAAAGCTTTCTTGGTCGTCATAGCCCACCCAAGCTGTTCCATGAGTGGCATATGGAACACTTTGCTCAGTGATCCACTCTACCTTTGCCGCCGCGGCAAAAGTACAGATCTAGGGATCAAACCCTTCACCATTATTCTTTCATAATTTCCTCATTATTCTTATAGATTTTAAAAGTTAACTTTTTTAAGAGTTAGGCTTAAATAAAGAACCTAAAGTCAGTCACCTCATAATAAGACCAGAAGCCAGCATCACGTGTGTAAGGCCCAGCATCAGCTGGGCCATTGCTTGGTGCACCAAGTCCTGTTGAGGAGGTGGTAAGGCGGAAAGTACGTCCATATGTGGGGAAACCAAGAAGCAGCTTTTCAGCTGGAGCCCCTTTGCTTATCCAGTAAGACACTGTAGCATCCTGAACAAAGTGAGGAGAGAATTCAGACCCAAAACAAGAAGTCATATATTAAGCTGATCATATTTAAATACAAAAGGATTGTCTCTTACAATATTGTGTTGGGCATGGGTTCCTTGATCTAGAGAACTCTTGAAAAGAGGACTGTTGTGACCTGTAACCTTCTCCCATGAACCATGGTAATCATAAGTCATGATGCTGAGAAAGTCTACTTCACTGCAAAAACAAAAATATAATGATTGACCTTTTATAATAATCAGCCTTTGTTTTCCTAAGCAACTGAAGAGGTCTCCCGTAACTCTGGAATACCTTGTTATTTCAGGGACATCATAAGCAGCATCAATGGTGGGCTTAAGGGCTCCTGCTTTGATTGAAAGCAGCAGCTGTGTTTTCCTGGTGTCTATGGCTTCCTGTTTAATGGCTTGCTTCAGCTCCTGCAAAATGCAAAGTTTAACAATACAGATGGCATTAAATAATTTGCATGCATGTGAAAATGGCAGTTCCATATACTGTATATATATAAAAAAATATACATATACAAGTTATCTATCAATAATCATTCAACACTTTATGTAGTCCGCTCACTTTTATCAGTGCAGTAAACTTCTGCTTGTCCTCAGGAGGACTTCCATTCTGTCCAGGAAACTCCCAGGACAGATCTAGGCCATCAAAGTCATGATTCCGGAGGAAAGGCAGAGCAGTACGAATGAAGGTCTTACGATTTTCTGGAGTGGCCACCATTTTAATAAACCTGCGAAAGAACAGATGATTTATTTAGCCTTTTGGTGAATATTTAGTAAATTATTGTGACTGTCCAAGGAAATACAATTCTCTTTGTCTAAGTATGTTAACACTCAACATTTTTGTTGATTTTTTCCTGCCAATTTTTTAACCTACCATTTCCCTCCCACCAGACTGCTCTCTCCTATCTTATGACTGTTAGAAAACGGGGAGGTTGAAGGCAAGGCAGGGAAGCAAAACACACTCTGAGGAAAGTGACCCTCTTCTTCATACATGACCTCACAGATGCCCATAATTGGCTAGTTTTGCTGTAATTGACAGGGGAAACATTTACATTTACATTTACATTTCTGGCATTTGGCAGACGCTCTTATCCAGAGCGACGTACAACACTTATGCCATCCCTCACAACCCTAGAGCACAGGCCCGGACATGGATGGTTGTGGCATTGTCAGGATTTGAACTTAATTGACTGATGATAAAGTGAATGCTTTTCTCTTGCTCCACATGGGATATATTTTTAAAATGAGATTAACAGTTCAGTTTCTTAATTACAGCATGGATGTAAAACTGTGAGTCCACTAGGGGGTACTTACGGATTGATGCCATTGTACAAGCCTCCAACTGACAGCAGTGTTTTCAAATGAGGGTTTCTGCAAAGGAAATAAATAACAAATAACAAATTTATTACATAAAATTTATTACCTTACCATAGTATGTAACATCAGTTACATATACGGTCATTTGTCACATAAATCATACATAAAAAGCATACTATATGATTAATTCCAATTACGAGTAGCCTATTAAAAAAATATTACAAATTACTGTACTACATTGTTTAGTCTGACTTACACATTTCTCAGGCTGTTCAGTTTCTTGTACATGTCCTCATCATTCCATTCTATAGTAGTAAGCTGATTGTCATGGTTAATGGTTGCCAGTGCATAGATGACATGTGTGCAGAGGAAGGGATCAACATTCTCAGGAGTGAAATGGCCATTGCTAGGCCTGTACTGGGACCAGTTACTAAAGTAGCACACCAGTTTTGTAGAATAGGCTGTGAGAGGAAGAGTTATTTTCTGTAACAGTCTTTATGACCTTAAAATCACATCAAGCAAAATGTGTAAGAATATTTTTCACAAAAGAATGCACAAACTTCATTGCCCATACTCATTAAAGTTGCTTATGGATAAATCTGATCATTAAAGGACTGTATATTAATTCCAGTGAAAATCCAGGCGGAGTGTGTGTAAATTTAATTTTAACAACCTGAATAGACTTGATTTGCATAGTCATAAACTACAGGTGCCTCTCAATAAATTAGAATGTTGTGGAAAAGTTCATTTGTTTCAGTAATTCAACTCAAATTGTGAAACTCGTGTATTAAATAAATTCAATGCACACAGACTGAAGTACTTTAAGTCTTTGGTTCTTTTAATTGTGATGATTTTGGCTCACATTTAACAAAAACCCACCAATTCACTATCTCAACAAATTAGAATACTTTATAAGACCAATAAAAAAACATTTTTAGTGAATTGTTGGCCTTCTGGAAAGTCTGTTCATTTACTGTACATGTACTCAATACATGGTAGGGGCTCCTTTTGCTTTAATTACTGCCTCAATTCGGCGTGGCATGGAGGTGATAAGTTTGTGGCACTGCTGAGGTGGTATGGAAGCCCAGGTTTCTTTGACAGTGGCCTTCAGCTCATCTGTATTTTTTGGTCTTTTGTTTCTCATTTTCCTCTTGACAATACCCCATAGATTCTCTGTGGGGATCAGCTCTGGTGAGTTTGCTGGCCAGTCAAGCACACCAACACCATGGTCATTTAACCAACTTTTGGTGCTTTTGGCAGTGTGGGCAGGTGCCAAATCCTGCTGGAAAATGAAATCAGCATCTTCAAAAAGCTGGTCAGCAGAAGGAAGCATGAAGTGCTCCAAAACCTCTTGGTTAAACGGGTGCAGTGACTTTGGTTTTCAAAAAACACAATGGACCAACACCAGCAGATGACATTGCACCCCAAATCATCACAGACTGTGGAAACTTAACACTGGACTTCAAGCAACTTGGGCTATGAGCTTCTCCACCCTTCCTCCAGACTCTAGGACCTTGTTTTCCAAATGGAATACAAAACTAGCTCTCATCTGAAAAGAGGACTTTGGACCACTGGGAAACAGTCCAGTTCTTCTTCTCCTTAGCCCAGGTAAGACGCCTCTGACATTGTCTGTGGTTCAGGAGTGGCTTAACAAGAGGAATACGACAACTGTAGCCAAATTCCTTGACACTTCTGTATGTGGTGGCTCTTGATGCCCTGACCCCAGCCTCAGTCCATTCCTTGTGAAGTTCACTCAAATTCTTGAATCGATTTTGCTTGACAATCCTCATAAGGCTGCGGTTCTCTCGGTTAGTTGTGCATCTTCTTCTTTCATACTTTTTCTTCCACTCAACTTTCTGTTAACATGCTTGGATACAGCACTCTGTGAACAGTCAGCTCCTTTGGCAATGAATGTTTGTGGCTTACCCTCCTTGTGAAGAGTGTCAATGATTGTCTTCTGGACAACTGTCAGATCAGCAGTCTTCCCTATGATTGTGTAGCCTAGTGAACCAAACTGAGAGACCATTTTGAAGGCTCAGGAAACCTTTGCAGGTGTTTTGAGTTGATTAGCTGATTGGCATCTCACCATATTCTAATTTGTTGAGATAGTGAATTGGTGGGTTTTTGTTAAATGTTAGCCAAAATCATCACAATTAAAAGAACCAAAGACTTAAACTACTTCAGTCTGTGTGCATTTAATTTATTTAATACACGAGTTTCACAATTTGAGTTGAATTACTGAAATAAATGAACTTTTCCACAACATTCTAATTTATTGAGAGGCACCTGTATATAAAAAATGATATATATATATATATATATATAAAAATGAAGTAAGCACAGTAAGTAAAGCAGTTTTATAATAAATTAGCAAATAATCTAGATAATTTCCTGCAGGAACATTGTATTAATATATAGGAAATGGGCTTTAGAAAAAATTTGGGGAAAATCTTATTGCAAGGGAAAAATAAAAAATTAAGTAGTAAAAATTATGTTACTTTTTACTAAATTTACTTTAGTAAGAGTAAATTTAGTTTCTATAATTGGTTCACAGTACAAATCTTACAAACACAAATAGCTGGTCTACTTAAGTAGGGTACTGAAGAACAGTTATTCCAGTATTTTCCATACTTCATTAGGTCATTAGAACTTTAAAATTTGAACATTATATCATAGAAATACATAGAGATAATTACCAAGCTGAAGAGAAAGCAGGAGTCCCAGTCCTGTACAACAAAAATAGAAAGAAATTTCACATATGAGTGAAATATGGCAAGATGGAACAGCTTGTTGAAAAATGTTTTATGAAAATATATGAAATGTAAGTCATAATTATACCTGCTATTAGAGTTAATTTGAACATGGTGGTGCTGAATCAATTCAGAAATCCGCCTATAGACATAATTATTGAACAATCATTCAATCAAATTATATATTTAAAATAAATAAAGCTAAAGATAAAATTAATATTAACATTAGCCTTCTCTTTTTCTTTTCTTTAATAAAATTATGATAAACCAATTAATAAATGTTTACCCACATTTAGTTGCTCATAGCATATGTTTAACCAACAACAGTCATTAGTAAAAGCCAGTTCTGGCTACAGCCATTTACATGCATGTATTATAAACCTAAAACATGCAACTAATTAGTGTTAATTTAGTAATATATTTACCTGTGATATTCCAAGAATACTCTGAAGTAATTTTAACATGTTCAAGCTCATTTATACTTGGGTCTTATTAATGGGTACCAAAGTGCAGGTGATAAGTGTTTCAAAGCATAATCAGGAAGAAGGAAATACACTGAAAATTTATTGATTTATGGTACACTTATGGTACCACATTTTATGGTAAGTGTACTTGAATGAATTTCTAAATTTATTTATTACCATGGAGCTACCTGAATGCCAAGGCCTGTAGATAGCATAAACTCTTATCATTGTCTTGATATAGAGAATTTTCTGGTGTGTATTTTAAACTGAAAATTCTAATTCAAAATGTCCTTAGCTGATCAAATAATGTAATATGGGATATTAGCACTCAGTATTGAAATATATGTTAATTAATGCAAATAACTTGCAAATACTGCAAATTCATTTCACATTCATAAGAGGCTTGAAGTTTTGCTAAGCAAAAATGGATTTGTAAGATTATAATGAGCCCATTAATGTAAACTTGTGAATTGCTTTGTAGTTGGCACTACTGTCTGAGCTGCTGTAATAGAAAATTTATCAACATCTTCTAATCAATTAGATTTGATAATTCAGTAGTGCTGTAAAACACAATGACCACAGTATCTCCAGTATCTGCTTCTCTATTCCAGACATGGACTACAGCCATCTCCTTATTATGCCTTAATAGATTACTTATTAGATAAGTGAGTCAGAAATCTGTTAGAAAGATCATCATATACAGGTGCATCTCAATAAATTAGAATGTCATGGAAAAGTTCATTTATTTCAGTAATTCAACTCAAATTGTGAAACTCGTGTATTAAATAAATTCAATGCACACAGACTGAAGTACTTTAAGTCTTTGGTTCTTTTAATTGTGATGATTTGCACTTGTACATGTAATATGATTTATTATATATAACATTATGAGTATTTGCTAAATTCCGTAAATGGATTCCTGCATCTCTCTTGGGGTTATAAAATATGACCCTGCATGTTAAACTGTATTTATTGCACAGAAATTATTTAAATGACCATCAAGGACTTGTTGTAGACTTAAATTAATATAATCTGTGGTGAAATACCAGACCAACTTGCATTAAATACAATCAAAGCGTCTTTATTGGAGAATATTTACAAGTTCCATTTGATGAAAAGCTCAATCAGTTCATACTGGAAAGGGTCAAGCAGACATTTACAATATATGGTAGTGGAAAAAGGTAACCCAATGTAACATCAAGTGGCACTAAATATGGAAGTTGACTCCTTTTATCAAACTGTAACCAATACCAATTGTAATTAATGGTTTTTATGTTCTGTAGCTGCAATGAGCTGATTTCAGATTAACATGAAAAATCTATGTGAACTCGATCTATGTGAAATACTATGGTAATAATAAATAAATAAAACACATAAGGCGTACTGCATGTTTACTTAAAAATTTTCTCAACAAATTTTCTCAAATACAAGATTAAATCTGATGATTTTAGTACTTGGTCCCTTGGTCCCTGCTCTCTCAAAATGGTGTGGCTAATATAATTTGAAAACACTGACTGAATGTAAAGTTTAAAACAAGAGGAACATGTGTTTTTGAGCGAATATGACTAGACAAAATAGTTGGGGTAAACTAGACAAGTTAAACATTTTCCACTGTGTGCATGTGTGTCGATCATGACATGCCCTGATCATTCAAGTTTCCAAAAATATATTAAATTAGAATAATCATTAAAAAAAGTGTTTATGCAGGTACAGGAACAGGGTTATATTAGGCTTTGCTATTATGTACAATTGAAAATTGACCCTGTATATCTACAGCTAGTAAATGTAATCATATAGAAGACTAATAGATTGTCTTTGTTATATGTTTGCTATGTTTAAAAGATTATGACTGGAAAGTAAAAGTACTGTATCTTTAATGTGGGAGGTGCAGGTAAGAATAAATTTTTTTTATAATGGATAAAGATAATGGATAATACAAATCCTGCCCTGGTAACATTATACTGGGAGTAGTCCTGATCCAATCCATATGTATCGGGAAATTATGAAAAATAATTTTTCCCATTTGGCTGTAAATCTTTCATCACAACTAGGCCATGCATGTGCAAATCTATACGGCCCATTAATAAGATGAATAATAGTGCCATAAATATTACCACAGTAAGGTGATTAACCAAAGTGCACTCTAACCCACTGCATTGTATAACATCTGTCTCCATGGACTTTTTACAGCATTTCTGGCAAACACTTTATTTCTGGTTATTGATTCTTGTACATAACACTTGATAAAGAAACTATGATAATGGTTTTGATAACTAAATAACCCTGATGTATAAAGATAACCTCATAAGCCATACCGCCTTCATTATCAGATATTACTTTGTTTGTCCACTGTGTCTATGGCAACCTAAAACAGTCACACACACACACACACACACACACACACACACACACACACACACACACACACACACACACACACAAACTTGGGTGCACATTGTAAGAATGAGTTGAGTTTGTGTTGGCTCTATAATGTTTCATAAGTGACCATTTACACTAATTAGAATACTTTTTTTTTTTTAGCAAAATAAAAAGTAAACTTTCATTTGAATACTCATTTAGATACAATCCTCATGCTGCCAAACACTGGCAACAACCTATAAAAAAGAGTTTTTTTTCTACATGGTGATTCACATTGTGTCTGTATACCATGACCATATCATGAACATATAATCTCAACATTGGGCCTCATTTATCACGTTAGATATGAGGGGATTTATTTGTAAAACATTCATAGGAGCATTTAGACAATACAACTGGTATCAAGAAAATTCCATAATTTGCAAAAACATTTCATATTTTACTCATGTTCCTGAAATTGTAAGACATAAGAAGACTAACTAATTTAAACCTCAACTTAAAATTTTATAAATCACATTGAGTTACTGCACTTTTTATATACACATTAGGCTGTCGGGTATCAAAAGATTTTGTATTTGAGTTAGATACGAATGTAATGAATTTTGTGAATCCCAGGAACTTCATATTATATAATACTGAACGTGAAAAAAGAAAGCAAGCCAAGATAAATCCATAAACTAAGACAAATCAAACCAGTCAGGCAATTAGGAATGCCACTTTAATACTTGGAAAAGGGGAAGAATAAATTAAATGGATATATTGATTACATTTTCCATGCCATCTGCTTTAAATGCTGCTCTTTTTTAGAGCAAGTACTAAGGGCCTGATAGGTGACCGATCTCATTTGGCTCAAGATCGGTCAATTTGATGTGTAATTTTGTACCATCTTCGGGCTTACCATGACTATCACATAGTTCAGTTTGACTTACAAAAATATTTACAAATAACTTTACTGAAAAATTGATAAATGAGGCCCATAGTAAGTATATTGATCTTGACCTGTTAAAATCTATGTGCCTGTTAACACTTATGTATAATGATGACTAAAATGAAAAGGTTTTCAACACTAGTTGTTTTTGTTAAAAATCATTTTTCATACAAAAGAGTAAATCAAATGATGCTTGTCTTATTTATTAATTATACCCCAGAGACTCCCCCTCCCCCAACCTCCCAAATTGGAGCCCCCACTTTTTAAAGTCGCACCCCACCTAGGGAGTAACCAGCCAATATCTGTTGGGTATTACATTTGCACTGGCTAATCAAAGCAGTGGCAAGCCAGTTACAATGAAAACCATAGCATGCCAGAGCAAAAATAATATGCTGAAGGATCTGGGGATTCCCACACTGTTGTTTTGAACCATCATTCCAGTTCCTGTAAAACACACACAAAAAATTATCTCCTTATATATTGTATAAACAAATACAGAAACTATGGTTAAAAATGGCATCCTTTCAAATATTTGTTATTTTGTGAATGATACAGGCAACATACCTGAATCTCGAGATACTATTATCTCGTGAGCGGGTCCATCACCTCCCTCTCCCCAAGATCGGATTTCGAGGACCACATAGCCATTATCTTTAGGAAGTGGAAGACTGATTGATGTCTTGCCTCTGTCTAAAACCTTCAGAGCTGACTGTCCTTCATGTTTATATAGGACCTATGAAAATGAGAAAAATATAAATAGGCAAATAACTGATATCTTCTTAGCCAATTAAATGTCCTGTACCTTTTAACTTTATCTGGTATAAGTGCAATATGATAAGATAGCAACAAAGATGGATTCTTTTAGAAAAGGCAAAGCAGAAGTGCTTGTGCATCCTATGTGAAATATTTAGTATCACCACCAGGCTAAGAAACTGGGAGCAGTTCTGCAAATGATCCAAAAGCAGCTGCACAGGTGTAGTGAATAACACTGAATATCTCCTCATCATGGCACCTGTTAGTGGGTGGGATATATTAGGCAGCAAGTAAACATCTTGTCCTCAAAGTTGATGTTTTAAATGCAAGAAAAATGGTTAAGCATAAGGATTTGAACGAGTTTGACCAAATTTGGACCAAAAAAGGGCCAAATTGTGATGGCTAGACGACTGGATCAGAGCATCTCCAAAACTGCAGCTCTTGTGGGGTGTTCCCAGTCTGCAGTTGTCAGTATCTATCAAAAGTGGTCAAAGGAAGGCACAGTGGTGAACCGGTGACAGGGTCATGGGCAGCCAACTGTTGCTCAAATTGCTAAAAAAGGTAATGCTGGTAACCCAAGGTGTCAGAATACACAGTGCATCACAGTTTATTGCTTATGGGGCTGCATAGCTGCAGACCAGTCAGGGTGCCCATTCTGACTTCTGGGTAACCTTGGGTTCTGACATCCATGTGGATGTTACTTTGACACATACCACCTACCTAAGTAATGTTGCAGACCATGTACACTCTTTAATGGAAACGGTATTCCCTGATAGCTGTGGCCTCTTTCAGCAGGATAATGCGTCATGCCACAAAGCAAAAATGGTTCAGGAATGGTTTGATGACCACACCAACCACTTTGAAGTGTTGACTTGGCCTTCAAATTCCCCAGATCTCAATCCAATCAAGCGTCTGTGGGATGTGCAGGACAAACAAGTCCGATTCATGGAGGCCGCAACTTATAGGACTTAAAGGATCTGCTGCTAACATCTTTGTGTCAGATACTACAGCAGACCTTCAGGGATCTAGTGGAGTCCATGCGTTGACGGGTCAGGTCTGTTTTGGCTGCAAAAGGTGGACCAACACAATATTAGGCAGGTGGTCATAAAGTTATGGCTGATCGGTGTATGTGCTCATCATTTTTAAATTAATTAGAAATGTATATCCAGGTGGCAGCGCGGTGGCTTAGTGGTTAGCATGTTTTCCTCACACCTCCAGTGTCCTGGGTTCGAGTCTTGCTCCTGCCACTGTGTGTGTGGAGTTCTCCCCGTGCTTGGTGGGTTTCCTCTGGGTGCTCCGGTTTCCTCCCACAGTCCAAAGACATGCTGCTAGGCTGATTGGAGTCTCTAAATTGTCCGTGGTGTGTGATTGTGTGAGTGAATGAGTGTGTGTGCCCTGCGATGGGTTGGCACACTGTCCAGGGTGTATCCTGCCTTGATGCCCGATGAGGCCTGAGATAAGGCTCCCCGTGACCCGAGAATAGATCGGATAAGCAGTACAGACAATGGGAAAAAAAATGGATGTATATCAACGTTTGTCCAACTTATGTAGTTGATATGTGCTGTTTTTCTTCACTGAAGTGGTTCCTTCAGCAGAAGTGGTTCCTAAAATGCTGAAAAGCATTTTACTCTACCCTGTTTTTAGTGGCAACCTGCTCAGTCACTTATCTCATAAATCCACACTAGCATTTAAACTTAATCTAGTTTCATTTTGTTCAGGTCTGGAAGCAACTTAAGTTCATTTAACAAAGACGATTTAAAATCATTGATTAAATATACTGCATTAGGGTCTAATTCTGCATGCCCCTGTGTGCCACTTACTTTGTAGCCCTGCACTGTAGACTCATTGTCCATAGATTTAATATGATCCCATCTCACTGTTACCCATGAAGCATCCGTCTTCCACGAAACATTCCCTGGAGGACGGTTAGGGGCTGAAAATGAAGACATGTAAATGAACTGATCAATCTTGTAGCATTCACGTTGTTCTTAATTTATAGAAAATGTAATTGATAGATTTAACAGGTTTATCATTAGACTACACACTAAAACAGCTAAATGCTTTAATTGATGACTTACTTGTAAGTTACTTTTATAAAACTATAAAACAGCAACATGATGACAAATTATTACAATATCAATATTACAATATAAACAATTTATACTGAATCTTTAAAACTGTAGAATGTAAGTATTTACTTGTTATTAGTAGGATTTATGAATACTATTAGAGTATTTTAATACTTTTTTTACTTAATTTTTATAGACATTCCAGGATAAACTTCTCTTTGTAATGCTACTATTTTGCCTTGTGCTGTTTAGCAAACATATATGTTGTGATACATATTGTGTATTTGAAGAAATTAAATATGCAAGAATTGTGACATGATATTTTTGTCATATTGCCACCCCATTAAGATAATTATGATTAAAAATCCCCAAATCCTCTTCCATTATCAACAATGGTCCCCAAGAATGTCAATAAATCAAAACTTTTACGGGGTTTCTTGGTGATGACAGTGGTGCGTGGAGAGGGTGGCCCAGTGCCAGCACTGTTATAGGCCAGAACAGTGACGTGATAAAGTGTGTTGGGTCTTAATCCAGCCACCCGTGCTGTATTCTCCAGACCAGCTGTTCGCACACGGTCTGCTGCAGCTTCCCTCTCATGCTGCCGCCAGTACCGGATCTATCAAAGAGATGACACAAAGAGTGTAGTGCTGACTCAATAGTTAAAGAACATAGGAACATATTTTAAAATATCATGTTTTCATTATCTTTTATGCTGTTTAATATAATTGAAAGGAGATTATGTGATTCCATTGTTCTTATTCTTTCCGCTTCTTTTCATTCATAAAACCCTCTATATATCACTTTTTTTTTCCATAGCTAAAAACTCTTGTCACTTATTTTGTAACAGACCATTACAGACATTTAAGTTTTTAGGATTTGTAATAACTTGACAAGAGAATCCCATTATGTGATTACACATATCACCTACAACAGCACAACTGAATCATTTATAGTATTATACAGTATTCTTTGAACTAGTCTCAGTCCAACACAAAAACATTTTTCTTTTTCTTAATTTTTAAACATTTGTGATATGAGGTTAATATAACTGATAACTGATAATCATAAATGCTGCTTAAGTGTTGACACATAAATCATAGATTTTTAGAATATGATGAACTCTGGTTTCCTCATTATCTCTACAGTTATCTGATAATGATATGGATCATGTTTATTAGATACTAATAACTGAATATTAAGTATTAAGTAAACCTCATAGCCACGCAGTACTCCATTGCTGCCGAAATGCTGAATGGGGTCCCAAGAGACTTGGATTTCAAAGGCTGTTAATGCTGAGGCATTGATCTTGCGGGGTGACACTGTAGGCTCTGAAGGAGATAAAATTCTTCATTTCAATGACCTTGAATTTCACTTTTTTACAATACACTTTTCTGTGCTAGTATTAAGCCTTTCTAAGTTAATTACGTGATTGTGGCATCAACTACTTATATAAAATATAATGATATATAGACTATCTTTTGACAATGATTCAGTGCAGTACCCTTCTCAAAAGTAACTGTCTTATACAGCCACATTCTTTATACATGTTTTATACATGTCTTACCCTCTTCAGCCGAGTGAACCAAGGCTATCTGACTGAAAGGGCCTTCGCCTTTCCTATTGTAGGCTTTGATTTTAACTTCAAAGGGGCAGTATGGTGTAAGACTCTGGTTACTGTAGACGTAACGTGAAGACTCCACATTAGGAACACGGACCACCAGCCATGTTGGTGCCTCCTGCTTCTTAAATGCCAAGATGTAGCCAAAGCCATCACCATTTTGATATTCCCTTGCCATGGGCTATATATCACATAAACGGAAGAAATAGCATACAGTTGTTGTGTGATCAGCATATATATATATATATATATATATATATATATATATATATGTATATATAACATCTATTAGGTTAGATTAGATTCAACCTTATTGTCAAGTACAAGGCAACGAAATGCAGTTTGACATCTAACCAGAAGTGCGATGAGCAGCAAGTGCTTTATATACAGAAGTGTAAATAAACTAATATTTGCAGATGCAGATCTGTATACAGATGCAGTATATATATATATATAATATTATAAAAAGTATGTAAGAACACTGTCCACGCACTGTCCATGTGATGATGAGCTCATTGCGATCTCCTCCTCCTCCACCTAGACCACTAGGTGCCACTGTTGGTGCTGAGAACACAACCACATACAGACCTCTGAATTTTCTATGACCTCAAGCCATTTATTAATAAATATCCTACATGTCTTACATTTGTCTAAATAGCAATATGAATCATATTTTTGGACAAATTATATATGTATATATGTTCTCTGACCTGCCTGCTTGGTGCGAGTTGTTTGTGAAGGCATGCTGGGTTCCCCACTACCCAGAATGTTGCTGGCGATGACCTGGAACTGATAGTCCATCCATGGTCGTAAGTCAATCACACGCGCAAATTCGGCATTGCCCTCGATATTAGCAGGTTCTAAATAGACAATATATTAAAAAACATCTGGTTACTATTAGTATGACTGAATAGCAAATTAACCACTAACTGGCACCAACAGGAAGTAGTATTACATATTAAAGTCTTATTTTTGTGCAGACACAATTTTAACATAGCATTAGAATGTGACCATTTTGCTGACCTGATTAAAAATAAATCAGTTTTTTCTAGTTTTTCATGGCCAGAAACATACAGTGTGCTCTTGCACTAACATGCATGACACATTATGTGTGACATGTAAAAACTGTTGGAGCAGTGGCATTTTGGATCCCATTTTAGTCCAGAGAGTGGTACACTGGACAAGGGCAAAGCAAAGGCAGTTCCATTAGTTTTTTGCAACATTATTTATTACACACCACTTCAACAGGCTACTTTACCCAAATGCTAATTAAATATAACTGATTAGATTAGTATTTCCTTAGAAATGGAATCACAATATTTACACAGTATTCATTAAACATGGCACATCCTATAAATAACACAAGCAATAAAATTAAAAAGCTATTTGATTTAATTACATTATGGTGAATTTTCCAAATATAAATGTTCACATGACTGAGCATCCCAAAAAATAGCATGTTGGTCACAAAAATATCAAACTATGACACACCCAAACAAAACTCAGGCCCATGATGACATTTAATTTTCCAAATATAAATGCTCACATGACTGAGCTTCCCAAAAAATTGCATGCTGGTCCCAAAAATATCAAACTATGACATACCCAAACAACACTCAGGCCCATGATGACATTTAGTGTTTTACCTGTCCTCATTCTCCTCCAGTCATGTGAGTACTCAGAGCGGCCCATGATGACATATTTCCCAATGGGGCTGTGGTTGTCATAGCCACGACTCCACCTTAGCTCCAGTGATGTTTCATTCACATTCTTAACCACCAAACCCCCAGGAGGCCCAGGAGGGCCTGGAGTAAAAAAAAAAAAGCAAAAGAGAGACCATGTACTTTCATAGTAAAATTTTTCTCCATTGCATTTGGCAGACTCACTTAATCAGAGCAACTGACATTTTATATAATTTATAGAACTGAGCAATTCAGGGTTAAGGGCCTTGCTCAAAGGCCCAGTTTGAAGGCCCTTGCTCAAAAGCCCAGCTTGATAGTCCTGGGATTTGGACTTACAACCTTCCCATCAGTAAGTTAACACCTTAACTACTGAGCTACCACTGCCAAGAGTACCAGACATAAACTGTTTCTGAGAGCTTCAAATTCCATTTTCTTTAACAGAAGCATATACTTTTATTCATATTTTTTAGCTTGATGTAACACTTATAATACTTTGCAATAAACATTATATCTGATAATATGATAAAACAGTTTGGTAAACAGTATTTAACAGCAGAACAGCCATTGTCTTAGGTCTCCTAAACTCACACCCCACACACACACACACACACACACACACACACACACACACACACACACACACACACAAAAAATACACTCACCCCTAACAACCAGTCGGGCAGATGCCGTTGCACTGTCTACAACCGTCTGCGCTGAACAGGTGTAGATGCCTGCTTGGCTTAATTGGGCATTCATGATGACCAGGTCACCGACGGTTTCTTTCTACAGAGCATGATGAGCAAGGCAAAGGGAGTTTTTGAATAAATTTGGATTATTATTGCATTATTATGTTAATTTAATGATTCACATAAAATAATAAGCACAACCACATACAACTGACAGCAGTAAATGGGAAACCAATTGTGAAAACCAATTTCACTTTGAAGTGTTTCTCATTAAAAGACAGTTCAAAGGCCGCTGAGATGTGTGAATACAAAAGCTACGTCTGCCCAATTCATAATAAACATCATCACCCTCACTGTATCATGGTTTTTCTTAAATTCACAACAATTTACTAAAGCCAGAATCACACAATTACTGAGAAAATGGCTTCAGATTTGCTGACTGCAAGTAAAATGTGTAAATTAGAGAAAAAACATAATATATTTTGCAGTCCATCCTCATTTGGTTTTTATGAACACGGTAAACTTGAACAAAAATAAAGCAGTTACCCCATCCACACGATGGTAGTGTCCGTTTGGTTGCTCCAGGTCTAGCACAACCCCATTGAGGGACCAGGTGAAGGTGAGGTCCATGGTTGGATCATGTGATGCGTGACACTGTAGGGTGACATTATCCCCTTGGTTGATGTCGGCATTTGAAGGTACCAGTGTAATTTTGGTTGCATCTGTTTGTAAAAGGATAAAATATCAAGAGTTAATAGAGAAGCAAGAGTTAATAGAGAAGCAAGTCCAGAATCATCATGTAAATCCTTATTTGAAAGCTACTCAATGTTGCTTTATTCCATTTGATTAGTAATATTATGTGGGACCAAATGCAAGTCCCTTTGTTTGTTGAGGGGATATTCTTGATGAGATGTGTGTGAAATGACCCAAGAATTTTAAGGCTGCATGTTAAACATGTGCTTTCTAGGTATTTTTGGTTATTACTACTGTTTTAGTGAAAAGAATGTAATGGGCCATGTTGAACAGATCAGGACATATGGGTTCATGAAGTTTCATACCTCTGACTGACAGATGGCCGGTGCTGTTGGCTTTGCCCAAGTAATTCTCAGCAAAGCAAGTGTACTTCCCTTCATCTGCACGGCTGATGTTATAAATCCACAGAACCCCATCTGATGTGACTGTAACCCTACATTCAGTTTCTTCATGTTATTATCTTTCACCAACACAACTTGAAGCTTCATAACCTATTAGCTACTGCATTCATAATTTCAACATTTCATTTTATTTCAATAAACTATGAAAGAATAAAGCCCATTTGGGCCTACTGTGAAAAACAAAAATGTTGCCCAATGTGATGAAATCAAATTTAATTCTAACATGGGAGTCTCCTTAAAGTTATTTATTGAAATATTTGTATAATGTTTATCTACTCACACCATTCTCCTTGAAAGAAACATGAGGGAGATTATGGCACATGTTACCTGCTGCTGTTGCTAAGGAGTTCTGTGCCACGGCTCCAGAAGAGCGTGGGTTTAGGAGCAGCACGTGGTTTACACTCCATCTTCACCTGGCCTCCACGAGCAGCAGGGACCAGCTTTCTTACTGGGTTCTGCCTAAAATCTGGAGCCTGGACTGAGACCCAGAACAGATGAACAGGACAGAAAAAAAGATGGAGAAAGGGTAGGAGACAGGAAAAGAGGAGAGGGATCACACAGTGTGAGAAAAGGGGGGAGAAATATCCTTGGACAATGTAATCACAAATACGATTATGGGGCTTGGGGTATGATTGGATGGGCAAAACAGGATTTGTAATAGATAGAGTAAGGGATTAGAAAATTCAACAGATTAATGTTTACCACATTCATTAGTATTGTGAAATGACATTAAACTTTGTAGTTTCAGAGTAAAGATATACAGATGAAGTTGGCCAAGTCATTGGTTTTCCTATTTGGGGTTTGGAATCCATTACTTTTGCAAATAAATGACACTAGTGTCACGCAAACTTAACAGTCAAACTCATTTAATGCAAACATACATGTAGAAAATTAGCTGGAATGGTGTATTAATATAAATAAGTTGTAACTTAACTATGGTTAATTGTAAATTGTAACTATGGTGAATGAAGATTTGAATGAAATCACAGATATTCTTTATTTATGACAACACAAAGTATGTAATTAAACCACACCTTAAAAAGAACTGTATTAGCATACTACTGATTAATTAAAATGAACAATTTATAAATAATACACAATATTTAGCAATAATTAATATTTATGTCATGATTTTAGAGTTTAATACAGGGTTTGGGTTAGGCAGATTTTGAGGTTTGGAACTGGATTGGTTTTATTCACCACTGTGCTAGTTTTTAGGTAGTTTTCATCTTCTGCTCACCTTGAACTCGGAGTTCTGCATTAAAGTAGATGGTGTCATGTTTGTTCTCAGCCACACACTGGTACATCCCAGAATCCTCCAGTGCCAAGTTATTAATTTTTAGGTGACCATTATTAACCTCCACACGATCCTGCACACAAGCAGGAAATAAAATTTTTTTTTGGTTTTGAGAAGAATATTAATTCACAGTTGATCACTCAAACAAATCTGTACTATTATCATTGTAAGATGTGTAACTGATTACTCTGCTATACGTTTCAGTGTGAACTGTTAGCTGTCAAGTGTCATTCCTCAGTGCTTCTTAGGCATGGTGAGCTCAGTATCAGAATCAGTGTAAGATGTGCTTTGAATCTCAAGCTCAGCTTTATGTTGCTGGTAAAAGTACATCACCACTCCACATGTATGAGTAAACAAATAAATAATTCTTCTTAAATGTATCTAGGAGATAAAAGTAAAGGTATATTTAATATGTAGCTATTTTAACTAACCTGTGAGCTAAGAGGTAGTCCGTTGCGAAGCCAGCGTATTAATGGTCTTGGTTTTCCTGCAGCCAAACAACTCCAGTGTAGCTCTGAGCTAATTTCCACCTCAGAATCGCTCATCACCTGGAGCCACTCTGGTTGGGCTACACACAAATTCATACACACCATTACTGTTTGAACTCCAATTTTCTGATTAAAGACTTAATCTTGTAATAACACATTTTATTACACATGTACTAATATTAATTTAGCAGCTAAACTTATATTTGTTATCAATTCTGCTAACATACTTCTCAGTAACTACTGTGAATTGTATACTTTGTAACTATAATTAAACCAACAGGAAAAGTTTAGTTGAATTGAGAGTGAGTAAAGAACAAGCTTAATAATAAATAGATAGTATAAACAGATCATTTTAACACTTTCTTCAATTGTTTACTTGGGCTTAAAACTACTCCTGAATAAAGATTTTATTATTTATTGCTAGCAGCAACCTTACATGCAAGTAGCATAGCGCAGGATCATTTAAGTTTGAAGTATTTGAAGTTCAAAGTCTACCTTGGACTGAGATCCGACCCTGTTGTATATCCCGTCCCTCTGAGTTGTAAGCCTCACATTCATAAATGCCCTCATCATCAAAGCTTAGGTCAGGAATGGTCAGAATGGAGCTTTCTGCACTTGCGCCAACCTTGGAGGGTAAATCTCCATCCACTTTCCTCCAGCGCAACTTAGGTGTAGGACTTAGGTAAAGAAGTTGATTAATAAATAGACAAAATGCCAGAAAAGGTGAAGCAGTCAAAGATGTACTGTAAGTGTGCCAAAACTACTTACTTGCCATAGGCAAAGCACTCCAGCTGTGTGGTGTGGCCTGCCAAGGCATAAGTCTCAGAGGGAAAACGCACACGGATGCTGGGGGCTGATTTCCGAGGGTTAGCTAAAAATGTGAATGAATGAATAAATTAATGAATTAATGAAGGAAAGGGAAACAGTTCAAATGACAGTAATGTGTGAATAATTTCAGACAACTATATAGAATAATTAAAATAAGTACGAATTAATTCATAGAAAATTCATTTTGAATTCAAATTCAAAAATTCATTTCCCCCAAGAAACTCTATTGTAACCAAAACTTAAACTTCAAAATCAAGCTTTCCTGGCCATTTATAGCAACATGCATAACAACAGTAGTGCTGACCATCAGACTGCACTGTGAGCTGAATGGCTTTGCTGAATGTGCTCTTAGTTGTGATGTCCAAGTTTATGGTGGTGAGGCAGAAGTAGTTGCCTGTGTCATTGAATTTGGCATTAGCCAGGTACAAGTTGCCTGTCACCTGGGACACAAACCACCTCCCCCCATCTGGCTGGACAAAGCTAGGGAAGTCATTGAGGATCCAACGGTAGGAAAGAGCTAGGAGAAAACAGAGACAAAATGCCATTTCATTTCATTATCTTCACCTTTGAGAATAGTCCGGTTTTGTCTTGTTTCTGCAATTTACCTGGGTAATGAGATGGAGGCTGGCATGCCAGAAATGTCCCTACTCCCTCATAAACAGTCTGAGGACTCCTGCTTTCTGAAGGAAAGTCTTGGAGATCTAACAAGAAACAACAAACAAGTCTTTCAGGTTTAAAATAATATATTGAGTATTTTACTTTTAGAACTGTATTGTATTGAAAAATTCATTTCTGAACAATGAACAGAATTTTTCAAGGGCTTTCATAATTTCATATGAGGCTAATAAAATCTTAGGGAAAGGGGTTTTAAAGGTTCATTAGATAATTAAGGATTTTTAGCTTCCAAAAACCAGAAACCCTCTCTTCCCTCAGAGAGTCAACCTCTTAAGGATAAGAGGTCTGGTCCAAACTCACAGCCAAATTTGATGTTAGCTGCTCGGCTAATGATAGTCCCACAGCGGTTGATGGCAAGACATTGGTATGAGCCAGCATCACGGCCTTGTTGGGGGTTATTAGTAAAGCAATACTTGCTTAATTGTTCATTCAAATTCCCTACTGGTGAGATGGCTAGTTTATTTGTGGTAAAGCCAACACAGCATTGTCATTAACATTTAATGCTTAAAATATTTTAGACCTGAAGTAAATAAACATCTCTCAAGAAAATTTAATCGTGTCTGCTTACTGACCTAAAATAACACAATCAATAATTAATCTAAAGTCTGGCTTTACTTGGTACAAGTCCACTCCTATATCATATATGCAATCAAATCACATTACCAGTCATCAACCTGATATTGTACATTCATATGAGGCTAATAAAACCTTAGGGAAAGGGGTTTTAAAGGTTCATGAGATAATGAACACATTCACTCTACGCTCATATAGGGAAGCAGTCTGTTGTAGGGTTATACACAGTTAGGGTTCCCTCAGAGAGTCAACCTCTTAAGGATAAGAGGTCTGGTCCAAACTCACAGCCAAATTTGAGGTTAGCTGCTCGGCTAATGATAGTGCCACAGCGGTTGATGGCAAGACATTGGTATGAGCCAGCATCACGGCCTTGTTGGGGGTTGTTGATCACCAGGTTCCCTGCCACCAGAGTATAGTGAGAGTCTTCTTTTAATACCACGTCTGTCCCATTAACACGCCACCTGAGCAGAACCACAAACAAAAGAATAAACAAAAAAGGCCTTTATTCCAATAATAGTTTAATATAGCCATATTTGTTATTTGGTATTTTAGAGCTAGGTAGTAATTGAAAATTGTGTTACTTGTAGGAGGCTGCAGGACTGGCTCTTGCCTGGCAATTCAGCGTCACTTTGCCCTCAGGCAGCCCCTCTGGGTAAATCAGACTGGATGGCTGCTCTTCAAACACTGGCCCACTGTCATGACCCGAAACACACACGTCCCCACCTGTGAATGAGCACATTCACAAAGCAAAATAAAATAGTTCATTCATCTCATCCTTAAGAATTGCTTACAAAGTCACTGAGGGTGTTGAAAGAGTAAACTGGTCTGCAATCTAAAAAGTTTGTTATAGCTACATTGGTTTCCAATGAGCACTCTATGCCTTATTTAGCACTGGTGATTATATTTTTAAAAAAGAAATATGGAGCGGCACTCTGGTACAGTAGGCATTGTTGCTGCCTCAAAGCTCCAGGGATATTTTCTACATACATTTTTAGCAATCCTTTTGTGGCTATAATATTAAAAAGTTATTTTTAATGTTATAGTTCACTGTTCACAAATTGGCTGGGCATGATGGGCCCTTTTTCAAACCACACAATCAAACTGCTCCCACAACATCTCAATAAGGTTGAGGTCTGCTGTGCTTTTTGGTCTGTCTTAACCTCTTTCTTTCTCATCAAGGCCAGCATCCTAGTGTTGATGACTGTTGATTTTGAGAGTGGTGTTGTGTGAGAGTGGTACCATTCAATGAAGCTGCCAGATAGGTGAGATATCTGTTTCTCAAACAAAAGACTCTGATGTATTTGCTATCTTGCTCAGTTGAGCACTGGGGCCACCCACTTTTCTTTCTATGCTGGTTAGAGTTGCTGCTCTTTGAAGAGAGTAATACACATTACTGTATGAAATCTTTAGGTTTTTTTTAGCATTTTGTCAGATGGACAGTTTGTTATACATTTTCTTTCTTAGAACAAGCATACATTGATGAGTTTCAGGAGAGAGTTACTTTTTTCTGGTCATTTTGAGTCAAACCCCCAAATGCTGATGCCCCAGATACTCCATTAAAAACCATCAATTTCCAGCTACAATATTCATTTACAACAATTACAACAATATTTTTTCAATTTACTGAATTGAAAAAGGTGTGCTAAGTGAATCTAAGTGAATGTAGAGGAAGTGGGGGGGTTTCTGATATGAGGATGAGGAGAAAGATGTAGAAGAGTACAGGTGAATGCTCCTATTCAGTTTGTTTCCTGTGCAGGTTTCCCCTGGGGATTAACATCCCAGCCCTGTGCTGTGTTTACAGCTACAGCTAATGGAATTTCACAAAAAAACCTGCCCTCACATCCATACAAGTTGTTGTGAGGCTGCATGGTTAACATTAACATGGTTAACACCACAACCCTGGCGGTGAGACTGCACTAATGGACATAAAAGACACAATAGATTAAGAGACAGTGAGTATAAGACAATGACTCATCACTGGTATGTATTTATAGTAGATTACCAAATATATGCTAAATATAGACACAAGCTTAATACAACTGTAATTAGTAAAGCAATGCTTGCTTAATTGTTCATTCAAATTTCCCTACTGGTGAGATGGCTAGTTTATTTGTGGTAAAGCCAACACAGCATTGTCATTAACATTTAATGCTTAAAATATTTCAGCCCTGAAGTAAATAAACATCTCTCAAGAAAATTTAATCGTGTCTGCTTACTGGCCTAAAATAACACAATCAATAATTAATCTAAAGTCTGGCTTTACTTGGTACAAGTCCACTCCTATATCATATATGCAATCAAATCACATTACCAGTCATCAACCTGATATTGTACATTTTAGAGGGGACTTGAAAGCTCTGTTGCATTATCCAACCATAAATTTACAAATTGGATACTACAAGGAAGATGCAGATGATGGTTTAAAAAGGCAGGGGAAGGGGGGGCAAAGAGGAATTTAGGAGGTGTACTTACCCACACTGTAGCTCAAAGCCAGGGAGCAGAGCACTAGTAGAAACAATAAGATCCTCATCTTATATGGCCACACCCAAGTGAGAGACAGCTGCTGAACAACATTAGCATTAAAAAGTTAATCAAGCTAATAAAAAACTGATTGTTATTTACTTCCCTCTCTGGTAGGAGACACCGGTAAGTTAAAAAGGGGCATGTCTTGAATAAAAACAAATAGCAAAAGTTGTGTTTCTTGTCCTGTGAGCAAGTTTGTTTGTTTGTTTGGGGTGGGGGGCTGTAGGGTAAGAGGGGTTATTACATGAAACGTTTACTACATTAAGTTTTACTACATAAAACTTTGAAGGCTTGGCTCAACTTCTGTAATGAAAGTTAAAAACTGAACACCAACAGTTTGGTATGTTATTTCAGACATTATGTTCATATTATTCTGTCTTGAGAGTAATAGGTGAAAGGAATTAAATAGTTTCAGCTTTGTAACTATAAAATCTGCAAGTCAAATAAACCAAAAATATTTTAGTATCTGTCACATATACATATACGCACATACCACTCTATAAGCATACAAAAGAACAAAAAAGTGTCTTTTTCCACAACTATTCCCCATATTGATCGTATTAATTTTATAGATATTTTTTATAAATATAATTGTATTGTTACAAAATTATGAGATGTCCTGGGTCAATGTCACATTCACCACTCAATAGTGAACAAAACATAAAATGATCAAATGTATGAATGTACTACGTTCACAAGAAGGGCCAAGTTGCTTTGAGAGAGTATTCCCATGTCAACCTCATAACCTAATCTACTCTGTAGTTTCATTGTTTTATTCACCCACATCTGGTGCCTTTGTCCAACAGCAGCAGCTCAGAAAACACTCTCTGAAATAATGTATAAGTGGTAAGGCATCTAACTACAGTACTCTAGCCAATCTCATATCAGTAGAGAGCCTGTGGCACTCTGGTTGTAGTTTTGATAATAATGAGAGATTCTTGAAAAGTAGAAAAAAATAAATAAATAATAGGATTAGGATAAAGATGCTAATTTTACTGTCGGTGTAGATCCCATGTGCCTGCATGCCTCCAGGCCTTAATAGTTTTGGGCTGTTTGATATTTGTGATTCTTTAAACTAAATAAATTCTTATTCACAGAAACTAATTCAACACAAAAAGCTTTTGGTCAATCTTTTTCTGAAAACAAGAATTCTGTTTAGCATTTTTAGAGTATTAGCTATCTGTATTAGCTATTTATATAATTTATGTCTAATAAGCTAATGCACTGCCAGAAACCACTGGCAGTGCATTAGCTTATTGGACATAAATTATATAAACTGAGGCAACCAGATAGCTAATACTCTAAAAACGCTAAACAGAATTCTTGTCTTCAGAAAAAGATTGATTATATCAGTATATACAGATTTTTTTTAGTATTACCTCAATCATTTTTAAAGAAATGGGTTCTCGGTCTGCATTTGAAAAGACCAATGAGCACCAGTACACAAGAGAGTCTTGTTGTTTGGGTAAAGGATAAGAAAAGCAGACATTTCTTTCAAGTTCCAGTTCTTTCAAAGGATTTCTTTAGCATAGTAATACTAAATCTAAAATGAAGTTGCCACTTGTTCAATTATTGACCTCTGTGTTGTGTGACGTGTGTCACTTACTGTAAACTGAATGTGATTTGTGAGAATTAAATGAAAGTTCTTTCTTAGCCACTAAATTGCTGTACAAGCATGTAATAGATAGATAATAGTAATAAAACCTTAAATTATCAGTGTTTCTGGGCAAATAAAAATGAATTCAGTTAAAACCAATTTCAAAAGACTGAAAAAGTACAATGTTCAATTGTTCATGAAGATCAGGCTGGTTTTATGCCCTTTAGGCACATATATATAATTTGAGACGGCTGATTAACATAACCTATAACAAGTAAAACTTAAAGGTATGTGTAATTTCACTAGATGCTCAGCGAGCCTTTGAACAGTTAGAATGGAAATATATGATTGCGGCCCTAAAGAAATTTGTATTTGATACAGAATTTATCAAATGGATCAAAATAATTCAAGCACGTCCAATAGGCTCCTTTATTACAAATCAAGACATTTTGAATCAGATCCAACTAAGTTGTGGCTGTCATGGACTGCTGGACAGTTCCTTGCCAGAACACCAGAGGGCGATCTGGCAGGGTTTCTTTATGTTCCCATGTGCTTCTGTTTATGTTGTGTTTGCACATGTGCTTGCCCCACCCAATCCTTCCTCCCATTCCCTGCCTCTGCAGACATGTTCCTTATGTTTCAATGATTACCTTCCCTATTTAGACCTGCTGTCTTGTGCTTGTGTTTTTCTGAGTCCTTTTGTTACCTGTTTTTGCCTCCTGGTTTCTGATGTTTGTTTTCTGTTTTGTGTTTGTTGTTTTGTTCTTATTTGCCTATAGTTTTCCCCAGTGTTTTCATGTGTTTGTAGTTTTATAAATAATAATAATTCCCATATCTGTGGTAGGTAGGATTAATGCCATAAAAATGGTTGTACTTCCAAGATTCCTTCATGTATCCCCCTTCATTACTTTAAACAACTAGAATCTATTATAACCTGCTTTATTTGGGCTAATAAGACAGCTAGGGTTAACAAGAAACATTTAAATAAGCCTAAGGATCTAGGAGGATTTGGTCTTCCCAATTTTAAATATTATTACTGGGCAGCTAATTTAAATATTTTGACGTGGTGGAAGAAGATTTGTTCAGTGGAGTTGGGTGACAAACCAGAATGGCTAGCAATCGAGGAAGCTTCTTGCAATGTGACTTCATTATCAGCCCTGCTAATAGTCCCATTAAAATAGATATTAAAAAAAAAAAAAAGTAATCTCTTAACGGAAATATATTAATCTCTAATTCACTTAAAATATGGAAACAAATTAAGGTAAAAACTCCAGATATGTATTTAGATACTCCAATTTGTAATAATCAGGCTTTTCCTTCCACATTACATGATAAGTCTTTTTTTCAATGGAAACACACGGTATATTCACAGTTCAAGATCTTTATAAAGATGGAACATTTAGTTCTTTCAAGCAGCTAAAACAACATTATGCTTCTGTAAATTTTTTCCATTATTTACAAGATTTTGTTAGAAAACAAATTCCAGACTTTTTAAGAGGTTTTAAGAGGTTTTAAGTTTGAATCCTACTTTAGAGACAATTGTTAATGTACCCCCTAGAGTGAGTGGTAACCTATCCAACTTTCATAAGTTACTATTAGGAAGGTGGACAACAGCACAGAAAAAATAAAACATGATTGGGAAGAAGAAATGGGTTTTAACATTCATGACAATAGGTGGGATGAATGCTTAAGAAATATATATATATTTCCTCTGTGAATCCAAGACATCGTCTGAATCAGTTTAAGGTAGTTCATAGGCTTCATTATTCCAAATAAAGTCTTCATAAAATTTATCCAACAATTCCTTTATCCAGTATTTCATTCTCTATGGTGATGTAGTAAAATTTGGATATTCTGGGAATGTATATTGAAATTTCTTTCTGATACATACTCTATCAATCTGAAACCTGAGCCTTATGTTGGACTTCTGGGAGCAGAAGATGCTCTCTGTAATGGATATCAAATAGAGGCCATCTCAAACCTTATTTTACAGGTGTGGAAAGCAGATGCTGTCCCCACCTTTGAGATGTCAGCTAGGGAACTGGGAAACACGTTGCACCTAGAAGAATTGAGATTTATATTAAGGGATAAATTATCCACATTTGACAAGATTTGGAAACCAATAAGGCTATTCTTACAGAAAGACTTAAATAAGTCTTTATAATAATTTTTGTTCTTGCTATAAGTGTCAAATCGAATGTTGCAGGTACAATGGTACTGCCTAGAGTGCTTTGACGAGTAATCTAAACTTACACAGCTATGACACTGGTGGTATGGAACATGTATATTTTCTTTGAGAAAATGAAAATAAATAGAGAAAACAATTTCTGTTTGAAATTTTTGTGTCTGTCGTGATCTAAAAAAACATTTATTTTCAGCACAGACTGCTGTGCTGAGGACACTGGAAGGTCAGATGAGACAGTGTAAACACATAACTCCATAATTCCGTATAATAATGCTCTTCACAGAACTTTTGCTGTAAAGACTCCTAGCAGCCATTTGTTGAGGTGAATGTGAAAAATGGTAATGGTATTATCACATAAATTCCTGAATTATAGCTAAACAAGGCTGTTTGCTGCCTCTGTGTGTCAAATCTCAAGAGCTTGTTTAGGTAGTCTAGTCACAGACAATGCAATGTTTTTAGCCAACGTCTTCTAAGCAGCACAACAGATTTGAATCCACAAAAATGGATTGATGTGTAGTTGACTGCTCCATCCTTTTGGATTAATGGACTGACTACATGGAATAGCTTATGCTGAGTTATGTTACAGTCATTTCCATTATTGCAATTAAAACTATAAAGCAATATTACAGAGTTATTAACTTTATATTTTACTTTTTTCATGATTCCCTGCAGTGCATCCAATCCTCTGTCCTCATCTATCTCTATAGAAGTTCATGTGTCATGACTGACTAAAACAGTGCCTTGGGCATTGAGGCTTTAGTGTTACTGAAGGTTTTAGTTGGTCAATTGATCCTTCACCCCATCTTTATAAAAATCCCCTATATGTTTTAAGTGCCATAAAACTAATTACAAGCAGAATGAAGCAGGCTATACAAAACTCCAAGTCTCACTAAGAGTATACAAATTGACTGTTCGTGCACTCTTCCTGAGACTTGGAGTTTCTCATAGAGGAAAGTGTCATTAAAAAAAAAAAGTCAAGAGTTTTTGTTATACTCTTGTCTCTGTGTACAACCAATGTCACAAAGAACTCAGAAATATGAGTCAGCAGGATTATGATGATAATCTAGGCAACTAACAGGCATTCCTACTTTTTAAAGGGATTATTTGATTAATATCAAATATTGACTTTATGGGATTTTCATCTAAGATTAAAATGATTTTTCCCCAATACTTTATATTGCAAATATAATATGTAATATATTATATTTAATTTTCATTCTCATTCACATATTGCATTATGTACACTACCCCCCAAAAGTTCGGGATCACTTGCATATTTCAGCTTGATTTCAGCTACGGAGAAGACTCCATCAGCCAAGCCATCTTGTGGGAGATGCTCCAGGAAGCATGGGGTGAAATATCAGCAGATTATCTTGAAAAATTGACAGCTAGACTGCCCAGGCTGTAACTGCTGCAAAATGTGTTTTTGTTTTTTTTTATGAAAGCAAAGCTTGAAGAAAACATTGATCATTTCCATCAAAATCATTATTTCTAACTCTGACATGTCAGCATGTCCTTTTATTTTGCTAAATTTTCTATTCAGACTAATTTCGTGTGTGTTTCCTTGGAAAACAAGTGAGTGATCCCAAAATTTTTGAATGATCCCAAACTTTTGAGCGGCAGTATAGCCTTGCAAAATAAATTTAATTCTCACATATTGCATCATGTAGCCTACAGATTCTACGTATTTCTTTAGTCATAAAGTAACATAATAATAGGCTTATCATATATATATATATATATATGTGAAGTAACATAATAATAGGCTTTTTTTTTCTTAGCAGCTCCATAAAAACTACTTAAGTCTCCAGGTTTTATAAACCCACGTAATCTCTAGTGGCTACTGGAACAAAAGTGTGAACTTTTAATAAATTATTCAAAGTAAATCCTATCTGCAAACCTGTGTCTTCTTTACAGCTTATTTATTTAGGCTACACTTATGACATTATGATGAGCAGTGTAGATAAAGACTATAATTATTCTGATATTCTTGTATAACATGAATATTCACTGGCACTGCCTCGTAAACAAGAATATATGTAAACAATTACTTTTACTGACACTTTCACATCTTGTCTGCTAAACTCTGCACCTGCCTTAACCTCAGAGTCTATCACCATTTTGCTCTATATTCCTGCAGCAAATCATCCTAATGGACTCTTTGACCGTTGTCAAAGATTGTGATCATTAATCAGATGTTCATGGTAATACATTAATTCATTCTCCCCAGCAGATTCGTCTTTCATTGTCTCCATTGAGAAAAATGCACCATTAGGCCAGACTAACTTACATATACAGACAAATTAATAAACGTCATCAAATACAATTAAATTAAGCAGCTTAGACAGTGGATGCCTTATTTTCTCTATACAACAACAAGGACAAATTAGCAAGAAAAATGTGTTGAGGAGTTGTTAAGATGTAAAGAAGCCAAAGTCAGCAGATAGAAGGAAGTAAAGCAGCAGGTTAAATGTAATATATTGCATTATGAGCTGACTTCATGGAAAACAGAAACTATTTAACTAGTGAAGTTCAAATGTATTGGATTTCATGGTAACTACAGAGCCTTTTCCTTTAGTATTGCTTTCCATAGGTTTCCAGTGGTTCATCAAATGAGATTGTAAAATCCAAATTTTGCAGAGTTTGCTTGTATCACATAATTGAAATAGGCATAGATGTAACACAGAATTCTTTTATTATAGTGTAGAGAAACTATGAAACAACGGAACAGAAACTGTGTCAAAGCAAAATAATCAAACAATACATACACAACTGGAGCATTACTTGGTATGACAAAAAGCACAAGTTTGCAAAATAAGCTATGCAAAAACTTAGTGTTACAATGGGGTCTAAATCGAGTAGTTAATTACGTGAAAGACTAATTACCAAACACAAAACAGATGAACAAACAGAATAGGAAAATGAATCATACCACCGAAGAAGAGTTCAACCCAATTGTGCAGGGTTGCCTTATGGTGGTTTGATGTCCCAGATATCCATGTCAATTTGCCTTTTGTAATCAAGCTAAATTACTTAGAAACTTACAGTGCAGCAACAGTGGTAGCTCTCCAGGCTGTAATTTTGTAATAAAGTAAGTGGGGTAACATAAAAGGTAAATTTTATTATAAACCGTTGTGAGTAGTGTTTTTGTGTTTGTCTATTGTCCAGCTTTTACTTACAGTACTGTATAACAGTCTTGCGGACTTTGAAGACATCCTGTAAAATGAAGTTGCTTTAAAAAATAATAATAAAATTCAGGCTTTCAGATAGCAAAAATATAAAAAGTAATAAACATATTGCATTGTTTATTAACTTTATAACTTTGAAAGCACCAGATTGTTTTACATGAAAATTAACTGGTTATTTCCTGTATCATGGAAAACCTGTAACCTGTAACTGTAACCTGACTCTCTTTGTTTTTGTCTCTGCAGGTAAAATATCATATGGTGTCTATGAATATTTCTCTAAAACATCTGTAATATGTATTTTTGTTCATGAACACACTGAATTTTTTTACAGAAGCCACTGCAAGCTTTGATGCACTGTGGGATCTGACACCTTTCTATCCTAGCCAGCATTAATCCTTTCTATCCTTTTTCAGCAATTTTTGCTACAGTAACTGTTCTGTGGGATCGGATGTGGCCAGCCTTCACTATACATATTCATTAATGAGCCTTGAGCATCCATGACCCTGTCACAGGGTTTACTGGGCTTATAATGTTCTGGCTAAATGGTGTAAAAGAAACATCTAAGACAACAATTGTAGAAAAGGTTTTTATCTTCTCACCAGCTGTATGCCACTTTCTTGATTGTCCTGAATTATGCACATAATCACTCAAGATGGTCTGTGGCCCTCTGGAATGGGCCACTATGTCATGCTTTGAAAAAAATTCTTAAATAAAGAAGATGTGAGACAATTTATTTTACAGTCTGCAAATGCTGTTGGTCTGCCATAGCAAAATGAATAGATGACTAGGAGCATAATGCAATCTATATTTCTTTCTTCAGTATTATGGTTTAGTTAATTTTTAGGTTAAGTTAAGTTAAGTTAAGTTGTTTTTATTTGTCACATATACATTACTGCACAGTGAAATTCTTTCTTTGTATATCCCATCCATGAGGGTTGGGGTCAGAGCGCAGTAGTTCTAGTAGCAAAACATAAAATTTCCATTCATCCTTAAGTATCAGGCCTTGATTGAGCAAATCCTTAAACTGTAAAATAAAGACTCCCAGAAAATTATTGTGGGGAATCTGAAATTGCACGTTTGTTTTATAGCTTTTACTATCAAAACATTTTCAATCTGAGTGACATACGAGAGAGACTACTCCAATTTTTCCTTTACAAGTCCACTGTGTTGAGTTCAATTGAGTGCACAAAGACACTGGAGCTGCAGAAAGCTGCACCCAGGGAGGCAGCGATAAGCATAATCAGTGACTTCACTGAAAACAGTGCATGTTCTCTTTGACAGTCACAGCATCTGTGTCTGCCTGGAAGACAATAATGCCCTGTTTTCCTGCTTGATTCTTCCTGCCAGATGTAGACAAAGCCTCATCTGTAATACTTAAAGATAAAGGAACCCCCTGCCACAACATTCCCTCTCCTCATCATTTACCTGTTGACTCAGATCTCTGTTGCCACTACATCACATAGCTTTCAGCATACTGGCCTTGTAACCTCTGAAAACCACATTCTTCCTTGAAATGACGTGGTCAAAGTGGTCAAGTGGTCAAACATTGTGGTCAAGTGATCTTTCACATTTAGACACTGTGTGAATGGTGAAACCAACCTGGTGAATCAGATGGATTTCAGTCTAGGTTAAATAGGTCCCCATTCTCAGACTGAACATTATATTAACATTTGTGGCTGAATAATTTAGTGTTGTAAATGACTCAGCAGTACTATATGGAGATACAGATTTAGGGGATCAAGATACAGTCATTTCTCAGTAGCTAGATAGACTATGCTCACGGCAACCCTAATCTAATTCAGTTACACCTCATTGCAGTTTTTCTACGCTGTAGCTTATATTCACACTAACCATTATACAAACTACAAAGATAATAAGGTTATGTCCTTGAGTAAAAAGAGTCTGTGTGCAGAAGACATATGAATGGGTCTGTCTTTGAGTGGTACAGATGATTGTGCCTTTGAGTTTAGATTCAAAACACACGCTTTAAACATTTCTGAATAAGCATGATTGCACTGAAGGTTTTTGTAACATACTGTATTATGTCAAGTTAGGTTGTTAGCATTAACAGTAAATACAGTATAATAAAATTTACAAATAAATTCACAATATGTAAAATGTTAAGTAGAAATCTCAGAAATCCTGTGAATTTAGCTCATGGTAGGTATGCTTGTTAATGTTTGCAGTAACATTTATTAACATTTATAAACATTACTCAAAAATCTTCTTAAAGGTTTGTGTTATCTAGACGTTTAACATTTTCAGAAAATTTTTTTATCACAAAATATAAAATATTTATAAAAACTATTTCTTTGACTTTGTGTTTGATTAAGGCAGTGCAAAGTGGTCTCTTCTGCCTAGACAGGCATGTACCACACCTTATCAAGCATACATGCCTTGCATGTCCCAGATCAACCTGTCCTTACCTAGCCCCCTCAACTCCTGACCACGGATGAACAAATGAAACATTAATGAGAGACATGACTGACAAGACAATTTTCCTTTCTGTTAGAGATCTTAGTTTGAATCTTAGAGATCCAAACTATGCTCCAGGTCTTCAGCCTAGCCTTATAGTGGCAGTATACAACTGAAAGATATACTGAAATATAAAATATGGTATAAAACTGAAAGAAAAAAAAGAAAAAGCATGCACATATATAATTCTTTCTTTGTACATGATGAGACAGATTGTATGATGTCTACAGTGCCACCTATGGTCTTCTATGTGTCTAAACACACATTCTGCTTTTCATATATGGGCTCAAAAAACATGCCTTCTGTGGTCTGCATTCAGACCATGCCTAAAATTGTTACTGTTATTTCAATATTGCCTTGTACAAATGTAGAAATAAGGAATGAGCTGTAAAAAGTCTCCAAATTAAGTGGCAGACGTCTTTGGCAGACCATTTGTAGTTGTTGTAACACATTTGTCATCTCTCAGGAGAGGAAACCAAGCTCCATAATGTGCTCACTATATATGGCCTCCAAGGACACATTCTGTCAAATACTCTGTCAAGTACAAATATTGTATTTCTAGGTGAAAACAGACATGTTTATTGGTGAAAATAAAACCTACACCTGCCTAAAAGTAATTATTAACATATCCATAAATTTCTTTAATGAAAGACATGGCTGAGAAGCTAATTTTCAATGCCCTTCATTGACCTAACCTATAATTCAAGTATTCAAGTATTGTTCAATAAAACTGTGGACCTTACATGAGGGCAATGCAATGCAGCCTTTCCACTAAATATTCCCGCTTATGAGGTGAGAGACGTGTGTACAAAGTGAATTTTTAACATATTTACTTATACACATATTTACTTATACACATCTTAGCCATTTCAGGCTGAAAAAATCTGCTCCTAACTTAATCAGGACAGAAAACAAGAGAATTTACTGAATGTTTCTTGAGCCAAGATAGACACATGCACTCATTCTCACACTACAATGTTATATTTACCTTGAACTTTTAATAAACATTTTCAAGTCATCGTCAATTCTCAGGGTGGACCAAATCTTAACTATACTATCAACACAGCATCTTCCCAACCAGTCATAAATACAGGCACACCCACTACTTGACTAGCCTGTTAATCCATTTTGGGATTTACTGTTTTAGTTCTAAGAACTAAAGTGGAATGATAAAAATTATCATTATATATTATTATAACAAATGTTTTAAACAATAAGGTAAAATTGGATATGTTGTAGTATATTCTATCAAAGCTTTAACAAATGATAAATTATGTAATTCTACATACTTTATATCATATACCATCAAACCATAATTAACAGAAAATCTGTTAAAAGCGATGCTGTGTTATGTTCATTAGAGTTATCATCATTGTCCTCACTGGTTTGATGTTTAAAGTAGCTTTACAATTTACAATACATTAGAGGTACTTTTCTCAACCTACTTCAGGGGTTATGAAGAACATGAATATTAAGCAATAGAGGAAGTGAGGGCAGTATGGCAAGCTCAAAAACATAAAATATTGGAATATTACGTAAAACAAACATACTAGAATAGAAAATGCCAGCAGCAAGTAAACTAATTAATGTGACAATATATTACTGGTGAATTAAGCTTAAAAAATAATGTCCTGTTTATAATGACTGTCTTTCATATGATTGGCACTAAACTTAAAACTAAATCTTCAATGTCTATTCCAAATTCTGAACAAATGGGCCATTATTTTATCCTGAACAAAACATTGTTACTATAGATGGTGACTATCTATTATAGAGTAAGAAAGGCATTCTCATCATCTGGTTATTATCAGTAACTCTCAGAAGATACTAATCTCTTAGAAGAGCATTCATTCACTGGTAGCTGAACAAAGCAGTCAAGACTGAATCTTTGGGTCATTATCTCATCTTCAGAGTGTGTGCAAAGAATGGTCTTAGTGAAGGCTTAGATGAATAACTTTTTGGGATGAATTTCACTATCATCCTTTAGTCTTATGGAATCTTATTTTTAACTAATGATTTTTTCCATATCAGCTGACTTCCCTTAAAAACATATATCTAACCCATTAATGGTTCAACCTCATCAACGTTTTTGTTCAAAATTGTACACAATTTCTTATGTCAGGGCTGAAATTTCCTTAAGCAGCACATAGATCACAGTGAGAAACACACTGAATACTGCTTTAGGGAAACTGGGCCCAGGTTGTTATATAGCTACCAATAGAAGGTTCATTTGCAATATGATTCTTTGATAATGGTTACTGAATCTTTAAACATTTTCCAGGCTTTACCAGTCTTGAGGTAAAGAAGCAGACATTTTAATTAGGACTAAGGTTAATTCCCATAGGATTAATTTTCAAGCCTGACTGGCAAAATATGTTAGTGTTTACATCGGACATGGCGATTTTTAACATGTGAAAGGAAGTTAGCAGCCAGTGCACCTGTGTTCGTAGATGCTATGTCAGCTCTTCTGAACACCTGAAGCAAATCGTCACAGGATCCTCACCCGCCGCCAGCAGCCCGTGTACACCAAATACACCAGCTATCATTTCAGGCTTTTCTATATTATATAAACGAGGAGAAACTAGATTACCTGACTATGTTTGGTTATGTTTTATAGCACAGGGACTAAACATTTAAAATTCACAATCCTATTGCTCAATCAAATGCATTAAAGAGATGAGGGACCCTTCTGTATTTTACAAAACAAACCATTAAATCTGCGCACCGCGTCCGAAAGAAAAATCCGTCGCAGACCGAGCAGATGAAAAGTAAATGCCATATAATACGGTAATTTATTGCAAGGATTTTAGTCTTACCTTAATCAACACCTCGGAATCGGAATGAGCGTGCAATTTTTCCTCCCTGTTCGGTGATGCTGTTCAGCGTTATTTGCGCAAACAGGAGAATGACGCTGCGTGCATCCAGCAGCCTGCGATAATAAAATAATCAGGATTATATAGTGGATCGGCTTTAGGTTTTCGAACAGTTTTGTTAGCAAGCGCTAATGTGTCTATTTTAATGCTTTCTCTCTCTCGCTCTTTCTGCCTTTCATATACTAAATCATCATCCCTCCTTCTTTTCTTTTCCTGCACCAACCCACCTTCTCATCTCAGAGAATCAGCTCCTCCCTCTCTCTCTCTCTCTCTCTTTCTCTCTCTCTCTCTCTCTCTCTCTCTCTCCAAAACAATGCAATATGAGAACAGTCTACTTATAACAATACATTTCTCTTTTGTTATGAGACTCGGAGTATTGTCTCAGGGTCTTTTAGTGGGGGTGGAGTGTGCAACCTTCCCCAACCCCCTATTTCGCACCTCTCTAATGGAAATTTGAATATGATTGGAAGCACAAGCACGCTGGCTGGACCAGGATGCAAGCTATTGTAGTATGGACAATGATATCAAGCACCCATGAACTGAAATAGTACACTTTATGAACACCGCATTACCTTATCAACACTGTATTATATTATTAATATTATGGTAGTACTCATTTCTACTTACATTACTGTACATTATGCATTTTATATATTTTTATGAACACACACACACACACACACACACACACACACACACACACACACACACACATTAAACCTTAAACCTTCAACCTTCCTGTATACTCCTATGACTTTATTTATTTTTTTATTTTTTATTTTTAAAGATTGTGATTCCAAGTTTGCATAATATTTTGCACATGTCTTTGAGCAGAAATGATAAAAGGTGCTTTAGTGCATTTTGACATATATTGTATACATCTCTGGAATTATAATGGGTGGATGTTGCACCTTTCTTCCAAGAGATATTGTGTCAGTTGGTGTTTTAGTGATGGTGGTAGAGTTGGCTGCTTAAAACATTATAAATTCCATCAGGATATAATTGATTTATCATAACATAAAAGGTGATAGGTCAGAAAAAAAAAATTGTAATGAATTGCAGTAAACCTTCCCAAACTAATCCAGCAATAAACCTAATCTAATCTGACATCTGTTTGTATTTCTGGCAGATATTATCGGCTATGTCCCTAAAGCTTTTAAACAAGCGGTTATCAAACCCCTGATTAAAAAACCTGACCTTGACCCCTGTCAGCTGTTGAATTATAGGCAGTATATCAAACCTCCCCTTTATCTCAAAGATCATAGAAAAAGTTGCAGCACAGAAGTTATGCTCAAAGCTAAGTAGGAATAGCATTTATGAAATGTATCAGTCAGAATTTAGGCCTCATCATAGCACAGAGACACTACAAGTGACAAATGACCTACTACTGGCCTATGATCAGGGTTGTGTCATAGGTTTTGCTTCACCTTAGTGAATACTATTCTATTCATTAAAGCAAATGTTGTTCAAGTTAAGGGAACAGTCCTCTCCTGGATCAGGTCTTATTTGACTTTCACTGGTTTTAGATGGTGTAAATGGTGACTTCTCCACACATATTAAGGTTAAGTTTGGTGTTCCACAAGGTTCTGTTTTAGGCCCCCTGCCTTTCTCTTTATATATGCTACCGCTGGGTAAAAATATTTATAAACAAGGTATTGGTTTTCAGTGTTATGTTGATGACACAGTTACACTGATCAGTCATAACATTATGACCACTGGCAGTTGAAGTAAGTAACACTGATTATCTTCTCATCATGGCACCTGATAGTGGGTGGGATATATTAGGCAGCAAGCGAACATTTTGTCCTCAACGTTGATGTGATAGAAGCAGGTAAAATGGGCAAGTGTAAGGATTTGAGCGGGTTTGACAAGGGCCAAATTGTGATGGCTTGAAGACTGGATCTCCGAAACTGCAGCTCTTGCGTTGTGTTCCCAGTCTGCAGTGGTCAGTATCTATCAAAAGTGGCCAAAGGAAGGCACAGTGGTGAACCAGCGACAGGGTTACGGGCAGCCAGGGCTCATTGATGTACCATGGGGAGTGAAGGATGGCTCGTGTGATCTGAACCAACAAATGAGCTACTGTTGCTCAAACTGTTGAAGAAGTTAATGCTGGTTCTGATAGAAAGTTGTCAGAATAGACAGTACATCACAGTTTGTTGTATATTGGGCTGCATAGCTGTAGAATAGTCAGGGTGCTGACCCCTGTTTACATCATATGGATGGCCAGGTGCATATGCGTCACTTACCTGGGGAGCACATGGCACCAGGATGTACTATGGGAAGAAGGCAAGCCGGCAGAAGCAGTGTCATGCTTTGGGCAAGGTTCTGCTGGGAAATTTTGGGTCCTGCCATTCATGTGTATGTTACTTTGACACGTAGCACCTACCTAAGCTATCTTGCAAAAGGTATTCCCTGATGACTGTGGCCTCTTTCAGCAGGATAATGCGTTGTGCCACAAAGCAAAAATGGTTCAGGAATGGTTTGATGAGCAGAATAACAAGTTTGAGGTGTTGACTTCCTCCAAATTCCCCAGATCTCAATCCAATCAAGCAACTATGGAATGTGCTGGACAAACAAGTTTGATCCATGGAGGCCGCAACTTACAGGACTTAAAGGATCTGCTGATAACATCTTGGTACTACAGCACACCTTCAGGGTAGCAATAAGAGGCTGGAAAAGTTAAATGTACATATAAGGAACAGCTGGAGGACCAATTTGCAACTTATTAGGTCAATTGGCAACATGATTGGGTATAAAAAGAGCCTCTCGGAGTGGCAGTGTCTCTCAGAAGTCAAGATGGGCAGAGGATCACCAATTCCCCCAATGCTGCGGTGAAAAATAGTGGAGCAATATCAGAAAGGAGTTTCTCAGAGAAAAATTGCAAAGAGTTTGTAGTTATCATCTACAGTGCATAATATCATCCAAAGATTCAGAGAATCTGGAACAATCTCTGTGCGTAAGGGTCAAGGCTGGAAAACCATACTGGATGCCCGTTGTAAGAAAAATAAAACGAAGAGCGTTGAAGATCTTAATGAAGAAGAAGTTTATTCCAGCATCGCAGTGACAAAATACATAAAGTACTCTGGGTTCATCGGAGTCAAAAAGAACACAGAACAAATCCTGCTCAGACATTATATACAGTGTTTCCCGTGTGTAATTTAAATGAGTTTCACTTTAAATGTAAATTACTGAGTATCCCCCAAATGGCTGGGTGATACTATCGCCTAGACGGATGTCCTTAATGGTAATCGCGGTCACGTACACCTTGGCTTGGTATTGTTACAGGTGTGATCACCCAAATGGTTGGGCAATACTGAATGGTAATCATGGTCGCGTATACCCTTTGTTCAGTGATGGTCCTTGATGTCTTGCTGCCGCTCCCATACTAATAATTGATTGGATTAAGTGTTCTAAATGTTTGGTAAGGCTGCTTTAAGCCATTGTAGAAATACCATACAGATAAACTGAATTGAATTAAACATATTTCTATATGATATGTAAGCCTTTTTGGGAATGAGCTCTTTCAGATGTGTACTGTGGAGTGGAATCTGGGTTGGGGCAGTCTGTAGTTTCTTACAGTCCCCCCTTTGATGCTTTTTGGCCCGAAAGCATCACATCACTTCCTTTACACAGATTACACCTCCCATCTCGGGTAGGTGCCCAGTGGCGGTGAAGCCCTGCAGTAGGTTGTCCTCCTTCGGCTCTCAGAGAATCTTACCCGTCATCGAGACATCACCTCATGCACACTGGTTATGGCTCCATTGCCCTAGGCAAACTTATCACAATGTTTCTCCTTAAAATTTGGTTCTATGTACAAATATTTCCTGGGATTGGAGTACAGGCATGCAGGAACCATCACAGCCAACGGGAACGTCCTACATTAATTATTGAAGTATCGGCAATTTGACGTCTCAGTATAGAACACATACAACATAACATCACACATTGGCAGATGATGAGAAAAATGCATACACAAACGGCAGTTTTGAAAGTTACATCCCAAATCAAACCAGAGTAAGCAATAACTACATCACCATTATGCATTTATTTAGTTAAAACTTTGTCCTTTTCCATGAGACTTTGTTGCGCCTTGACAATGTGGTTATCTTTCCTCTGCATTAATGACATTAACATAGTGTCCAGTTTTGGTATTTCAAAATCAAACTCTGGGATGTCTTCCACAAAACCTAGTTGTTCCTCTGGTTTCAATGACATTGTCTGTAAAGTGACATTTACATATGGAAAGTAATAATTTCCTACGGACCAATCAGTCTCTGAGGCTATGCAAAATGAGGTATCATTGATAGGACAAAGGGTCTGTGTATCATTAACAAAGATAGAGAAGTGATCGAGAGTTGTAGTAACGCATGTTCTTCTGTCTGAAACTAATGCCCTTGTGAAATTACTGTGGATATGGGTTAGGCTGATTTCACACGCCTCATAGTTACTATGGGGTGCCCCACACAATGATTGTTTTCCCAAGGCGTCACATTCACAGATAAGACCAAATGGAGTCTTGTCACAGCATTCTGTGTTGACTCCCCGCCATTCTCCTGATGGTAGCTGGGTGACAATCCTGGGAAGATCCTTTCTCTCCTTCAACACATTTTCCTGTAATATTCCCAAATTGTCCACGTTTAGAATCTTCTCAAACACTTGTTCCTTCTGAAAAACTGGTACTGAAATGGTCAGGAGCATAGCATACATCTGTCTCATAAGACAACCAAATCGTCCAAAACTATTCCCGGCTGAGCAGGCCCAGGAAGTGTCCTTAGGTTTATTGATTACAGTCTCATTCCACTATCTCAAAATCTGAATGGGTGGGATTCTGTTGGTGGATTTTGATGGTTTCCCTCCTTGACGAGAGAAGGGCAGGTGGGTACCTTCCATTAAAGGACCATAATCCAGAGGGCTATAAAATCCAGCAGGGATAGGATGAGAAGAAACCCTGGCCATTTGGATGATGTAACTGTAAGGGATGGGTAATTTGCATTTACCCAATCTATCCATAAATGTCTTTATATTGTCTGAAGTAGAATTAAAACATCCTTTAAGCCCAAACCACTTCATAAGAACCTCCTCAGTGAAGAGAGTAGGTGGAACCTTTCCGGCCAATACTTCCTTCAAAATGTGGGTGATTTCCTGATGTTTGATGGAGGCAAACTGTGCACAGTACAACTGTTTCTGCATGGTATTGAAAGCTTTTTTAGTCTGTTGAGCTATGACCGAGAGGGCAGATGCAATGGTATGAACATCCTGGACGGTTTCCTTTTCTTCACTTAGTCCCTCTTGCAGATAGGCATCCGTTTGCAGAACCTGTTGTCCAACAAGAGCTTTTAATTTGAGTTCATTCTGTCTAAGTTCCTGAGCACTTATCCAGTTGGAGATGCCTAAACCCGTTCCGGTGGCCCCAAGCATATTGTCAACAAATCCGAGCAACTTCCGTCTAGAAGAGACACCCTTTATGCGATCCTCTGGATGGTCCGCCAGCATCTGCTCTGTGGATGAGCTGGTAGCTACGGCTCCATGGTATCTCAAGAATGCCGTTGTCAGTAGATCCTTGTACATTTCAGTCGCACTCTCTCCCCGGCATCGCTCATCCATGTCTGGAGACCAAGCTGTTAGATTTACTAGTACTGGAACATGGATCCATTGGAGGTTGTTGATCAGCACCCCTGGATATGGTCTCGTCATTATGCCAGAAGGTGGGGCTGGTTGCAGTTCTGGGCACTCTTGCATCATCATCATCACCGGAAGGACCACTGCCAGGACCCATGGCCACATCTCTGGATCTGTTAGTCAGGAAGTTCTGAAAATAAGAAAAAAAACATGCAAATGTAAAATAACCCCCCCCCCTTTTTTTTTTTTTTTTTTTTTTTTTTACACAGTTCAACAACAACAACAACAACAACAAAATACTAATATTTTCCTTATTTTTTCATTAGGCATGGCCCTGTAGGATTACCATCTGGACCGTGGTATGGTTTCATCTGGTCAATGTGAAACCATTTCTTTACTTTTCTGTTTTTGGTTTCATGACAGATCTTGTAAACCGAGTCTCCGCATTTGTCAATTATTGTGTATGGTCCCACCCAGTTAGCGGTCCATGGACCATCATGGTGATAGTTCTTTACCATAACTACATCACCAAGCTCGAATTTGTGATTGTGTACGTCCTGATCATAATACATCTTATTGTATTTTTGACTGAGTCCAATTTGCTGTGCAGCTTGGTGATACATGCCTGGTAAAGAGCGATACAGACTTTTGAGAAACGTTTCAGTTGTCCATCCTTCAATCATTGGTTTGGGGAGTTCAAAGAAAAGGTGTTCAGGTAATCTCATTTTCCTTCCTGTCATCAACTCATGAGGACTATAACCTGTGCTTTTATGTACAATTCCCCTTACTGACATTAAGATACTCGGAAGATTTTGGGCCCAATTGGGGCCATTCTCTAAAACCATTTTCCTCAAAGCTGTTTTCAGTGTTCGGTTCACTCTTTCTACCCCTCCTGAAGATTGTGGGTGCTGTGCTATATGAAGCCGATGTTTTATCCCAAGCAGTTTTGCAAGATCTGAATGAACTTTTCCTGTGAAATGGGTGCCTCTATCACTTTCTAAACTTAAAGGAAGGCCAAATCTACAGTAGATTTGTTCCCAAAGTACTCGTGCTGTGTTAGAAGCTGTGTCAGCCTTGATTGGGAATGCCTCAGTCCATTTGCTAAACGTGTCGATAACCACTAGAATATATCGGTATCCCCCTTTGGCTGCAGGTAAAGGACCAATATAATCAATCTGGAGGTTTGTCCATGGGCCTTCAGCAAGGCACGTAGGTCTTAAAGGGCCCTTCTTTTTAACCCTTGATGGATTGATTTGAGCACATGTTAAGCAATTTGCGCAGTAATCTTTCACATCGTTATCCATACCTGGCCACCAAAACATATTTGCTATCCTATCTTTCACCTTTGTTACACCTAAGTGTCCCCCCTGATTGTGGATATGATACAAAATGTGGGTAGGTGGGACCCACACTGGAGTGTCGTCATTTTTGTACAGTAATATGTTATCATGTACCAGTAAATGTGCATCATACTGAGCAAATGGACCATCAACAATCTTTTGTGCATTCTTTTTCATTCTGACTGCTTCTGTTATTAAGGGATCACTTTGTTGAGCGCTTTTGAGATCTACTGGATCGGTAATGTTGATGGTGGCAATTAGTTCCTGCTCTTGCTCTTGATCTGAAAATGTTAGTCCCTCCACAGCAGCTTTCTTTGCTAACTCATCAACAGTCAAATTACCGTCACCATGCTTGTCTGTCCCTTTCTTCTGATGTGCTTTGACTTTCAACAATGCAATCTTACGGGTGCTATTCTTCGCAGCCGACCACAAAGCCTGAATTGGACCACAATGAATCAGAGGTTGACCATCGGCACTAGTAAAACCCCTTTTCTGCCAAATTGGCAAATACTCTGTAAGAGAATTGACCACAAATGCAGAATCTGAATATATGTTCAAATCTGAATCTGGAAAGACCTTTAACGTCTGTAACACTGCCGTTACTTCTGCTTTCTGGGCTGAAAACTGAGATGGACATTTATACAGAAAATTTATTCTGTCGGAATGGATGGCAAAACCAGTATGGTATTGTCCATTTTGCCAGTATCTAGAACCATCAACATATACATCCACAGCTCCTTCAATAGCTTTTACCTCAAAGACACTTTCAGGGGGCCGACTGTGTTCATCTTCACAAATGTGTGGAGTACCTTCATACAAGAGTGTTCGGGGCAGCATTGAGTTGGGCTTGTACACAGTCTTCATATTCTTAGATCCTAAATCTAATGTCCACCTGCCTAGTCTAGCACTCGATACTCCCTTAACTTTTCCAGTCAAAAGAAGCTGTAGTGGTGTGTGTGGGGTATGTAAAGTAACTTCATTGAATCCATATATGTACTCGAAATGTGTCATTGCCCAATGAACAGACAGAAGGTGTCGTGTACAGGAATCAAAAGTTTTTTCAACTGGAGAGAGTACTCGTGAAGCATAAGCAATTGGGCGCAAATTTCCCTGCACTTCCTGAAGGAGGACAGCTGACAGTGCCTCCTCTGTTGCCGCTGTCTGTAAAATAAATGGCTGTGTCCTGTCTGGATTACGTAGAGCAGGAGCTTTGATTAGTGCTACTTTCAATTTTTCAAATGCTGTCTGATGCTCAGGGCCCCAATCTAAGGAATCCGTCTTTTTTCTTTTTCCTGAAAGAAGAGTGTTCAGAGGTTTTGCAATATCGGAAAAGCCTTCAATGAATTCTCTACAAAATCCAACTATCCCTAGGAATGACCTTAAAGCTGTCACGGATACAGGTACTGGAAGTCTCTGAATGATTTCCACCTTGTGAGGATCAGGTGTACGCCCCCCTTCGCTTATCTTTATGCCTAGATAAGTGGCCTCAGATTTAAGCAATTGGGCCTTTTTTGGATTTAATTTTAATCCTGCCTCTTTCAGTATCTGAAGTAGCTCTGCCAGCGGGCCCTTAGACGGCACTGCATCACATACGGGAATGCTACTGTAATGGAAATCACAACATGGGCTCAGGAATACTTCCAGAAAACATTGTCAGTGAACACAATCCACCATGCCATTCGCCGTTGCCGGCTAAAACTCTATAGGTCAAAAAAGAAGCCATATCTAAACATGATCCAGAAGCGCAGGTGTTTTCTCTGGGCCAAGGCTCATTTAAAATGGACTGTGGCAAAGTGGAAAACTGTTCTGTGGTCAGACGAATCAAAATGTGAAGTTCTTTTTGGAAAACTGGGACGCCATGTCATCCGGACTAAAGAGGACAAGGACAACCCAAGTTGTTATCAGTGCTCAGTTCAGAAGCCTGCATCTCTGATGGTATGGGGTTGCATGAGTGCGTGTGGCATGGGCAGCTTACACATCTGGAAAGGCACCATCAATGCTGAAAGGTATATCCAAGTTCTAGAACAACATATGCTCCCATCCAGACGTCGTCTCTTTCAGGGAAGACCTTGCATTTTCCAACATGACAATGCCAGCCCACATACTGCATCAATTACAACATCATGGCTGTGTAGAAGAAGGATCCGGGTACTGAAATGGCCAGCCTGCAGTCCAGATCTTTCACCCATAGAAAACATTTGGCGCATTATAAAGAGGAAGATGCGACAAAGAAGACCTAAGACAGTTGAACAACTAGAAGCCTGTATTAGACAAGAATGGGACAACATTCCTATTCCTAAACTTGAGCAACTTGTCTTCTCAGTCCCCAGACGTTTGCAGACTGTTATAAAAAGAAGAGGGGATGCCACACAATGGTAAACATGGCCTTGTCCCAACTTTTTTGAGATGTGTTGATGCCATGAAATTTAAAATCAACTTATTTTCCCCTTAAAATTAAACATTTTCTCAGTTTAAACATTTGATATGTCATCTATGTTGTATTTTGAATAAAATATTGAAATTTGAAACTTCCACATCATTGCATTCTGTTTTTATTCACAATTTGTACAGTGTCCCAACTTTTTTGGAATCGGGTTTGTATTTCAGCAAAGTCAAATGAGAAGCAACAGCTTAATAAATTTGAAAAATGTGTTAAGGACATTTTCAATTAAATTTATTTGTTTAGCACTTCAAACAATGGATATTGTCTTAAAGCAGCTTTGCAGAAGTATAGAAACATATAAAAAAGTTTAAAGTTAAGTTGCTATTTATCCCTAACATTTATCCCTAATAAGCAAGCCTGAGGTGATGGTGGCAAGAAAAATCTCCCTGAGATGATATGAGGAAGAAACCTTGAGAAGAACCAAGCTCAGAAGGTAACCCATCCTCATTTGGGTGACACCAGACAATAAATAATGTAAATGTAAATAATGTTAACAGTTAACATTAGACAATAAATGCTTATTACCTTCCTCCTACTTAATTATGACAGGACAGAAGTGCTTGTACTAGGACAACAGCAACCAGAAGTAACGAAGCACTGAATGGTTTCGTTGCCACGGTATCTGAGCAAAATTTGTTTTTGCCATGCCTATTTTGGTAAAAAAAAATTACAGGCTATTTGTTGGTATCTCAAGTAGTAAAGGCTACATCGGGGGCAGAGCTTTTTCTTACAAAGTTCTGCAGTTATGGAACAGTCTTCCAATTACTGTTTAACACTTAAACAGTGTTTAAGTCCAGGCTGAAAATACATCTGTTTAGTCAAGCCTACTTTAAATAGATTTTCTTAGGTAAAGGACCAAATCTGGAAGGGTCACAGTCATAGAGTAATTTGGTGAACTGGGATGTTTGTATGTTGTCACCCCCAACTCTTACCAGTTCACTAAGGTTTGTTTACAGTGGAGTGGATTTTTGTCCCAGGAAGCCCTTATGTCTTTGTCACCTTCTGGCTATCCCTTTTAGATATGCTGTCATACCTAATCTTGCCCAAGTCCCAACATTCATGCCAACATTGCCTCTAACTTGCTCATTAGGAATAAATATACATTTAAAATTTAAACTTTATCATTTTAATTTTTTAATTTTTATATTCTTTCATCTTTTTAGGGGGCATTGGTGGCTCAGTGGTAGGCTTCTCGCCTATCATGCGGAAGGCCCGGGTTCGAACCCCAGCCACTGGATGCAGTGCCGGTCCCAAGCCCGGAAAAATGGGAGGGTTGCGTCAGGAAGGGCATCCGGCGTAAAACGCTTGCCAAGTTGTTGTGCGGACCAGTTGGTCCGCTGTGGCAACCCCGAACAGGGAGCAGCCGAAAGCAACTTCTTCTATTCTTTCATCTTTTTAAATATTCCTCTAAATAAAGAAATAAAATTTAATTGAATCGAGGTATGCTTATTCTAGATTTCTAACTGAACCACAAATACTAATCCTAAAACTCAGAGCTGTCTGGTTGATTTAGACAATAAAATTAACTTTCTTTATCACACCTTTACCCCTACCACATTGCTTTGGGATCCTGCACCAACAGCCAGCATGCCAGTGCCAGCTCCAGATAAATTCACCAGTAACACCTCTCTCTGGAGTGCTGGGGATGTCAGACTCACTATAAATAGCACTGTTCTTGAATCTGCTCACGGTTCAGCGATGAGTTTTTTAATCATTCCCCAAAGGGTAAGGAAGTAGGGGAGCAACTTCTTACCCTCAATCAAGGTTCATCAGATGGCTGAATTCACCCTTGAATTTCTGCTGCCCATTCAGCAGGGAGTCCCCAGGGAGCTACAGCAGGAAACCAATGCAAGGGAGAGAGAATGAAAAGAGGCTGTGAATATCTGTGTTTTTACCACAGTCCTGAGGACCTCATTGGGATATACCTGATATCATCATCCCTGAACATGCGCTACAACCCACTACTTTGAAATGATGATTCTCCTTTTCATATGTCACTTACACTTCCAGTCACAGTACAGTTCTCATGCCTGCGTATCTTCATGGACTTTCCACCGCAACTACTGCCACACCCTCTAAGCATCCACACAATTGATGGCAGCCCTATTGGGGAAGCACCATCAAACTCTTTCCAAAGACCATCCTGTAAGTCACCAACATCCATCAAGTACAGATTTTATTCCTGTTAACAGTCACTACTAAATATCCCATTATTCTCCCATTAATGTGACTCCACAACCCTAAAATCTCTTGGCTGCACAGAGATGTAGTCTTTTTGTTGTCACCATAACTGCCTTCTGTTACCCCAACCTTGCATGTCCTCCACCTCTGTGAAAAGCCCTGATACATCCATCCTTCCTCATCTTCTGCCTCAGCCTGGGTTTTTCTTTGTGGAGAAAAGGAGGGGTGTCACAGACCCTATATTGACTATGGCAGACTTAATCAAATTACAATGAAATATCAATATACCTTACCCCAGGTCCCATCTTCATTTGGCCAACTTCATTCAGCTCAGAGATTCACACATCAAGTATATGTTGGGGAAGGAAATGAGTGGAAGACAATGAGTCCTTTCGAGGGAACTTTCGAGGGAACTTGAAAGGACTTGAAAGGACTTGAAAGGACTCGCGTCATGCTGATGATATGGGAATGCTGCTTTGCAAAAGTTGTGTCTGAAGCTCTGTGTGAAATCACACTGATTTATTGGCTCAGGTAGGTCATGTGACGAAGCAGAGTGTGCCAGCAAGACCATAAAGGGCATCTACGTCACATTACTCCAGACTCTTTGCCTTCAGGAAGTGCTCTGTTTATGTTTGTGTCAATTTTTTGGCCCGTCTGTCTAGACAAGGCAAAAAGATGATATATATATATATATATAAAAAATGTGTGCATCCGTGCCCCCGCTACATTACGTTGGACGACTTACACTTTCTCTGCATTGTTTTTTCTTGGTAGAGGAGTGTAACAGTTCCTTTCCCTAAGCTCCTCTCCTGCTTGGCTGAAGAGAACTGCTCCTCATGGTTTGGGACCTGCATTTGCTGTGGCAGTGTCCCGACTTAGATCATGGTTCTCACAGGCCAAGTTAGCGAAAGCGGAACAAGGGGGTGATCCCCTTTCTCTTGTCCTCTCTTCTGACTTGGACTTCCCCGGTTCGGTTCTGGGAGCTCGCTTTCTCCCAACTGCAATAAGGAATTATTATTGTCTTCATGGGCGATGATGAGCAGTAAGCCACTAAATTGCTTCCTGAGAGAAAACAGTCAGTGGCGTTTGTGCTATTGAAGAAAGTTTCATGCACTGTTGCTAAGCTGTCAAGGCAGTGCACCGGGGTCAGTCATGGATTCATGGCTTCATGAATCCCTTTCTGGCATCCACTCACCTGACTCTAATACATCTGCTCTGGCTCTGGGAGCTCGCTTTGCGATTTCTTCCACCCTAGATGAGGATATAATGTTGTCTGCATCGAACTCTGAGGAGCTTGATGTGGGCAAGAAGGAGCAAGTAGCAGTTGAATTGCCACCGCATTCTGTGGTGTTCATAAAGCTCAAGGAGGTGATTACATGTGCTGTTGCTAAGCTTAGCAACAGCACATATAAGGCCTGATGAAAGGTTAGCGTTGTCTGCTCTGAGCTTAACAACCACCACCTAACTTAATGCCGCCTTCCACCTACAAATTTTTCCAAACCTCCACACTGAGGTGTTGAGGATGTGGGATAATCCTTATTCAGCCATTGTCGGCTTAGGTGAACATGTAGCAATGCCTAGGATTGAAGAGATGCTTGCGAGAAATCTCTCCCCTTCACTGGCCAAATGGAGAGGGTCTGCGATCTCATTGAAGCCCTGTCAGGCCACGGTGGTCCTTATAGGGAAGGCCTACATGGCCGCAGGTCAAACCAGTGCAGCACTGCACAAAATGATGCCCTGATTTCTCCTAAGAGCCTTTTCTTTCTTTGTCACAGCAGTGAGCTAGGACTGTCAACCAGTAGCCACTGGCTACAGCCTGGCCTGCTGAAGCAGGAAAAGAAGGCTGGCATTGTAGCCCGAGCCTCCCTGCCTAAAATCTGGGCAGCTGAACAGCACCTAAGGGCCATATCTGCCAGTCGGGCCAGAAAGGAATCCTAACGCCCAAGGACTAGGGTTTCTAGGCATGTCCCTTTATGGCCATTTCTACTGCTGCCTACCCCACAACCTCTGGTGCTTCAGTGGTTCAATGCTCCTGCTTCATTTGGGCTTCATTTGCTCCATAACTCAATGCCTGATTTTTCAAAAAGGTGACAAAGCCCCTGCTGTGGCAAAGCACCTGCCAAGTCAGCCCTTAATCAGTTTCACCACAGTTCCCATTTTAAAACACCCTGATCTATTGAAACCTTTCATTGAAGAAGTGGTTCAGAAGCTGTCTTGTCGCAGTGAATCAGAAAAAAGCCCAAGCTTAACCCAGTGGCCTGTTTCTTCAAAAAACTTATTCCACCCAAACAAAATGATGACATCAAGAACAGAGAGTTGGCAACAAAACTGGCCATTTAAAAGTGACTAGAGGAGGCCACTCATCCACTTACCATTTTCACTGTTCATAAAAACCCTGAGTACATCTTCTTCTTCTTTCGGCTTTTCCCTTCAGGGGTCGCCACAGCAAATCATCTCTCTCCACCTATCCCTATCTTCTGCATCTTCAACACTTGTACCCACTAGCTTATTTATCCTTATTTATTACATCCATATACCTCCTCTTTGGCCTTCCTCTTTGCTACCTTCCTGGCAGCTCCATGTCCAACATTCTCCTGCCAATATACTCACTCTCCCTCCTCTGAACATGTCCAAAACATCTTAATCTGGCCTACCTAACTTTGTCCCCCAAATGTCCAACATGAGCTGTCACTCTGATGTACTCGTTCCTAATCCTGTCCAATCTTGTCACTCCCAAAGAGAACCTCAACATCTTCAGCTCGGCTACCTCTAGCTCTGACTCCTGTCTCTTCCTCAGTGACACTGTCTCTAAACCATACAGCATGGCCGGTCTCACCACTGTCTTATACACCTTCCCCTTGATTCTCGCTGATATTTTCCTATCACACAGAACTCCCGACACCTTTCTTCACCCATTCCAACCTGCCTGCACTCGCTTCTTTACCTCTTAAAAAAAACAAAAAACAAAAAACCTTGAGTACATCAAAACTGCAAAATGACTTAACCCTCACCAGACTCATTGTGTCACTGTTTTTCACTTGGTTCCAGTTCACACTCTCTTATTTATCTGGCTCACCAAGTTCACCAAGGCTGATGCATCATGGAAGCAGTGAGGAGCTCATTTTCCCTCCATCTTTTTTTTTTGTGGGAGCTATCACCTGGAAACTAAAGTTGACTCATGTTTCACCTATGCCTAAACTTTGATCCCCTATACTCTACCAGCCAGTAAGCTACTGCCCTTAGCCATATCACAAAGAACCTAGTCAAACATTGTTGTAAACATCATTACTGATCTTCTGCAATCCCAGTTTCATGCTACCATCCTGGTCATTGTTGACCAGTTTTCAAAGTCACACCCACCTCATTCTTCTACCTAGCTTCCCCTCTTGCTACCCCACTGAGGCAATCAACTGACCTCTTGAGTTTGGTTCAGTTGCATGGACAAGCTAGGGGTAATTGTCAGCTTAAACACTGCATATACCTACAAAAAAAATCAAATCAAAAACTTAAAAATACTCCAAAATGAAACCATCAATAATCAGGATGATATTGATGTATAACCTTATCAGCAGAAATAATTTTTATGATGTAATATGTTCATCCTGAAAACTCTGAAAAAGCAACACAACAACAAAGGGAACACACACAAACCTCAAAAGGTACTTAGCCCTGATGAAGAAAAAGGATGTTGCTAATTGACCCTGCTGCCTCAGGGTGAAGTCATGAAGGAAATTTATTAAATGGTGCTCAGGTTATATTAGTTACAGTGTCTAAGTACTGAAGTTTAACATAATTTTTTCCTGACAATATTCTGGGAAGTTTCCACTTTATCTCCCTGATAATGTGACTGGAGGATGGGATCATTTTCAGAAATCCTCTTACTCTAAGATCATGTTTGGTTGGTGTGTTCTTGGGAAATTGATCTTGTGACTGGCTGTCCATTCTCCTCCCTAATGTCATATTAATTTTCATTTCCCAACATATCTTTTTAGTGCTGTCACAGGCCAGAGAGGTGTATCTAGATGCTAGCACATTTAATGTGTTTGTGTGTGTGTGTGTGTGTTAGGTGGTTGGGTGTGTGTGTGTTTGTAAGATATATGAGACACAATACATCCTGATTCTCTTATAATCAGTAACTGTATTATCACTCCCAGTCAAATGTATTGCATTTATTGCTGTAATTGTATTTAATCAATTAAATAGGGTATAGTATATAGAGCTTTTTACCAGAATAAATATTTAGAGTTTAATTTGTTACTGAATCCTTTTTCTAGCTGTCCATTTACATTCCTCCATTTGGCCTCAGTTGTTATAAAAATTAAGATTTGTTTTTGCAAGTGTGGATGTATTGTGTGGATGTGTTGGTTAAAATAATGTATTTTGTATATTGTTGTAAAACGTTTCAGGTTACCAGTTAAATTATTTATCTCTATTCTTATTTTCTTGTAGTATTTTAAGCAATAACTGTCAGCAAGGCCATGCTAATCAGTTAGTAATTCTCCCAGGCTGGTTCATTAACTATACTTACTGTATTAGAGCTGGCCATCTCCCTAAAGGAGGCTCCATCTGTTGAATAAATGGGATCAATAGTGATGATTTTTAATGATGTCTAAAAGCCCTGAGTAACCTGAGTGCTTTATTCATGGGCCTGCCGCCATTTTTCTTACTTATGACCATCCAATCCAGTCAAGCCCTGCAATTTATAGGGATATAAAACAGAGAGTTGCAAATCTTTATGCACTGCAAAAATTCAGGAGATTTAACTCATTCAATGTTAATGTGAAAACACATAATAAAAAGACCAGTGAAAAATGTTAAATGAACCCATGCAAATACAAATAAAAGTTCAAATGTGATCTATCCTCTATGTCATCTAAATCTATATCACCTAAATATCCAGACTTTGATTTCTAAATGCACTTTTATGCATAAGATATCTGCTCACCTGAGACCTCTTTTACTCTGGTTCCCTTAACAATATGGGGCAGTAGAACAATTAGCATTTAGAAGACTGTTTATTGATGCTTCTGGCATTGTACATCCCCATCTCTCTCTCTAGAGAATAAGAATCAGGGAGGGTAGGATGACAGTGGAAGGAATTCACTGTACAACTGACATCTGGCATCTGGGCAAAGGCCTCGAGAGGGGGCCTGTACTCTGAGATGTGCCCACCTGGCACTGTCTGTGTTTGTGTTCAATGGGTGAAAGGGAAACCAAGTTCATCTTTATAAAAGACAATAAAACAGCAATATAGAGTGCCCATACATGGAATTGTTTAACAAGTATTATGCGCTCTATGGTTTAGATTTTTTTATCTGGACATCATATGTGCTTAGCTTTGTGATCTGTGCTGCAATTAAACACATTTTTTCCTAATAATGGATAAATGCTAGTTGTCCTTTTTTATATAAAATAAATTATATTATTATAAGTCATATTTAAGTATTTTAAACATTTGCTTCAATATAACACACAGCAGGCAGGACAGTGGGCATGTAGAGTTGCTGCCTCACAGCTCTACGGCTGCCAGTTAAGTTCTGAGCTCAGGTTACTGACTCAGGTTCTCAACATGTCTGCCGCAGTTTCCTCCAATCACTTAAAAAACCCAATCCTGCAATCACCCAAGTACCAGTAAGTAGACTGGTAGGCTGAATTGCCCTATGTTATGAACAATTGCTGTGAACAGTCTTCCTGCATTGTGCCCAGCATGTGTTCTGAGAAACCCCAGAAAAGTCATTTTTAAATGTTGAGAATCCTAATTAGAAACATTCTCCTATTCTCTCATTTCTTCACTTTCTTTTGGAGGCAACCAGACTTAAATACTGTATTATACTTGTGATTGACATACTGTATATAAAAACAGAAACTTGTTTCAGTTCATTTTCAGAACATAATAGAAAATGAAAAAAAAAAATATCATTCCCATATATCATATCACATACAGTGGTGTGAAAAAGTGTTGGCCCCCTTCCTGATTTGTTATATTTTTGCATGTTTGTCACACTTTAATGTTTCAGATAATCAAACACATTTAAATATTAGTCAAAGATAACAAGTAAACACATCATGCAGTTTTTAAATGAAGCTTTTATTATTAAAGGAAAACAAAATCCAAAACTACATGGCCCTGTGTGAAAAAGTATTTGCCCCCTAAGCCTAATAACTGGTTGGGCCACCCTTAGCAGCAACAACTGCAAGTGTTTTCACTAACTTGCAACGAGTCTGTTACAGCGCTGTGGAGGAATTTTGGCCTACTCATCTTTGCAGAATTGTTGTAATTCAGCCACATTGGAGGGTTTTCGAGCAGGAACCAACTTTTTAAGGTCATGCCACAGCATCTCAATCGGATTGAGGTCAGGACTTTGACTAGGCCACTCCAAAGTCTTCATTTTGTTTTTCTTTAGCCATTCAGAGGTGGACTTGCTGGTGTGTTTTGGATCATTGTCCTGCTGCAGAACCCAAGTTCACTTCAGCTTGAGGTCACAAACAGATGGCCGGACATTCTCCTTCAGGATTTTTTGGTAGACAGCAGAATTCATGGTTTCAATTATCACAGCAAGTCTTCCAGGTCCTGAAGCAGAAAAACAGCCCCAGACCATCACACTACCACCACCATATTTTACTGTTGGTATGATGTTCTTTTTCTGAAATGCAGTGTTACTTTTACGCCAGACTAATGGGACACAGACCTTCCAAAAAGTTAAATTTTTTTCTCGTCAGTCCACAGAGTATTTTCATCAAAATTCTTTTTGCTCAGCAGCGGTTTTCGTCCTGGAACTCTGCCATGCAAACCATTTTTGCCCAGTCTCTTTCTTATGGTGAAGTCATAAACACTCACCTTAACTGAGGCAAGTGAGGCCTGCAGTTCTTTGGATGTTGTTGTGGGGTCTTTTGTGACCTCCTGGATGAGTTGTCGCTGTGCTCTTGGGGTAATTTTGGTCGGCCGGCCACTCCTGGGAAGGTTCTCCACTGTTCCATGTTTTCGCAATTTGTAGATAATGGCTCTCACTGTGGTTCGCGGCTATCCCAAAGCTTTAGAAATGGCTTTATAACCTTTTCCAGGCTGATAGATCTCAATTACTTTCTTTCTCATTTGGTTTTGAATTTCTTTGAACCTCGGCACGATGTCTAGTTTTTGAGGATCTTTTGGTCTACTTCACTTTGTCAGGCAGGTCCTATTTAAGTGAGTACTTGATTGCGAACAGGTGTGGCAGTAATCAGGCCTGGGTGTGGCTAGAGAAATTGAACTCAGGTGTCATAAACCACAGTTAAGTTATGTTTTAACAGGGGGGGAAAACACTTTTTCACACAGGGCCATGTAGTTTTGGATTTTGTTTTCCCTTAATAATAAAAACCTTCATTTAAAAACTGCATGATGTGTTTACTTGTGTTATCTTTGACTAATATTTAAATGTGTTTGATTATCTGAAACATTGAAGTGTGACAAACATGCAAAAAAATAAGAAATCAGGAAGGGGGACAACACTTTTTCACACCACTGTATATAACTTTATATATATATATATATATATATATATATATATATATATATATATATATATATATATATATATATATATGTATGTATGCATGTATGTATGTATGCATGCATGTATGTATGTATGTATGTATGTATGTATGTATGTATGTATGTATGTATGTATAACAATTTAAACATGTAACAATTTATTTTAAGGATGGCTGGCTTACTGATGTCTACAAAAGAAAAATTGAATGTCATTAATGGAGTGAATGTCATTTAGATAAAAGCTGATTTTAGGTCAAATTTTTGAAATTGATTTATTTCTGTAGGATGGAAAAATGTAAGTCTTTTGCTACCTTCTTTTTCTAGGGCATTGGTGGCTCAGTGGTAGGTTTCTTGCCTATCATGCGGAAGGCCCAGGTTTGATTCCCAGCCAATGTAAACCATTGGTAATGCCATTGCCAATGTAAACCAAACCGTAAACCATTTGCCAAGTTGTTGTGCGGACCAGTTGGTCCGCTGTGGTGACCCCGAACAGGGAGCAGCCGAAAGCAACTACCTTCTTTTTCTAATAAAGTGACTTGATATATTCCCATGTATGTGTCAAGATCATGCTACAGTTCTATTAACATTCACTGTACAGTTGTGTATCTCACAAGTACAGTTCTTTCAGATCTGAGATCTGTGATTGCACTATATTCTAGCAACAAAATTTTGCTTATACAGATAAGGGATGGAATAAAGAATAGGTTTCATTATAAAACACAGCTGAGGTGCATTTCAGCATATTTATCTTTAGAAAGGACCAGAACAAAATTTCCAGGCAAACACAGACGCAGTGCTAAAACCATCTGGCTGTCGGACATCAGGTGATGGCCTACTGCTGTGCTGCCAGCCAAGAGCAGATGATGGGTGTTAAGGAGTCAGTATCACACCTGTGCTAAGCCAACCAGAACAAACAGGGTAAGTAATGACTTAACTGTCTGGGACATGTGGCTGTCATGTATTCCAGCCCGTTTTTTTTAGATCATTTGAGACTAAGTATCTTGGAGAAGTGTTATGATCTTCTACTACTACTATTAGATTTACATTTACATTTCTGGCATTTGGCAGACGCTCTTATCCAGAGCGACGTACAAAAGTGCTTTAGTTCTCAGTCACTGAATACATTAACACTGGTTCAATAAGACACAAACTTGGGATACCATTAGCCTAACACTGAATTGGGTTTTTATTTTTTTTTATTTTATTTTTTTTAAACTTTGCAACATAGTACGTAAACTGGAAAAAATAAGAGCTAGTTTAAGTGCTTCAGGAAGAGGTAAGTCTTCAGTTGCCGTTTGAAGACAGTCGGCCGTACGGATACCTAGGGGAAGTTCGTTCCACCACCTTGGTGCCAGAACAGAGAAGAATCTAGATGTATACCTACCTTTTTCCCTGAGAGATGGTGGGACCAGTTGAGCAGTGCTAGTGGATCTGAGTAAGCGAGGTGCAGTGCGAGAAGTGACGAGAGCTTTGAGGTAAGTACTAGTAGTAGCAGCACTTGTAGTGTAGTAGCAGTAGTATTAGTAACAGTAGTGTTACTGTTGTTCTGTCCTCTGATTTGTATCTTAAGTAACGATTTTATCTTGGTCAGGATCATGTTCCAGATGTTTTCTTGATCTCACACAAACTGTACAGTCAGAGCATCACAAACTCACCCATACCTAGGGGCAAATAGTTACAGTCAGCAAGTAGATTGAGAGCAAACCTACACAAAGACATATTATATTTTTTCAGGAATTATAATAAAATTATACCACAAGAATCTAGACATTTATTCTATTTGGTGTGGTAGACATTTTGATGCTGTGTGCTGAACCAAATACAGTGTTTAACACTTTTCACTTGTTTGCTTAAGACTTTGGCGAACATTCGCCTTTGTTAATAAATACTTTTACAAAATCCATTTGCACTAAATGACTTCATCTTAATTTAATTTCATTGAATAATAATTGACAGCACATTCATGTCCAGCATAGTCTAAATTAACATAACCCCTACGTGGTCAAAATATGCTTTTAGTATGATATTGCATTAAACATGCCAGCAGAATAATATTTTTCCATGGTGCAAATGGCTGCATATGTAATTCAAAACTGATTAAGAATTCTATTTTGGCCTGTCTTTTTATGCAGAAAAAATATTTTTAAAAAGTGAGAGGGGGAGTTATTTAATGATTGGGAAGCAAACCCAAAACAGATGAGGTACCCAAACCCTCAACCTGCCCCACTCACTCCTGCTCTTACATATCTTAGTGCATGGGCCCCAAGGGACAGGATCCATTAAACCCCATTATCTAGAGATAGAGAAGATGAGAAAGAAGCATTGATCCATCCAGACACACAGATGCCTATGATCTATTGCCCTAGTCTTCCTGGAGAGTCTGACATTTCCAGAGGACATCAGAAGCTAAGATGTGACACTGCTTTGTAGCTTTCAGACACTGCTTTGTGGCTTTCAGACACTGCTTTGTGTCCAGCTGTCTGTGCTCTCGACTGTTATTCAAGTAAACATTGACCCAGAACAAGCCACATACTCAGGACCTGATCTTATCCCCTGACAGGAAGAAACCTAATTGTGGTCGAAGGAGATGCTCCTTTTAGTGTAAAGCCATTCTGTGAGTTCCATAGATAAAAGACAAAGTAGACTCAGTTCATTCATAAAAATAACCCTAACATGTTCAGGCTTAAAGGACATAGAGCAATAATGAGATAGGTCTACCAAAACTGTAGGAGTGTATTAGTTATACTATACACATTTTTCCCTTTCATTCTCTATTTGTCTAGTTTTCTTTCTCTCTCAGTCTCCCACACTACCCCACACAGCAGGTATACTATAATAAATAGGAAGATAAAATATTAAATACTTTTCTAGATTTTACACACCAGTTGAGCAGTCAGGTTAAAAAGATGGTAATTAATTGTTAACAATTAAGTGTTTTATTTTATTAACTGTTGTCTTTGTCATGAATATATAGTATATATCTGAGTATAAATGGGACACTAAAGAGACACTCCAGTTCTTGATATGAAATCATAGGTGAGTATGAATCACCTTTAGATGCTGAGATTGCAGGTTCATGGCATCACATTCTCCCAGAAAAATGGAAGCTGGAGCAAGAAAGGGAGTGCTTATTTATGAATTGAGCTCATTGGTGTTCAGTAGCATTTGCCAGTTTGTGCCAGCTTTATGTTTGATTAAGAAACACTCTTATGTGTCCTTTGGGACTTCCGCATGGGGCATCAGGAATTAAAACTTGCTGGGGTGGATGCATGTTGTGGCTAGTAAACAGGAAGTCAAGAGCCTTTGGGCTAGTAGGACTTTTGGTTGCCTCTGAGTTTGTCAGAATGCCTTAATGTCTCATTAATTATTGAGAGCCAACTGAGCAATGGATGGTGGAGCTTTTAAGTGCAAAGTGATGCCTGACATTCTGGCCATCCCCTTGTGACAAATGAAGGGTAATATGATTACACACTGGGACTCTTTGTTTTGTCCCTCCTGACTAATGGACAGTGTGTGACAAATGGCACTCAGATCTGATTAAACTCTGAAAGGTGCATGCACACTGATTAACATGCAATGATCTCTTTAATGTTGTAAGATCTGCTAAGGGCACTTCTATTATTTATCAAATGTATATCTTTACTTGTAGAATTATTATACACCTTAGTGGTATAATGTGTAACTTATTTGAGTGTTACATCCTATAGCTTACCTCTCAAACACAGGATATAGAGACTACATATGTTTGGTGCAAATATATGAAGACAAACACAGGGACAGACACAAACACAGGAGCACAAAACTTAATGTTAATGTTATGGGTATATTTGTGAGATCAATACTGCTCTGCACCCTCATCTGGGTGACACTGCACAATTTGCAAAGTACTAGCAAACTAATTATTTAGTAAGATGTAAGATGTTAACATGTTGTGATCCAACTATATGGATGCATGTTGTAAAATAAACTTTAAGTATAATTTAGAAATAACATATACATTGGTATAATATCAAAGGCACTGAACTGGTTCAGTGATTCTACACATCCCACACTTACCTTTTTTTTTAATTATGCTCATAAAATGATAGCCAAGTGATGTTGTATGCATTTAGCAGAGAGGCTTTTTAGCAGAGGGGCTTTTTGTCAGCTGTTAGCAGAGGGGCTTTATGCTCTTGTGGCATTTGATATATGTTTATCTGACATATAATAATCAATATAGAAATTGGTTCTGTCCTTAGAAGCTAATATTAAAGTTTTTCACAATGGAAATATTAATACCATGTCACATTGTTCTCCATGAGACTTTAAAAGAGCAGACAAACATCCCTGTAAAGGTTTTATCATTATTAGTGTCGGTGACCTCTTGGCCCACTCTAATTTTGCTAGTTTTGCTAATAACTTTAGGTCGCTTGCCCTTGTACTGCATTTGCGAAATGAAATGGGGCACGATGCATGTGATAAATCATATTTACTGAGGAACAGAGAGCACAATTCTGGCAGTAATCTTGTCTCTGAACGCTGTCCCTTTAGCGGGAAGAGTAAATGGAAATGAATTAAGGAGTGAATTAGAATGCAGCAGGAGATGCAGGAGCACTCTGTTAGATTAAGAGAGGGGAGCAAGACAGGTTGTAATGCAGCACCTGACAGGAGTTTGTGTCAGAAACATCTGGCCATGTTTATTTTAATTGTACCCAATGGAGTGAGAGAACAAGAGAGAGAAGTAAAGATAGAAAGGGACAAAGAGCAGCATTTTCCAAATCTCTATTGCGATTGAGTGTGGTCTCAAAATCCCTTTCGCCCCAGCTTGCACTAACAGGACTCCAAGGATATGCTGCTAATATGATAATATATATACCAATTAGCTATTACATTAAAACCACTGACAGCTGAAGTGAATAACACTGACCATTTCATTACAAGGGCATCTGTCAAGGGGTCGGATAGTCAGTTCTCAAAGTCGACACAGGAAGCAGGAAAAATTGGCAAGCATTACAACTCCAGTGACTTTCCAATCGTGATAGGGTCAAATGTTCAGTAGTGATTGCCTGTTTTGTTATGTGCTGATATAGACTTTAGATAATTCTTATGATAATATGTATTATGTAAACTACTAATTATACAGACTGTGTTGACTTTGTTTAGGAACATGTTTGCTTAAACTATAATAATCAGGTAGAATTAATGATAATAATTGAGCAGACTTGAGTCTGTAATAAGTTGAAAATTAAACTTAAAATGTTTAATGTCCATTCATTGATTCTGTGTTTTGTTGTACTGTTTCTATCTATACATGTATTGTCTTGTGCCACAGCCCCAAACCCAATCAATTACTTACTAATAAAAACAAACTAAAACTTTTTTAAAACTTAAGCTGATAGAATATATATTTGAAGTGTATTTTATTGTCAAGGAAGCACAGGGTTTAGTATTAATATTTTACTAGTCTTACAGGGGTCAAGCAAGACTGTGTTCCAGTCTTTTTAATAAAACATGGCTCTAGTGCTCTGTCTGCTGAATTTTGAATAGATTTATGGCCACAGAGATTTTTATTTCTTACCCTGTTTTTGTGACTACCATCATGTCTATATAGAGGAGGATGCAAGCCAGTTGCTTTAATGGATATTCTTTATATCCATTAAAGATATAACTTTGATGATCAGATAAATCAATAGAGAGATACGGGAGAGAAGACAATATGTGTCATGAAACAAAAAAAAAGACCATATATCTCTTATTTTATCCACAATACATAGATTATAAAATACTAATACTGACATATAAAGCACAGAAAAGGCTCATGCTCAGTAATTGAGCGAAAGTTTGGTCTTTTAAATGTACCATGGTTCTTTCAATTAAAAAAGTGCAGTCAATTTTTGGTACCTCAAATAGTAAAGGCTACAGCAAGAGGCAGAAATTTCTCTTACAATGTTTTTGGGGAACTGGGATATTTGGATGCTATTGGATGCTGTTGCCCCACCCCACTTTCATGCTTTCAATCAGGTTTGTGCCTCTCACTTTTAGTTATACTGTCATCGATAGTCTTTGCCAGAATCCCTGCTGGTTCTCTGCACACAATGTACATTGTCCTTAACCATCACTGTGATAGGTTGGCACTCCGTCCAGACTGTCCCCAGCCTTGTGCTCCAAGTCCCTTGGGATATGCTGCAGGCTCCCCACAGCCCAGTGTATTATATGCAGTACAGAAAATTGGATGAATGGATGGCATTACATGACAACATGCATACCGATTAATCTGTGTTTCTTGCTCACACTCTCTGTCAAGATACAAATGCTAATCTTGATGATTACCATAAGAGATAGTGATCTTGTCCATTTCTGCTCTCCAGACTTGCATGATCGATCCTAATGCCATAGTTCTGGTTGGATTTTGCTGCTGCTGAGGATGGTTCCACATGGACAGCCTGAAGATACATGAGACTAATATGGTTCTTGTTTATAATCCATGAAGATAGCTTTAGGACTGCAGTTGCCACAAAGAGATTTGCATTTAAGTTTCCATCATTGAATAGTTAATAACGTCAATAAAATAGATTAGTTATAGAAGGAAAATTATTTATAATAACACTCTCCAGCATCCAGTGGCCCAGATGAGAATGAGTTCACTTTTGTGTCTGGTTCCTTTCAATACCTAATATCATTTAATATAATTTTTCATTGCCACCTTTGGCTTGATTATCAGGGATAAATGCAAAATTTATATGTTTCTGTAAAGCCGCTTTACACTGACATTATAGCATATGACAAAAACCCTTGTCCATAGTGACTTACAAAAAATGCTTTTGTCTTTGTCACTGAATATGTTGACACTGGTTCACTAGGTCATGAACTAAGAACACCATGAGTCTCTGTTGGGAGGAAAATAAGTCATGCAGCTGCATTTTGGATCATTTACAGAGGCTAAATTATGCTCAGAGATAGACTTGCCAGATGACAAGGGACTGAACAAGCACATGAGTGGCCCGTGTCAATAAAAATGGTCAAATAACTTTGATGTTGTCAAGGATGCCAACATAAGAGGGTCAGTTTCGCAATGTGATCAGAAAAGGACAGTTGATTGTCCATAGTTACCACAAGGGTTGTGTGCAGTAGCCGAATAAGAGATTAGTGAGATATCCAAGGAGACTGCAAGATCCTGATCCTGGGATGATTCACCTGGAATAAACAGTAGTTCAGTGCTTTTTGACTATGTTCATTAAAAGTGGTATAGAAAAAAATGGTGGTAAAAAAAAGTGGTATAAAGTTGAATTGCATTTAAAATTGCATTTGCAATTAAAAAAGACCAACTGTAAGATTACTTACAATTTCCATTTTCGGAATTCTAAGACAATTACAAAATACAGTAGCCAAACATATATAGAAACATATAATTCTCATTCATTCATTGTCTGCCGCTTATCCAAACTACTCTCGGGTCACGGGGAGCTTGTGCCTATCTCAGGCATCAAGGCAGGATACACCCTGGACGGAGTGCCAACCCATCGCAGGGCACACACACACACACTCTCATTCACTCACGCAGTCACACACTACAGACAATTTAGAGATGCCAATCAACCTACCATGCATGTCTTTGGATTGGGGGAGGAAACCAGAGTACCCGGAGGAAACCCCCGAGGCACGGGGAGAACATGCAAACTCCACACACACACACAGCGGAGGCGGGAATCGAACCCCCAACCCTGGAGGTGCGAGGCAAACGTGCTAACCACTAAGCCACCGTGCCCCCCACATATAATTCTGTAAGATCAAATACTTTATATTATATACACTGATCAGGCATGACATTATGACCACCTGCCTAATATTGTGTTGGCCCTCCTTTTGCTGCCAAAACAGCCCTGACCCCTTAAGGCATGGACTTCACTAGATCCCTGAAGGTGTTCTGTGGTATCTGGCACAAAGATGTTAGCAGCAGATCCTTTAAGGCCTCTAAGTTGCGGAGTGGGGCCTCCATGGATCGGACTTATTTGTCCAGCACATCCCACAGATGCTCGATTAGATTAAGATCTGGGGAATTTGGAGGCCAAAATCAACACCTCAAACTCTTTATTGTGCTCATCAAACCATTCCTGAACCATTTTTCTTTGTGGCATAGCGCATTATCCTGCTGAAAGAGGCCACAGCCATCATGAATACATTTCCATGAAAGGGTGTACATGGTCTGCAACATTGCTTAGGTAGGTGCTACATGTAAAAGTAACATCCACATGGATGGTAGGACCCAAGGTTTCCCAGCAGAACATTGCCCAAAGCATGACACCACCCAGTCAGCTTGCCTTCTTCCCATAGTACATCCTGGTGCAATGTTCCCCAGGTAAGCGATGCACATGTACCTGGCCAGAAAGAAAATGTGATTCATCAGACCAGGCCACCTTCTTCCACTGCTCCGTGGTCCAGTTCTGATGCTCACATGCCCATTGTTGTCGCTGTCAGCGATGCACAGGGGTCAGCATGGGCACCCTGACTGGTCTGCGGCTATGCAGCCCCATATGCAACAAACTGAGATGCACTGTGTATTCTGACACCTTTCTATTAGAACCAGCATTCTTCAGCAATTTGAGCAACAGTAGCTCATCTGTTGGATTGGATCACACGGGCCAGCCTTCTCTCCCCACGTGGATCAGTGAGCCTTGGCTGCCCATGACCCTGTCGCCGGTTCACCACTGTTCCTTCCTTGGACCACTTTTGATAGATACTGACCACTTCAGACCGGGAACACCCCACAAGAGCTGCAGTCTTAGAGATGCTCTGATCCCGTCGTCTAGCCATCACAATTTGGCCCTTTTCAAACTCGCTCAAATCTTTACCCCTGCCCATTTTTCCTGCTTCTAACACATCAACTTTGAGGACAAAATGTTCACTTGCTGCCTAATATATCCCACCCACTAACAGGTGCCATGATGAGGAGATGATCAGTGTTATTCACTTCACCTTTCAGTAGACATAATGTTATGCCTGATCGGTGTACTTAATATTATAATACCTGATTTTGTAAGGGATTTTCTATTTGTATATTTAAAATTATATTTTGTAATAACATGTAATTCACAAACAATTCTTACATGTCATGTTAGTTAACCAGTTCCTTGTTACATTAAAAACTTCACTTTCTGAAACATATTGCATGTAGCAGTTTGTAATATATTAATTTAATATATAATATATAAAGCATATTGCATGTCTATAATATTTAAAGCTATTGCAATATATATCTGATCCCTTGCTACAGTGATATCTTTCTTGTGTGGCAGAATATTTATTTGTTATAAAATCAACACGACCTGTAATTTGCCTTCTTTTTATATACCAGATATCTATGATTTTTCATATATATTTGCAATTTTTTTTAAATATTACAACAAATTCAATTCAATTTCAATTCAATTTACTTGTATAGTGCCTTCTACAATGGTCATTGTCTCAAAGCAGCTTTACAAAAGTAAAGAAAGAAAGGAAAAAAAATATTTTTAAATTAAATTATTAAACTATTTTATCCCTATTTATCCCACATACTGCAAAGCTAATACCTTCTAATATTGAATATTGAAGAAATGGTATGCCATTACCCATTTTCATTCATAAAGCTTTACTAATAGCTTTAGTAACAAATAAAGGATTTTTTTCTAGCAGTTTAAGATGCAGCTTCTAATCTTTCATGTTGAATCATTCATACATGGTCACTATGGTCATGTGTCATTTTTCTTTGTACTACTTTTACATAAAAGATTACCCTGCATGTAGAAGCCAAATATCGATGAGTGGTGTTCCAGATAACTCAGAAAATGTGATGTATAATAATACTACTACTACTACTACTACTACTACTACTACTACTACTACTACTACTACTACTACTAATAATAATAATAATAATAATAATAATAATAATAATAATAATAATGGACAGGAGTTCCAGCTGGTGCCCAGTACTCCTGGGATAGCTCAAAACCACCCTAAACTGATCAGGATGAAGTGCTTACTGAGGATAAATAAATGACTGAATAAATTAAAAAGAAGAAGAATTTACTATATATTTTTTACATTCAGTTTGAAATTTCATGGTGTGCGGTAAACTGTTTTTTAACAAAACAAATCTAAGATTAAAGTCATTTGTTTAAATGCTGAAATGCACTGTTGAATTGAAAATACACATACATATCTATATTTCCAGTTGTTTGACACACCTTAAAAAACACCTTTTCTTTTATTTATTAGATGCTGAATATAGTATGCATTTTGGCAGAAGATCATTGTGCAGAGTAACTGAAAATACAAAAAAAGTAAAATAATAATAAAAAAAAGCAATGAAATATTGAAATATTTATATAATATAGTGTTGTAAACCTGGCCAGTATACTAATTTGTTCTTTCTTCATGGACAGAGTCTATGAGAACAGTAAAAACATCTGATAAGTCATGAGTCCACGGTCCAAGATAGGGAAAATAAACAGACACTAAATGCTTGTTTGCATGTACAATAGAGTCTCTCAACAAATTGGAGACTGTGAATTGACTTTGCAGATTTAAATAATACACAAATGCTGTCAATGCATGCAAATCTTCAGGCTGCACCTCCGTTTAAGTGAGGATGATGGTATGGAAAAACAGGACAGGCAGAATATTTGGTATATGAAATATTGGAGAAAGCAGAACTAATGATCTCCATCAATAATGTTTTCAACATACCCAAGTCAACTGTCTCTCACAATTTTCATCTTGTTGAAATCCCTTTGGCCATGTTAAAGTCTATTCCAGTGTTTAATTTCCTCAAGGGAAGCCTGTTAAATGAAACATTGGATGACTGAAAGACTGAGACTTACATTAACTATAGACTGACACAATTTGCCAAAAAGGCATTAAGTCCCGATGATGCAATTCCCTTGCAAAAAATGTCATATAATGCATATAAACATTTGTTCATAAGAATAGACAGGCGCAATTAAATATTCAAAAAATAAACAGAGTACTTAACCATAAAAAGAGCTCTAAAATATTTTTGAAAAAATAACACAACAAAACACAGTTTTATGTAGTAGTAGTAGTCATTATCCTGTTAATTACATTGTGCTCGCTACCCACTGAATGATCGTCTGATGACTGCAAGTGCTGCATCTATCCAATTGCGATGCATGAGGGAATGGTTATGCAGGTGTGTTATATACAATATTAGAACACAGGGTAGGTCAATAAATGTCTAATGGACAAGGAGGACTTATGAAAAAGCAAGCCCAAGTCTGATATTGAGGTATTGTGATGATGGGAAAACTGACATAGATGGGGGCAAACTGCTACAACAGCAAAGCCTTACAGCTAATAAGATTCCTGCCCATAGGTTTTACAAGTAACTGACTACAGACAGGACAAATATATTTACAAAATTAAAGGGACAGTTAGGTAAAAATTTGACCTCATTCAATACTTGTGACCAGCATTGAGGTAAGAATAAAAGCTGAATCCAAATAAAATATCCATTCCAAGCATATTATTTGGAACTGCATTCAGTACAAATGAGATAACACAAAAAAATATGTATGTATGTATGCAGAAGCTGACCAGCAATTTGATTAATAAAAATAAAACCATACTGTAGTCACTGTCAACTGTCAGTTTATTACAGCTGATCTTTAACTCAGCTAGATGTGGACATGCCTCCTGACAACTCTTCAGTTCATTATATATCACTACTTTAGTCAAAAAGTTAATATACAGACACACAAGTTTATGATATATATGATATGACTTTATGACATTCAGCCCAATGCATTAACCATCTGGATCCCCTCTGACAGATTTTGGTGAAAACTAGGAACCCTCTGGCTGGACCTTGCGGGCTGGACCTTGCTACCAAGAACCCCATAATTCAAACACTGTTAGTGTTTAATTTCCAAGTGTGAAGTCAAAAATCTACAGAAGGGTGACAAAGTAGAAGAAAAAACAACATACATTCAGTGGACACTGGTATAGACTGTACTGGAGCAATGAATACTCTTCCAATGTGTAAGTGGCTGCACTCAAGTAGTGTTTTATGGACTGTGGTGGAGAGCGCCATTTAACTTCACTCAATAAACTACCACAGGTGATCATGTGAGTTGAGCTCTGGTGACTGTGAAGGCCACAGCATATGCTTTCATCATTTTCAACCTCCTCAAATTGCTGAGTGAATCCTTGTGAACTATGGAAGAGAGTGGGTTCATCCTGGAACAGACCATTCCCATCAGGATAGAAAAGCTTAATCTCTAAATAAAGATGACCAATCAGAACAACTTTGTATTGATTTGCTGTAAGTCTTTCCTTTAAGAGAACAAGTGGACCGAAACCATGCAAGTAAAATGACCTCCACAGCATATAAGAGCCACCATGTTTCCCTTTAATTTGCCACCCGTCTGCAAATCAGTATTTACATTTATGAAAGCGACCACAAAACTGTGTCTGAAAAAAAATAAACAATTTTTTTTGTCATGTAAAAGTGACAAGAAATAAATCAAAATATATCAACACATTGGAACAGTAATACAATAACAGTAATACAAAAGAAACAGCAGTATTAAGAGATAAAACATACATTTAATGGATACATACATTTTTTATTAGTGGATAAAACATCCACTGCCCTTAACCCACCCAACCATTATTACACAGTATGGGTCTAATATAGTTTTTTTTTTTAAAGTACATATTTACTGTACCTTATGTTAGGTGAAAAACTATTCAGTGACCCCATGAGACAAGCGGTTAAAATTGGGTGTTCATTAAATAAATCAGCAATATATTAATTATATAAATTGTATAAATTAATACAAATAAATATTTCATTCTACATACACTGAGCCCTCTGCTTGAAGTAATTATATTGGTGCTGTATTTGTTTAAGCTAGGTGTCCACGCCCACCAGTGTAGGTAGATTTAGACTTCAAGTTGCTTTTTGGTGGTGAAACCAAGCTCTGAAATGAAAGCATGCTAAATCGTATGGTCCCCTATTCAAGCAATTTAAATAATCGTTTCATATAACCTGTCACCATGCAATGTTTTAATTGTGAAATAAGACCCTATTTGCCAGGATCCACTTATCAATTTTCTTTCTGTAAGCTGTGGGAGATATAGAAGTTTATAATGGTCGATAATATCAAACATGGTTTTGATGTTAAAAATTGGCGACTTTTCTTATGGAAGGCATTTAGCATTACTGCTTCCACATCTATCCATCTACTTTGCACCTAAAATACCCTAGAACAAACTTACTAAAACAAAGACCACACCCCAAAATACTAGAAAAAATAGTGAATGTTATTCATCATCATCATCATCATCATCATCATCATTGTCATCATTACCCCCATTATCTAATATTTAGTGGCAGCTAAAAAATGATTATACAATTGTGTTTTACTGAGCTAACAGAGATAAATTCTTCTTTGCAACCACTCTGTCTCTTGCACAAACACGACCATGCTCCAAAATAATGTGTTTCTTATTTGTTTGTTTGCTTGTTTGGTTAGTTTTTTTTTCAATCTGATAAATGATGGTGCTTGCCTTTGGCTCTATAAACATCATTAGTGCTAATTAGATAATGCTATAGATGCAGCCAGTGAAAATATTCTTGCAAAAATAGGCATCAAACTACAGCAGATATATCCACTGCTAGGGCATGGGTGCCAGGAAGTATAGCATTTCAATGATTTAACAGCGACTAAACAGTAATTAATGCTTTTTGCATTATGAAAGGAAAGAACAAATTTGATCACCCAATTTCAACCAAAAGTAAATTATGGTAATACATAGTGCATAGATTTTTATGGTACAGCAAGCTGTGCCAGCACTGATTACAGCATTCATATATCATTTATTAACGCATCTATCATATTTTTGGCATTTGCCGATGTTCCTTTGTTGATTCGGCCCACTACTGATATGTCACAGGACTGCTGCCTGTGTCTGCTTTTCTCTAATATTAGAAAGTGTGAATGTGGGTTCAGGATTTCAAAAAATAAAAAATAAGCCACAGAAAATGCTTGAAAGTCTCAGGTTGCCATTGTCTTTCCTGTGCCTGATTGCCCTAAAGGCACACTGAAGTCCGAGTTCTGAATTCTCTCCACCAGGGGTTTTTGTCTCATCCCTGCTTCCTTCATAAGGACTGTGCATCTCAACATTTAGTGTGTATATGTGGTTCCAGATTTCTCTCTATGTATATATTGAATTAAACTGTGTGTGCATTTGGCCTTCTGTTCATTCCAGAAGAATCTATGCCAGAGAATAGATGGCATTGACAGGTGATGTGGCCTCTGAGCTCTCATTGCCCTCCGTTTCTTCCTTATCCTTTCTGACCGTGTACTGGCCTATGAAGGAGCCGTCCTCATTGAACTGGCCATCCCCTCCCTCGCCGTAGTCTACTAGACTGTCGTCACTTTCCTTGACATTGCCATCTAGAGAGGTCTGACTTCCCTGCAAAGGCTTGTTGTCCTCATCGCTGCTGTTGGGGTAGAAAAAAAAAAGTGATTATGCTAACATTCCAATTTACAGCGCTTCCTAATCCTACTCTCATTAAACTCAATTTTAATTTTGAATAAAAAGTGCTGTATAGAGTGGATTCCTATGTTCATTAAACAGAACTGCAGCTAATAGAATGAAGACTGAAAACTGAATTGCATCCACTGAATCGTACCCTTCCAAACAATACACAGAATGGGACAAATTGAGCTGCCATGCACCTTTGTTACCTATACATTTTTCAAAACAAAGGAGAATCTACACTGAATAGCAAAGGTTTTCTACCTGTAGCTCTGGAGATAAACAATAGCACAAATTATTGAAAAACTAAAAAATCAAAAGCTTTCTTAAAAAAAGATTTCACTTTCAAGTAAATAAAGGAGAAGTAGGTGGGGTAGACCCTTTATTTATGAATCTTTATTTATGAATCACATTAATACTGAATCATCCTTCATGATTCAGACAGTATTTAGTAAATAATTAGGACATATACATCCTTTTAACTGCATGCTGGTTCTGTTTGTGAGGAGAATGCCTAATCATGCAAGAAATGTAATACCTCAGCAAGGTGCCAAAAAAGATGCACATAAAAAAGAAAGAAATGCCTCTGTTAACCCAAGCTTTTGAACAAATCAATAATAATCAATAAATGATTATTCTCATTTTGTAGAATATCAGTCGGCCATGCACTTATTTACAGGAAATAAGTCAGATTACTTTTTTACTCTGTGAGAACCAAAAATATTTTTTATTCCATACTCCATATTAAAAACGCATTTAATTAATTTTCTCGTCACATAAGCCATAATCACTGTCTAGATATACTGTATATTGTACATTTTTGCTTATGAAAATTATGATAAGGCTAGAAGACATGGTTTCTTACTCTAAAAACTCAGTTTTCAGACTTGCACCATTATCAGTGACATTGTGACTACAGGGTCAGTGAAAAAGCACTGGGAACATTATTAAAGTTATTAATTGCTTAATTAAACGAGATATATATCATATTGGTTTGGTAACTGTACCACAATCGTCTAGCCTCCATCAAAATGAGATACAGGCCAACCTGAAACTGCTTATCCTGAGTTTTTGTTTTAATCAATTAACCACCAGTTATGAGTGATACAGTAATGAAGCTCTATGATACATTTCTTACCGCATATAAGACCTTAAAGGAATAACTCATAAACCTTAAAATAATATATTGTATTAATGAAATTTAACTTACAGTCAAAGGCCTCTGAATTAAAAAAAAATCATGAAAAATTATCGTAATATATTTTAAGAAGATAAGTCATTAATTTAGGATGAAACCTGATGTTTATATTAAAGAATCTTTCAATAAAATTCACTTTTCTTAAATAACCTGCTCCAATACTGTATATTAGAATTTATATTGATCAACATGGTGATTAAAACCAAAAACTCAAAGCAGACAATGTATAAACTGGGGAGGCAGTCAGAAGCAGCTGTTTCCTCTACTTTCATACCTTTTCTTTTCAAGGGACCTTCATGGACCAAGAGGGGACAAATGACAGGGGGGTTAAAAATAGAGGAGTGAAAACCAGTTAGAAAAAGCCACTGGATATACATCTAACCAACTAGATATACACTATATTTCCAAAAGTTAGTGGTATTATAACAAAGTGGAAGCAATTGGGAACAACAGCAACTCAGCCATGAAGTGGTAGGCCACGTAAAATCACAGAGCGGGGTCAGCGCATGCTGAGGTGCACAGTGCACAGAAGTCGCCATCTTTCTGCATAGTCAATAACTCATGTGGCCTTCAGATTACCTCAAAAACAGTGTGTCGAGAGCTTCATGGAATGGATTTTCATGGCCAAGCAGCTGCACCCAAGCCTCACAAATCTGATGGACGAGTCTGGGTTTGGCGGTTACCAGGAGAATGGTACTTGCCTGACTGCATTGTGCAAGTTTGGTGGAGGGGGATTATGGTGTGAGGTTGTTTTTCAGCGGTTGAGCTTGGCCCCTTAGTTCAAGGTAAAGGAACTCTAAATGTTTCAGCAAACCAAGACATTTTGGACAATTTCATGCTCCCAACTTTGTAAGAACAGTTTTGGGATGGCCCCTTTCTGTTCCAACATGACTCTGCACCAATGCACAAAGCAAAGTCCATAAATGCACATGGATGAGCGAGTTTGGTGTGGAGGAGCTTGACCGGCCTGAGTCCTGACCTCAACCTGATAGAACATAAGTGAAGACTGTGAGCCAGGCCTTCTCATCCAACATCAGTTTCTGACCTCATAAAATGCGCTTCTAGAGGAATGGTCAAAAATTCCCATAAACACACTCCTAAACCTTGTGGAAAGCCTTCCCAGAAGAGTTAAATCTGTTATAGCTGCAAAGGGTGGGCCAACTCCATATTAAACTCTATGGATTAAGGGTGGGATGTCATTAAAGTTCATGTGCATGTAAAGGCAGACGTCTCAAAACTTTTGGCAATATAGTGTACATCGAACTAACATTTTATTTTCTGTTAGTTTTGTTTTCAAATAATCTATACAAGATAAAGCTACACATATGTTGTTTCTGCTTGTGTAGTGCTTGTACAATATGCCATTGATGGTACCAAATGATATATATTTATATTTATATGCCTATGGATACTGTATATGCCTCTAGTGAATGTAATCATACACCAAATATATATGAAATATGACCTCTAATACTCAAGATAGCAGTCACATTTTCATAGAACCTGGAAAAGTGAATATTATACCATTTAACATGCATGTTTCATAGCTTTGCATTATTTTTTCTGCAGGCCAGATCAGACCACTGCCACCTTTAGACCACATGCAGGAAGAACAGTCTGTTTCAAGTTGTTGACTTGTCTTGCTGGATACAAAAACAGTACCTCAAGGGTCTCAAACACTGGCAAATAGAAAGGCACGTAGCCTTTCCATGCTACTCCAGTGAATCATTTTGGCCTCTGTGTCACGGGCTTTTTAAATTACAATCTTCTAAAAAAAAATAAAATAAAAAAAATAAACATTCACTTTTATGAACAGTGTTTCTGGACCTGGCAAGCTGTTTTGGTTCCCAAATATTTAGTGGTGCTGTTACTGTAACCTGTACTAGACTACACAAACTTTATTACTGACAATAAGTTCCGGCATATTTAACAAGTGTTTGACACCCTTGAAGATCTACACCATGGAACTGACATCAGTTGTAGCCCTTTCCATCTAACTTCTCATTGCAGACACAACCAATGGCTGACATGCTCAGGCTAGGAGGGATGCTGTGTTGAAGCCAAATACCTGTTTTCGTTCCTTTACAATGTTCGGTGATTGGGGGAAGGATTTAATTTGAGAGGAACAGAGGTGTTAGTACCAGAACCATTAATTACATATTAATAACTATTAATTAATAACTATTAAAACACTGAGCCAATCATCAGAGGATTTGTAATATCTAGTGATTATATCAAGATGAATGTTAAAAACTTGTTAAGTTCTCGAAATTGCTGCATTGGCTGTATTTTTAGTGCACTGGTTAACTCATGTTTATGAAATTCACCTCTGTCATAGTTTCTATATGATGTACCTGTTCATGCAGTTGGAATAATATTATGGTGGATGAATGAACATAAAGAGATTAGAAAGCACTCCAGCACATAATGACTACTGCTTAGAATAAAGCCATACATATAGCTAACCATAGATATGCACCACACTGCAAAGTTTTGTTAGCTGCCAAACTTGTTAAAACAGCATCTGTGTGGTCAGACAGTATGCTATATGTTATATAATGCCAAACAAAACTTATTGTTCAGTTTTAGGTTTCAGGCCTTTTCTTCAGCAATGCCATAGGCCTCCCTTCTTCTATAATAACAGCACTAGTCACTGTTTACAGTGAGTCTTAACAGGATTGTGGTTAGTGTAAAGCATTCTGTTAAAATTTGTTAATTTATCTTGACAAACTTTCTTGCTGATATGTAAATTAGATTAGTTTGCAAAGTTATTTATTAGTTTTGAATAGGACATAGAACGTCATGCCCCCTTCATGTCTCTATATTTTCCAAGCTATCCTGAAACAGGCAAAAAAAAAGGCATTCACCATAATGTAAAACACAAATACATGCACAGCATAATATCCACAGAATCATTAATTGTGATTGATATTAAGCTATTATTAGAGCAGGTCACACACTTACTGGTAATCGAATGATCCATCCTGGTCTTTGTGGTCCACAGGGTCCAAAGGGAGGTCTTTTTTATCTCTCACTGAGATTATTGGAAGTGAATGGGCTCAAAATTAGCAAATTAATTTCAGTTAAAAATATTACAGTGAAATATGTTGTATACTGTGTAGTATTCATACCTGGATATTTTCCTCCTCTGCTTCTTTTGATAAAACAAACAATGAGCAGGATGAGAATGAGGAGTGCAATGGCACACATGAGACCAATGAACCAACCCTGCGTGGCAATGTCGACTTGGTCCGTACTGTAAGCTGTCAGACAACACACACACACCAACCCACCCACACACACACACACACACACACACATACACACACACAGAGGGATGTGAGGAGGGATTTGAAAAGCACAAAAACAGAAAGATTGTGCAAGAATAAGAGAGGAAACTGAGGTTTCTGATATTGAACCATAAGTGTAATTTCAAGCTAAACAAATTACTCACCACCACTTTCCTGTGATTTGTAACCACAAAACCAAAATTGGCCTTTAATGAAACTCTTTATGCTTCAGTCAGCAGAGCCTTCACTGACAACTACTCTTTATCAGAAACACATTAGCATCAAGAAAAGTGCATTAGGACCTGCATTACCAAACCCTGACCTGTGATAACAAAATTAGCCCAGAAACCATATTCTTTCCAGAATTCTGAGAAAAACACACACACAAACAACAAATAAAGAAAAAATGCATCTCCTACTACTCTATTCAAATAATGTATCCTTCAGTCTGTGTTAGTTTTTGCATTTGTGTTCTGTAATCTTGAATTTAATCTTAACTGTCCCTGAATCAGTAATGTCTTGTTATGTTTGTGGCACAGTGTGCTAAGAAAGGCATTCAAAGCTACTCTGAACCAGAGACATTATGTTAATATCATAAACCAGTCCAAGCCAGAGGGGAAACAAGTTTGAGGGAGGAATTAAGGATCTATATCACATTTCACATGTTATTACAGGAGATTACAATGATGAGTCCATTTGACTTACCACGCCTATGGTACACAAGCATTCCAAGATTATAGAGTCATATTTAAAAAACAAACAAAAAAAACAGCAATAACAACAAACAAAAAAAAAATATTACACACTTTTTGTTTTTAGTACTGCACTAAAAACATCCACAATCAATAAAACCTGGTGGTATTTCCAGAAACAAAGAGACCAAGCTGAATATCTCTGAAACTTCAAAAGTGAGTTCAACTTACAACTTTACAGTAGAAGTTAAACTGTATTCATTTTTAATTGTGTTTGATTGTAATTATTATTTTTGCTATGGCTGTGAGAGTATAGTTCAGTATATTTAAAGGTTTACACCCCAAAATAATGTAATTGTGCAAAATATTACATTTTATATTTTTAACATTTTGAAAAATAGTATGGCATTCTATGTAGGTTAATAAAGGTATGGCAATAAGCCCTAATAGATTTTTTTAAATTATTATTATTGATTAGAGCCTGGTGTAAATACTAGTGGCAATAGCACAAAATGAAACCATTTTTAGAAGTCAGCTGTTCCTAATATCCAAATACTTCTTAAACAGACAGTAAACAGCTAAACCCAGCATTGCATCCTTTACACAGCCAGCCCTCACCTCCACTGGTCTCGAAGGTGACATACTCGCTGGTGACTCTGGGCTGTTCATGGGAATACACACGGAGCCGGTACTTAGCTCCAGCTATCAACCCAGGCAGCTTAATGGGTGGTTCAGTTTTGAACAGCACACTTTTCTTAGACCCATTACCTTGGGAGGAGATGTAAAACAATTGTCCGTGAATCCAGGACACAGCAAAAAACATGACTTGAAGCAGCCTGATGCTGTGGATGTATTGAGACTATCAAGTGAAAGTGCTCATACTGTATATAAATTAAATTTAAAGGCTAATCATTTGCGGAATTTCAAATGTATATAAAGAAGTCTAAAGTATATCAGTTTCTCACCAGACAGTGTGTCACAGAAAAGCATGGTGACAAATTTGAATTCAGAACTATCTGTATCCATATACAAAGCCAGGTGCCAATAGATTAGACTGCATTTACAATGCTGTTATAAGCAAGCACTGAATTGAAGCATACATTTTCTATTTTTATTGTAGTATGCAACAAGAAAGCATAACTGTAAGTAAATAAAAAAAAAATGAATTTAAAACACTCAATAGCATGATAAAATTTTGACACTGCCTAAACCAGAGAAAGAATATTTTTAAAAAGGAGAAAACTTTAGCAGACAATTACTATACTAATGAACTGTTATGAGACAATATCAAAACAGTTCTATGAATGGCACTGTGACCTGCATTACTTGTAGTTCCACTTGCATGTCCTGACAAAAAAAAAAGCAATGGTAACTAAATACAGAAAATGGCACAGGAAACATTGGAAACATTTATCTTAGTCACGTTGTGTATATTTATGAATAAATTACTTCATAACTCCAGATTGATAAATGAAGCTCACTGACAAAATACAGGAGCACAGATAATTTACCTTTTGACACGCTGTCTGGTGGAAAAGCATGAGCATGAGAAAGTGGTACAATGGAAGAGAAAAGTATTTATTTCCTTACAGGGTATATAAAAATTATTATTATTTTTTTAAAATTACAATAACATTAATGGCCTTTGATTCTGTGTCAGGACTGCCAATTCTGGGTTAATAGAAACAACCTAGCAACAGTCTCAAACATCTACAGACCTTTTCTTATTTCAAATGAAAACGCACTCCAAAATCACATTAAAACCAAGCTAGTATAATTGTGTGAATGAGCATTACTTAAGTAGTATTCCAGAAGCTGGTGAGAGCATGCAACATGCTAAAATAAGAGGCAGTCACACACTGCTTGTCAAGGTATCAGCCATTTCTGTTCCCTGAATTTTACTACAGCACATGCCTTTTCTGTGAAGAACCATAGCAGCAATAAAATATGGTTCAAGCGTGATGGTGAAGGTGGACCAAACTGAGGATATTTGCTCAGTACTGTCTTTAGTGTCCCACAGAAATTTAATGAAATAATGACCCATCATTTGCAGCTTTCGGTTAAAATTGACAGACATGATGATTTGAGGGTAGGAGGTTTTGGAGGGGGTTGGGTTTGGTTATGGGGCGGATTTAAAAAATCTGCATGCCTGTGGGCCAGTATAGGCTCTATTAAAATTTGTGCTCATGAGCATATTAATGCACAAAGAATGCATAATGCATTTAAAAATGGAGTATAATGTTTTAACCCAAGGCAATAGGAGACAAGCAATTATCCTGTCCACCTTCACAAACAGAGCATGCGATGTCCAGCTACTTCACAGGACCAAAGAGAGAGAAAGGGAGAGAGATTGAAGGTAGGCCCATAAATTGTCTAATTACATGTCCTGTTTTGTGAGTGGAGAATTCTGCAGAGGTTACTTTACAACTGTGTGTGTGTGTGTATGTGTGTGTGTGTGCTTGATATCATACAGTGCCATGACATATAATCTATCCACTACTCCCCACAGAACACGGGTTTATGTTCATATATTGTATGGTCTACTCAGATGAAACCACTAGCCGGTATACATTCACACTGTCTCAGCATTTGATTGCTTCATCATGCTCTCATGTACATGTTTCAAGGTCAAGACTGTAATTCTGATAGCCCCCTTGAGATAAAGTTGGATAGAAAACATTAACCCCTTCATTATCCCTCTCCCCTAAAAGAAAAAAGAGGAATACAGTAGTGGCCGAGGTTGTGCATACATGGCAGCCAGGCTCTTACAGTTTGCTCACTATGAACTGTGGTGAAAAAGGCACATGGGGTGGAGGTAGACAGTCAGATTCAAAATGTAGTGAAAAATAAAGACATGAAGAAGGAAAGACGAAGAAAGAGGATAGAGAGAGTGTGACAAAAGGAGACTGCTTTTACTCCACCATCAGCTACTCAATACATAGTTCCTGAACCAGCCGCATAGATGCAGTGAGACTACTGTGCAACAAGAAAGCGCTTTTAATTATATGTCAGAGCTAATCCCAAAGTGCTATATGAAAAAGTGCATGATTAAAATTAGGGACATAGTTACAAGCTTTAAATCTGTAAATTAGGCAAAAATGTAGGTTGTTAGCCACATAACAAAGGTAGGGGAGATTTTCATCAGAGAGAAATGTTTCAAATGGTGATATCTCTAGGCATTTGGTATAATGAAGAGACTTTTGAGGTTGTATTTTGAGTCATTTTACTTCCTATTCATTCAAAATAATTATTTATCTCTTTCTCTCATTCTCTTCTTTCCTCTTAATCACACGCTCTTTGTCCCAAATTTATTCAAATCTCTCCCTGTCCCTGCAAGGCACCAAAAAGAATAGGAGCTTCCTAAAGGGAACTTTAAAGACTTCTGAGGACACAAACCAAAGCCCAAAGAAAGGACTATGAGAGGCTCATTTCATCTCTCAAAGATGGCAGATGAAACAGAGCACTGCTACTTAATTCTTTCCAAAATCCAAGGTTGGAATATTTATAAGGGTCATTGCACAAGAAGGTGGCACAGCATGAAAAGTAGTATTGCTCATAGCTGTTAGATATGATACATGGTCCATTAACCTGTACAATGTCTAAGCTATCACAGAACACAATTAGCTGAAATTCAAAGCAATATATGTAACTAAGCATATCTCAGCAATAACATCGGCAAGATCTTCAGATGATCTTGGTCTTGATTTATGTCCGAGCATCAAAGTATTGAGGTTCCCTTCATAAGCTCTCAAGTGGGAGAATCTGGGCCTTACTCTCCAGTGTGGACTCTAGCACAAATGCGCTGCTGCCAACCGTGAAATTGTGCTTCCAGCTAACGTTGGCATAGTCACTGTTAGCATCCACGGTCAGATTCCAGATCTTTACATGTGGGGCTAAGCAAAACAGGTGGGAGAGGAGTATATTTGACAAATTTCAACCACTGCAGGAAAGTGACAAGAGTTAATACTACATCAGTCCTAAATATGATGAAGGCCCTTTTAAAGCCTCATCACATTCTGTAGAGACTGTCTTTTAATCTCGTAAAGGAATAAAAAGCTAATTGGATGCCACAATAAATATAAATGGTTATATATGTCAATGCTAATTTGGGGGAAAATGTCTTTTTTAAGGGCAAAGGTCAAATCTCAGTAAAGCTGCTCAAAAATGGCAGCTTAAGGCATCCATATCATTCATATTTATGAATGAATAATCTGAAATAGCTCAGTAAGATACAACTGTGATGCAATTTCTACACTGTAACTGATTTCTACTTTTACATTGACGTTTAATACTGTCTATGCAAATACCCAGCATGAAAGGCAGGGTGGGTTGGGTTGTAGCGGAGGTGGTAGTACTGGGAGTGGTAGTTGTTGTAGTTGTAGTAGTAGTTGTGGTAGTTGGAGTAGTTGGAGCAGAAGTAGTGGGGATGGCATCAGTTGTAGGGGCAAGGGTGGTAGTTGTTGAGGTTGTAATGGTTGTACTTGGGATGGTAGGTTGGGAAAAAGGGGGAAGAACAGTTGCAATCACCACAGCATCTGTAGAATCGATCACTGAGAGAGGAAGAGAGCAGCAGTTAAGCATATCAAAATGTAGTTAGCAGCACAAAAGATACACAAGAGAATACCCATGGACTACAATGCTTGACAGAATTCCCACAATCTATAATTCAGAAATTCCTCTATTTCTGCCATACAAAATAAATTTGGAGAAAGATTCTAACTACTAAAAATATGTCAGAGATTCAGTGTTACAATACATTCTGAATTGCAGTCACCACAGTTCACACTTTCCACTCATTTAAGATTAGGACAGTGGTTTTCAGTTTCAGTCCTGGAGACCCCCAGCTCTGCTTTTGTAGAGTTTGTTGATTAGCTGATTAGTTGAATCAGGTCTATTGACTTTTATGCATTAGAAATACTGTAAATTAAGAACACAATTCAAAGTCATATTAATATACTGCATTATAAATTTTATATTTTGATTATACTATTTTTGAAATAAATTATTATTTTAAAAAATACATAATTTGACCTGTGCCCCTCATTCATGCAGTTATCCAATCAGGTTGCAGTAACGCAATACCACATACAATACACACACACACGGCAAAAATTTGATCTCTGTAACTTAGCATGATTTTTGGTGCCAAACACGGTTCGAGTGTTTCAGAATCTGCTGCACTTCTGGGATTTTCATGCACAATGGTCTCTACAGTTTATATATATATATATATATATATATATATATATATATATATATATATATATATATATAAAAACATCCAGTGAGTATCAGTCCTGTCAGTGGAAATGCCATGGTGATGAGTGAGGTCAGAGTAGAGTGACCAGATCTGAGGTGAGCAGAAAATCATATATTTTATATACATTGCCACAATGTACAGTGACATGGATTACTGATTATATTATATTTCCAGACCTGCTGTTTAGGCATTTTCCATAGGAGTTCTGCAAAAACGTTGGACTATAGTCATACAAATTCTCACTCAAACATATGCATGTATGCCAAAAGAGCAGTCTTTATCTTTCCAATAAAACAAGTGATGAGCCAAGTGGCATTTAAATTCTTAATGAATTGAACTGGTGTTTTGAACTCTCCAAATAACAGACACTTCTGGGAAGCCCTGTCCCCTTCCACAGTCTCATGTGCTCATTTCACATGCAGATGCTCACACTGGCCACTAAATGGTAGAATATTTTATGTTCATTAATGTGAAATAAAATCCATCAATGTAGATTACATTAAACAAGTCTATCTTTAAAATGGTTTCTGATGTTTATTAAGGATGCCACCAAAAGAGAAAAAAGTATGAAGGCTTTGATTTATCCTTTACTGTATCTTTACAATAAATCATTAAATCAAACACTTTACTGTTTGATATTCTTGATAATACTGTTAATATTCTTGAAAATTAGATAGTGTTTTTTTTTCTAGCTTTCGTGCAAAACACTGCACCAACAGAGAAAATGTTGGCCATATGATTTTTTAAAAATGATTAAATTAAGATGTATTGCTATTGTTTAACTGTTATCTACACATTACTGGACAATCATTTCATCTATCATTCAGATGATCCACCACAGATCCTGACTACACAGCTAAAAATCCACTCTCCCCCTACTCACCTTAAACTAAAAATGGTGGAAATGATTGTTTTCCTGCCTTTTTCAGACTAATGGTTCTGGACAATAAAACAGCGAGATATTTACCATTCTTAAGGACAGGACTCTGAGTCTAAGCAGGTTGGCACAGGTTTACAGAAACAGGGCACTTAAACACTGGAAAAACATCGCAACTTAGGCTTGGTTGTAGCCCATATCACATAATTATTTGGAAACATGGGCATGTCAGTGTTCTGCTCTGCTTCTGCAAGTACAAAAGACAAACTCAGAGTCTGCAGAACAACTGACATTTTTGGTTTCATTTGTCCAGATGCTCACTGACATTGTACAATGAGGCACTGCTGTTTGTGGATGGGACAACTTTTTTGTTTGAGTTTATCTATTATTGCATGTGCAATTGCAGTATATATGTGCTACAGAAAATATTGGATTTCTACTTAACTTCCTGTTACAAAGAAATAGATTGAAAAACCCCCAGCAACCCTTTTCATTATAATGGTACCTGTTGTGGGGTGGGATAAATTGTGGAGCAAGTGAACAGTCAGTTTTTGAAAATGATGTGTTAGAAGCAGGAAAAATGGGCAAGTATAAGTAAATGAGTGACCCTGACATGAGCTGTATTATAGTGTGTAGATGACTGTGGTTAGATGTCTAAAATGGCAGGTCTTGTGGGATGTTCCCAGTATGCAGTGGTTAGTATTTACTAAAAGTGGTCCAGGGAAGGACAACCAGTGAGCCAGTGACAGGATTATGGGAGCCCGGGGCTCCATGATGCATGTGGGGAGTGAAGGCTAGCCTGAGATGGCACTAGAATGCACTATGAAAAGAAGGCAAGCTGATGAAGACACCTACCTAAATATTGTTGCAGACCAAGTACACCCTCTTTAAGCAGGATAATGCATCCTGCTACACTGCAAAAACTCCTTAAGAATACATGACAAAGAGTTCAAGGTGTTGACCTGGTCTCCAAATTCCCCAGATCGCAACCCACTCTAGCTTCTGTGGGATGTGCTGGACAAATAAATCTGATCCATGGATGCCCCACCTCATAGTTTACAATAAAAGAACTGCTGCTAATGACTTAATTCTGCCTAATTCCATAGCACACCTTCTGAGGTCTTTTGGAGTTCATGACTTCATATCTCAGAGCAGTTTTGCTGGCACTAGTGGGATCTACCCAATATTAGGCAGATCGTTTTAATGTTATGGCTGGTCAGTGTATTAGACATTTTTATGAAGGAGAGTACAGGTCTGTAACCAAGCAAGGTAGGAAGAAATGTTCCTAAAGTTAGAGTGGCACTAGCATTTTCTGAAAGGGGTGATACCCCAAATAAGGGGTGTGGCAGACTCAAGAGTAACCTCTTTTTACTTGTTCCAGTATCGTATGAACTAATTCAACACTGCCACCAAGTGGTGACAATGTTTAAAGCTCATTCGTCATTGGATAATATAATTGTGGGAAATCCATCATGGAAAACATGTCCAGCACCATAAACCATACCATAATGCAACCATTCAGATGGAGGTTAAACACATTTTCACCTAGTGAAACCCTTCAAAATAATTCACCATCACAGAATCATACCTTTCCCTTTATTAACCCATGCAAAAGCAGACACAAAGAATAAGCATTAAAACAAAGATCAACAATTCTCATCTCATTACAGCCGATCAGCAGGCAAAACATGAAATGTGTATGACAGTCAAGAACAGCCAGCAGGATATAAAATTGCACAAACACCAAGGCTGTGCCTATCAGACAATGTCCATCTGAGCTTTATGAGCTTTATATACTCTTTATGCTTTCTACAAAATTCAGTGGATGTGGGCAGTGCATTCCTAATGGTCAGTCAGCAAGCAGCTCAGTGCATTCTTACCTGTAAGATATCCTGGAGTAACAAAAGATAGAGCTAACTATAACAGCTTAAATTAAAATGAAATAAAATAATAATGGCAAAAGCGCAAGCATTAATGGTATATGGATTAAGCAGTGAATTAGTAATTCCTAAACTTCTTACTTAAAGGAAGTTGTAGGAAGCATGCTCAGGTATTATGACGATCTTCAAAGTCTTTGAAGCAAAGCAATTTAATGAATGAGTAAGATTGGAGACTTTCAAAACAGCTTTAAACCTTAAATAATAATACATGGCATGTGTGGTTGTATAACATTGTTGGAGACACTTAGCTCAGCAGCAATTCCTAACAGCTCTCTGTTTCTCACACATTCATGTCACAATGTAAACCCAAGAACAACTCATTCACAAAGGCATCAGTTTCCTGCATGCTTAAGTGTGAGATGAGAAGAGCATGCTGGGATAGGCCACATGAAACATGTGACAGTTAGGGACTCCATGATAATGGTGCTCTCAGGGATCAGGGTTCAACTTTTAAGAAATAAAAGTAAGAAGTAAAAGAAAACTTATAAACCTGATAATATACTTAGAGCATCTAAACATATGTAGGCTAAATCCTAACAAAATCAGTCACACTGATGAACATAACACCATTTATCTAAACCAACAAAGTGGTAACAGCAGTGCAATGAATGTGTCCCATCCCTGAAAGCACATAGTGATGGACAAAAACAAAAACATAAGTATGGACACACAAACTGATAAGATATCCATCACAGTAGCCAGTGCAGTTAAGATCACTTCATTGTATTCTACGTATTGATGAGGAACACTGTGCCACACCAACATGTACACTTCAATGTGTAAATCATCAGTATTTTTTAAATTGCCCCTTGGGGATAAATAAAGTTTTTTTAATTGAATTTTTCATACCCAAGTCTTTCTCATACCCAAGACTTGGGTAAGTTTAAGATGGGTTAAGTTAAGTTAAGTTTAATGGACTGTATTCAGAGTTGTGTAAAATACATATTAATAATGGATTAATACTGAAATGACACACATCTTAAAATGATCAATATTTGGTTTTGGCTGAATAAAAGGAGTATCTCAGTTATTCCTGATTATCCATTATTTTAAACTTAAGCACACAGCACCACCGTCTGACAATATTCAGTACCTACAACATTTCAACCTGAAATAAAAACTCGAAAAGTCACAATTTGTTCTTTATGAAATTTCAAAGACATTTTCCTTGCCATTGAATCTTATCTGAATATTTAATCAAAATATTGATAAGTACTTCTGGTATAGTTCACACCAGCTTTATGTTTTCAAGCATTATAGGTACAGAACAGCACTGCATGCTCATTTGACATTGCTATGGGTTCATCGTGTGAAACACTAAGCTTTCTTTGTCTGTTGTTTTCTCCATTATTACTAGGATATATTTTCAATATATTAGGCTACAATTAGATGTTTCCCCTGTAGTTATTTAAACTGATTATTTTATTTATTCAATTAATTATTATTTGTTCATTTTTATGCTACATAATGTTGCAAATGACAAAGCAAATTTTTGTATGGGTATGTCTTCGACACAAGTATTCTCTAATATGGGTACTTTACAAAAACCTGGCAACTTGAAAGCACCTTAGCTTTAGGCTCACATATAAAGCAGATGTCTGATTTATTTATTATCAGCTCTGAATACAGCCCAAAGAGTGCTGTACTGTTAATAGTGGGGATACACTGTTAATAATGCAAGCAAAATTTGTGACAACAGTCAGAATCCTTTTTCTCTAGTTACAACTGCACTGTGCGAGAAGGGAAACAGAAACAGAACAGAACAAACAGAAAGGCAGACAGGTAGGCAAATTGACAAGCCATTCCTCATTACCTACACCTGTAGGGTCAGTACCTGAAGTCATAAAGTCTTCTTTTCACACCGAGGAAGATACAGACAAGAGAGGAAGGAGGAAGGGGAGAGGTCAGAGCATACTATGAAAACACAGAGTTAAGAGGCAAGTAGTATGAAAAAGAAAGGACAGAAAAAGAGAGAGTGAAAGAAAGGATTCTCACAGTGAAGACAGTGAAATGACAGACAGAACCATATATAAGGAATGCTGGATGATTGCTGGGTGCTCTTAGCAGCCGTCCATTCATTGACCAGGACAACAGTCAACAGTGGCCATTGACCTGAGTTGACTTAGATAGTCAACTTTGAGTGAAAGGCATTCTTCACAATGTTGTAGTATTACAAAACAAGCTTCTGTTTAGTGAAAACAAGAGCAAGGCTGCCTTGAGATAACTCTTATACACTTTCCCCACGCATGCCTAATTCTCTGTTTACACGGGCTGATGCAATCACTCTTATGAATGTGAGTATGTGACAGTGTTCCAGTACAAAAATTTAACACAGTTTCATAGTAGGATTAGTTTCTTAAAACGTAAAAAGCAGCATAGGAACATGGATACATTTCTGTGATTTATTAACTAAGAAACACGATCATTTGTGATTTCATTCTTGTGCATGCTGTTCTTTCTTAAAGCTCCCACTAACTCACGAGAAATGAATTCCCATTTTTCTGGCATTAATAACAAGGATTTGTAATTCCACACTCACAACACGTAGTAAGTGGCATATGCTCTATGTGTGACAACTCACCTTCATTGGTAAAGTGTGGCGATTCCTCCGCATAGACCTCACCAGAGCCGACCTGTGTCCGAGCAGACAGGTAGAACTTGAAGCGGGTAAAGCGGTCAGGCAGGCGCATTGTGTAATCTGTCTCATTAGGGAAGAAGCTCATGACTTGTAGATTACCCTCCTGCGTCCCATTCACTGGAAATTAAAAAAGGTTATTTGACCATTTTGACAAAATTGGTTCAGGCATGTCATTTTTTAAGTTATTATTAGTTTCATTATTTTTAGTTTAAGTAGCAAAAGTTCCTTACTTCACACATCTTTACTTCAAAATTAAGAAACTACCTAGTCATCTAATGTGACAAATATGTAATTGTTATGTCTGTAAATAGTTAATATTTTGTGTTTTAGATCTTGGAATAGCTTGACTGCTTTTTATGTCCCCTAATAAAGTTTGAATTTGAGTCATTAAACACTGTCTTGATACGCCATTAAATAAAATAAATAGAGCAAGTCAACAGTGATAAAAAAAAAAAATTCAGTGCTAATAAAAACAATTACTTAATTACACAGAACTGCAGTAATAATTAAAGCATACTGCAGCTGCCACTAGTAATTACAGCATTAAACTAAAACACCATCAAACACTGAGTAAAATGAGTTTTGAAGAATAGCTATAAATTAGTGACAACTATCTATCTATCTATCTATCTATCTATCTATCTATCTATCTATCTATCTATCTATCTATCTATCTATCTATCTCTGTATTTCATTTTAAATCACTATATATATATATTAGATTAGGTTAGGTTAGAGTAATAATCATTACAACTAATCAGAATTATGCTTCTTATACTGAAGCATTCAATCATACAACCCTTTTTTGGATAACAGTGACAGAAGTGAGCTGACCTGTCTTGTATTGGAGTGTATATCCGATCAGAATGCCATTCGGCTCTAGAGGCTTATTCCACTCTAAGTGAATGGTGTTGGTGTTCCTCTGGACAATCTTGAAGAACTTAGGAGCCCCCGGCACTATTGAGCAGTCAGGAAAAAAAAGAGTTCACTATTCATTTGTAAAATAAAGATTCAAGATGATAATAATAGACATTACATCACTAAGGTAAATACTTAGATTATGTTTTAGGCAATTGATTATTCAGTCCATTCATTTAAAAAATGAAAATAAAACAAATCAATATTCAAGTATCAAGAAATGTCTTACAGCCTTCCTTGGTCTGAAACTCCACAGTGCTGCTGTGAGGTCCCTCAAATTTGTTGTTGGCCACCACCATGTACATCTTGTATTTGCTGTAAGGGACAAGATCCTCTAGGACACCACTATTCTGAGAGACATCGCTGAAGAAACCTTTTGTTTTCTTGTCCTTATTCACCTTCAGATCTTTTACCAGGCTGGCCTCCCTCCAGTAATATAGCTAAAGGAATGGACAAGAAAAGTAAATAAAGATAGGCTTTTTTACACATAAAGAAAGCATACTATATGGTAAAGCATATTATACACACAACTGATTGTACACTGCTTCAAAATGTTGCAGTAGGCCCTGAACCATTCCTAAGAAAGAAAGTAAGTAAGAAAGAAATTTTAAATAAAATGTAAAATTTTGAAGCCTAGTACTTAAAAATGATTGGATCAGTATCATTACTAGTTATCACTAGTTATATTCTTAGATATATCTTGTTATAGTAGATCTAAATATAAAAACTGTTCAATAATTTATATTGTAAACAAACTCATGCTAACAGACCATGATAAACTCTTTTTTAATGAGGGATTGTAGCTGCTCTTCACTTTCAATTTGAATTTCCACACCCATACTACCACACAGGAAAAAATATATAGCCAACAACATATGCATCTTTTCAGCACATGCAAAGTGTGCAAAATTAAGAAATCTAGGATAAAATAACCTTAATTCCTTTCCATTCTAATACTTATTCATGGCAAAAAAAAATTAATTAATTAATGTGTAAACAATTTGTAATTTTCCATTAAAAACATAACAGTAAAACATAAATAAAACATTTCCAGTACAGTGATGGACATGGAGGTCATGTCAACTTCATGAATGAGAGTAAAGAAGGTACGAACTTACCCTATACTCTTTAAACTCCCCATTAATAGATTTAGCACTGACGGGGATCCAGTTTACATTCACTTTAGTGCTGTTTAACTTTGACACCCTTAGGTTTCCAGGTGCCTCTGTAGGCCCTGATAGAAAAGTACAAAAATTGAAGTGTCTGGTATTCTAAGCACATAAAGGTTAACATAATTAAAATGCAATTACTTACTGTCCTCCCCTGAGTAGCCAATCACTATGTTTGACTCAGGGCCGGGTCCAAAGTCATTGACTGCCTGGATCTTGATCTCATAGGGGACATAAGTGTCGGTATCACTGACCACATGCTTGGTACTGGTAGTGGTGATATCATTCCACTCCTCCTCCAAGTCCTTCCTCCTCCATGAGACCACATACCGCAGATCAGGTCCATTCCTTTGGTTATCAAGTAGGGGCTGTCATAACAGATGCATATATTAGTTTAAAGAAAGAGTAAAAGTTGCTTTCGGCTGCTCCCTGTTCGGGGTCGCCACAGCGGACCGACTGGTCCGCACAACAACTTGGCACAGGTTTTACGCCGGATGCCCTTCCTGCCGCAACCCTCCCATTTTTCCGGGCTTGGGACAGTTTAAAGAAAGAGTCATTGAAGGAAATAACTAAGTCAGGTTAAATAGTTCATATAGGTTTTATAAAAGCTAAGTGACTAATACAAAGCTTCTTGAGAAACATGACGCTTTAGGCAAAAGTCCACTGGTTTCACTTCCTCCATCTTTAGAAACAGCTGACAAAGGACTTTTGTCCAAACTATCCTGTTTGTCCATAAACTTATTATTGGAGCATAGTCAGAAATTTGCTACAGCTATCTTGCACTTGTGTCTGGTCTATTGTTAGATTTGTGGCCTACATTTCATTGTCAACTACTCAAACAAGTAAACACTGAAATTGTGATCTGTCAGTATTTTTGGACAAAAGCCTGTATAGGAACATAATATATATTGAATAAAAGATATCCCTTTTTTCAGCATTATAAACATCAAAATAGTGTGTTTTAATGAAATAAACAGAAGATGAAAGACAAAGAAGGTTACAAGTGATTATATCAGTAATCACCTGCCAAGTGATCTCCATGTTGGTTTTCCTGGTACCCCACCCTTTAAGGCCAGTGGGATACACAAAAGGAGCTAAAAAAATATAAAAAGATACATATTAGCATCGTACTTAGCGTTTACCAGAATAAAACTATGTGCAATTTCTTAAAAATGATTTCACAAAATTATTCACTATATAATTGTACTAGATATTATGTTATGTTAATTTCAAGCCCTAAAAAGTCCCACATTATTTAATATGGCTATGGCAAATGTCATAAATAAGATTTATTTTAACTACAGTGAGCAATATAAACCTGAATTCACCAACAGCTTCTGGGAATTTGTGGGCTTAAAATAAATGTGTTGAGAATTATTTTCATCACAAGACCTACATCTATTATCTGCTCTATTAATGGTCAAACACACCAAACCTCAAAAAATATTGGAAGGTTTTGTGCACCCGTAAATATTACTGAAAATTTGAAAGTCAGTCTGTATACATTACTGTATTTGAGAAGTATATTGCCAATGTGTCATTTCAGTCAGTGCAACTACTGCTAGCATTAGTGGAGTAGAAACAGTAATATTTTCTTTTTAAAAATAGTTTCTCCTAAAAATAGTTTCACCATTAATCACTTACATGCTCCACTGGTCTGGTAGCGGGCTGATGGCCGACTCGGCTGGCTCTGACCCACGCTGTTAATGGCGATTACTCTGAATTGGTAGTTCACAAATGGAGACAGATCCAGTTTCACAGAGTTCTGATCACCTGCATAACTTGACAGATTTTGCCATTCGCCAGGTTTCCAGCGGTCTTCCTCATACTGAACAACAAATTCTGCAAAGATGGTGCAGTCCAAATTGTACAACTGTTTGCTAGTTTATAAATTCTCAGAATGCTATAGTAATCTGAATATTCAGATGAAATATTTCTGTTTTTCTGTGTCAGGAGTTAATGATGGAATCGTACGTGTAACAGGACTGTTGTTCTCATCACCGGGGATCCAAGTGAGCCGGACAGAGAGTGCTGATAGATCAGACAGCTCCAGATCCTGAGGAGGATCAGGATAACCTGGAGAAAACACAGGGCAAACGTGAGCAATAATATCAGTCTGTCATTTTTCCAAAGGGTGCTGCTAAAAAATTCAATCAGTTGTATTATTCCCAAGAAGTAGAGCTTGAAATTTACAATTATTTTGTCATTGTCCAAATGTATACAACTGGCTATGTATATATGAATTTATTTGGCAACAAATGACATAATATAACAAATTAAAAAAAGAGGAACATATTGTTGATGTTTTGTGAGTTTCAACCCTCAACATTTCAACCCTCCTGGACAGTTCAAAGGTAAGATTTATTTGGTTGTTGTTCTGAATGTTTATTTGAATGGTATATTTCCCACACTGCCATATCCAGAAAAACGCACCTAAACATGGCCAATCATGGTTTAAAGTGATTTGAGTAAACCAAGCTCTGCCAACAAAGGGTTGGCACTATTTAAAGATAATATTAAGTTTCAGACTCTCCTGAGGATCTGGATAGCAATTTTGTGAAGAAAATACCAAAAGTCCTACTAGTAGTATGCATAAGTAAGTTCTAGGATAAAATTTTGTGTCAAGGAATGTGTAGTGTACACACTGTGAACTCAGAAATGTAAATGTCAATCATACAGTCATTCAATTTCAAAAACAAATAAGCAAACATAATCAACAACAACACAAAGCCTTTAGGGAAGCAGAAAGAAGAAGAATTGTTACCTGCTAAGGCACTAGGTTTTGAGGGAGCTAGGGATTCATCCTCTGTGAGGTCAAAGGTGAAATGTTATGGGTTAGTGAGTCTATTAGTAAAGCAACTAAACCTTTATTACATACAGTGTCTATGCTATTGAGCTTAGGAAAGAGTACTATATACTGTAAGTACTACTGAGACATATAAAGAACTATACCAGCTTAGATGAATAAAAGAAGCATTACAGACATGCATTCGATGGAATTACAATGTCATCTACAGGTCACCAACATGATGTAGCTAAAGGAAATTAAAATATTTAGAAAAATATCTGTTAAACTATTTGTTAAACACAGCTAGTTAAAAGAGTGTAAATATTGCCAGTTACCTATACATGGCAACATCTCAGGTAATGTGTTAAAATTGTCAGCAATAAGACTAAACATTGAAACAAACTTTTTAAGCTTCACTTTAATTAAGCTTTAGCTCAGTAACTGTGAATGTTTGTGTAAAAGTATATGTGCAGACAGCTGACAAATTAGAGGCGAGACCATAAAATGCATTACTAAGGTTATTTTATGTCATAATTTGCTATTTGAAATTTCTAAATTAATAAGATTGTGCCATCCACTAAAGATAACATACCTATGATGTAGTGTAATGGATAAGCTGGTGTGCGTGTGTGTGTACCTAAAACAGTAAGGCGGGCCGAGGCAGAGTCCTGGTCTAATTCTGTAGTAACTGTGCAAGTGTATGTTCCCTCATCATCAGGCTGGATGTTGCTAATGGACAGCAAGTCTTCCTCCTTCTTAAACTTGCTCCTAAATGCAGCACACATCAGTTAGGTTTATAATGACATCAGATAAATCAATAGTGTGGTGGTAATGCATGGCACAATGGAATAGTGTGATAAGGAGTGTAGCGTATATTGCGTACAGCCAAGGAAAATGCAGGGGCTTGTCATTTTTTAGCCAGGTGACAGTAATGGGGAGTGTGGAATCGTGTTTAATCTTGCAATCAAAACGAGCGACACTTCCTCTATTGGCAGAGAGATGCTCTGGAGCTCGGACAATCCGCGTTGGCTCTGGGAGGGAACAACAAGCATTAAACATTTAACAATTTAACAATATAATAAATAATCGTAGAAAGAGTCAGACAAAATATCACCATGTTTTTTTTTTCAGATCTATTTTTGATTCAAAACATGACTGATGGAACATATTAGAGAAACTGTGCCAAGCAAGTTTTATTGTTAAGTAGTATTATTCCACTTCTAGTAATTTATTTTATTTGTTTATTTTTGTTTGTCTGCTTTATTCAAACAGAATAACATTAATTTCCTTACAGTCAGAGTTGAAAATACATTTTAACAGAATTCACTGTTATAGCAATAAAACTTGATTTATTTTTGATAGATTTTGTAAAAAATTTTACTTTTATTTTTTTAGATTCCTCACCTTTGACTTCCAAATGGACCTGATCTTCAGCTTTGCCCAGGATGTTGCTTGCCACAAAACTATAAGTTCCCTGGTCTTCACGTCGAACTCGCCTGATCTCCAGGGTACCATTTTCGTGCAAGTTGTACTTCCCTCCATTCGGAGCTATACCCTGGCCATTCTTAAACCTAGATCAACAAACACAAACACACACACACACACACACACACACACACACACATTTGGCATGGTGCATTCTGAAATATTACTCTACACAAGCATACAACCTTTGTAGGACTTACCACCGCACAAATGGATAAGGTGAGCCAAAAAAAGGGCAATCCAGAAAGGCTTGTGTGTTCTCAATCACCTTAATCAGCTGGTTCTTGGGTCCCAATAACCGGGGTGCCATATCTGTAAACAGGGGTGTCATATAAATGTCCCCTCCCTCTACATCACCAGATTCAGGTTAACATCTAACTAATCAGTTCTTCAACTGGTCTCTCACCCAGTATGTTGACAAAAGCGTTGGCCAGGAGGTAGCCATGTTCGTTTGATGCATTACACTGGTATACAGCACTTGTGCCAATTTGCACTGAGCTGAAAATGATAGCATCATCATTCACCTTCCTGCTTGGATTTTCCAGTGCACCTAAAATTTCAAATGGAAGAAAAACAGACAAAAAGATTTGGTTTGGCAAAAGTTGTTGTGTTGGGCAGCACAGTGTTATAAAGGATTGAAAATATAAGGACTGAAATGCTGACTCACTTTCTATCGGCTCTCCATTTACAAGCCACTGGATGCTGGGCTTGGGGTTTCCACTAGCCAAACACTGCAGCTGACCATTCTCATTAGGAGCTAGCACAAGGTTAGATGGCTTATGAATCCAAAAAGGAGCAGCTATGGGAAGTAAGATATAAAATTTACAAATGCATGTGAATATATTTTATTGTTTTCTGGCTTTCTTAATTAATTACCAAGCAGATCAAAAAGCATCCAACAGTAAAAAGATGTTTCAAAGCTGCCAAATTTTTAGTCGAATATTTTCCTTGGGTCTGACCTTTAACCTGAACGGAGATAGTGTGGCGGATGCTGCCTATTTTATTACTGGCCATGCAGATGTAGTCTCCAGAATCCTCATCCGATACAGACACTATACGCATGGTTTTATTGAAGCTCTCAAATTTGGCCTTTTTCTCTGGCAAATCCCCTCCTTTTTTAATCCATTTGATTCTTGGAGTTGGACTGTGTGTGGATGAGAAAGCACAGGTGTCAAAAGGTGCACCCAAACAGTTGAACCACAAAAAAGTGTGTTATATCTGCAAAATAACTCACACTCCAGCAGCTATACACTCCAGGAGAAGATCCTCTCCACGGAGCACCATCTTGGAGCTGGATGTTCCCGAGGGAGAGAGAAAGGTAGGTGTTGATTCTTGAATGTTACGTACTGTGGGACATGAGAAAATTCATTTGTTACACAGAATTTGCACAGAGACAGACAAACAGTCCAAAAACCAAGGTTAGGGTTGTGTCTATTATACTCTACGCTCCCCACTGCGTTTTAGAATTGAATCAGAAGAAGAAGATGAAGAAAAAGAACAAGAAGAAACAATTCTAACAGCACGCGCACACTGTTACTGACACAGAGACATTAGCCTATTAGCCTAACACATTTCCACCTGAAAACATTTCCAAGGTGGTGTAGACTTAATACAGAAAATGACTTTATTAGTGAATAAATATAGTTGCAAAAGTCTGTTTGTTGATTTTCTTTTTACACTAATGCACTTATTCTTACAAGGCAATGAATCTAAACTTAAATCAGTGAGAATATTTTATGATGGATGTATTAAAATGGTTTGTGGTGATTTTAATGATTGGCAGTTGAAATACGCTCTAACATTTAAAGTGGATTCCAATAGGAAGCTTTCCCAAGTAATTTGATTCATATTAGTATGCCACAAAACACACTTCATTGGTTATGTTTCTAAGTGTAATTAGATTTATTAAAAACCATTATTGGTTCTACTGGTACTATTGTGTGCAATTGTTATTTAACTCTTGTTTACCTTTTGTTTAACTCTCTCTGATCAGAAGACATTAGCACAAGCATTTCACAGAAGTCATACTGTGTATGTTTATGTAAGTGACAAATAAATAAATTGTAATTTTTAATTTATTATTTACATTATTTGTCCTATTGTTGGGTCGATATTTATTTAATTATTATACAGTGGTGTGAAAAAGTGTTGGCCCCCTTCCTGATTTCTTATTTTTTTGCATGTTTGTCACACTTTAATGTTTCAGATAATCAAACACATTTAAATATTAGTCAAAGATAACACAAATAAACACATCATGCAGTTTTTAAATGAAGGTTTTTATTATTAAGGGAAAACAAAATCCAAAACTACATGGCCCTGTGTGAAAAGTGAACTTGGGTTCTGCAGCAGGACAATGATCCAAAACACACCAGTAAGTCCACCTCTGAATGGCTAAAGAAAAACAAAATGAAGACTTTGGAGTGGCCTAGTCAAAGTCCTGACCACAATCCGATTGAGATGCTATGGCATGACCTTAAAAAGGTGGTTCATGCTCGAAAACCCTCCAATGTGGCTGAATTACAACAATTCTGCAAAGATGAGTGGGCCAAAATTCCTCCACAGCGCTGTAACAGACTCATTGAAAGTTATGGAAAACGCTTGATTGCAGTTGTTGCTGCTAAGAGTGGCCCAACCAGTTATTAGGCTTAGGGGGCAAATACTTTTTCACACAGGGCCATGTAGTTTTGGATTGTGTTTTCCCTTAATAATAAAAACCTTCATTTAAAAACTGCATGATGTGTTTATTTGTGTTGTCTTTAACTAATATTTAAATGTGTTTGATTATCTGAAACATTAAAGTGTGACAAACATGCAAAAAAATAAGAAATCAGGAAGGGGGCCAACACTTTTTCATACCACTGTATCTATTTTTCTCTGTTTTATCCTGTTCAATGATATGTGGCTTAAAAGTGAAAACAAAAATAGTGTAATAATGAAAATAGTGGATCTTCAAATATTTGAATGTATGTTCTCCAGTTAACATTGTATGCTGAGAAATTTTTCTCTTCAAAGGCTTTAAATAACATATAGCATTGTCCTACATATGTTAGCCACAAATGGTAGCCACTACAGTTCAGCTGTTGTTGTAGCTAACATTAATGTTAAGATTATAACAACTCATTTGCGTGTTAGTTAACTATAACTATCCCCTTAGGAATTTATATACTGTCTGAATCAGATCAAGTAAGTTGGTTGAGTGGCATAGTTCATAGTCAATCATGGTTGTAGAACCCTCTTATCTCCATCCCAATGTCTCAAAAATCAACCACTAAATAAATAAATTAATTAATCAATCAATCAATCAATCAATCAATCAATTAATCAATTAATACATTTCAATAACCACACTTGTTGAGACTAGTCTGTAGACTGAAGTTGGCCATTCTCTATTAAAGATACTATTTAAACATTGTAGTATTGTCAGCTACCTCAACAAACTAACATGCTAGTTAACGCAGCTAAAATCAACTAACTACACAGGACTTTTTGTTTTTCAAACCAATGTTATTTAGGCAACTAGCTAGCAAACTAACCAAACATTTGTCTGTTTACTGTTTTTTTTTTTTTTTTGCTCTGCCTTGTGAAGTCTTATTGTGTATTCTTAGTATTACACCTGAGACTTATATCCATTGCCTTATTTCCTGTTCCATGTTTAGGTTCTGACCGAAGGTTTAGTTTTCATTTTATGATTATGAACTGAACTTACTTAATTTTATCTTCCAGTACTCAGACCATGGGTATGGACATTGACAAAGATTCTTGACATTCCAAAAATAAAATATATGTTAAGTAATTGCATGTTACATGTATTTGTCAACTAATCAAACAACACTACTAAGCTTTTTGGCTAAAATGTGGCTTAATTAGTACAGGCACAGCTAAATGTCTATCTAAAATACATTATTGTAATAGTAACCAGAGTCAGGCAATTACTGTGATACGACAGTGTTATATTGGCAATTGGTTATTAGAGACATAAATTCTAGTCCTGTTAAAAGAAAGGAAACTGATGCTAGAATTGGTTAGGGAGAGAGAAGAGATTCTGAAGCCTTTCTTTGACTCACCAAAATATGTGTAAGTGTCGTTTGGAGAGTAAACAGTGTCATTAAAAGGCTCCTCTGTGGACAGAATCAACGCCATCAACGTCCACAAAGTTTGTTGTGCTCTCACATTGCTTTAAACCATTAATTCATCCTGATTCTGATTCTGAGTTTAACTGAACAGGTAACTACTTTGTCAAAGTCAGAGTAAGTTAGCAAACTTTCTACACAAAATAGTTGATAATCCCTGTATTTTAATTTCACTTCAACATGAGTGTCTTTCTGCTAAGAGCTGGTAAACAAAGAGATCAGTCAACTGTCAGAAAGAGGAGACAGGGCCCCTTCTGTCCTACTCCTCCTGCTAAGAGCTGATTGGATCAATAAAATCAATTCTGAATAATGCTCAATAGCCCTCATTGAAATCCCCAAATGTGAAGTGATGTTGCAAATCATCCTTGCAATAAACAGCATCATCATATTTCAAAATAATGCAATTATGTATTGTCACACTTTAACAGCCAGGAAATATTATACTGTTAACAGTATAGCTGTGATGGATATTTTTAGCTGGACAATTATTTTGAAATTCTTCACAGATGTTCCATCATCTACTAGCTATGTGAAAACAACCCGAAGGGGAAAAAGTTAAAATATTTCAGCGTACATGGAGCAACATGGAGCAATGCACTGTAGTAAAGCTGCACCATCAACAGATGGCCACATTCTACCTCAGGTTTCATTATTTGATGCACAGATTTAAATCTAATGCGATGCTGCAAACATACTCAGTAGTCAGCTGATTCTGAGTCAGTCCTTTACTCACTTGTCTGCACTTTGAGGATAAAAGGATTCTTCTGTTGGATTGTGTGTGTGAAGAGAAATCGGGCATTGCAGCTGTAGTCAGTGGCAGCATCCTTACTGAGCACATTAGAGAAGTAAAGATCTCCATTCAGACCCATGGACACTCGAGCATCCTGAGCAATAGGCATCATTTCTGGGAAAAATGAGAAAAAGACATTAATCAATTGTAGCCTTTAAAAATGAAAACCTGTGTGCTACTGAAAGCTTCTAAAACTAATGTTAATTACAGTCTAACACTCATGTACCAGTGGTCTGAATCATGGTTAGAAAATAAATTTTGACTTTTCCAAGGTATGTGTGTAATTATGTGTCTGCACTTTGTTTATACAGTAGGAAGAGAAAACTTCATAATTTTGGCAATAACATTGACTTATCACATTGTATTTATGTAACATAAATGTCCATGTGCATTGAACTTTCAGTGTGGCTTTGCTAACTGTCACTTATTATACAGAGTGTACAGTGATAATAATAAACAATGGACATTTGTGCTCATGGTGCATTTGCTGTTAGTTAGTGTCCTGATGGCAGATCCCGTAGGCTTTATTTCTGTCCTCTCAGCAGTTTGCCAAGCACTGCAGAGTCATATACTCACATGCACTCTCTCACACACAAATTCACTACCTCAGCACTAACACAGGCACATGGGAATGAGACACACAGACAGACACACAAATCTGAATCAAAAGAGAGACAAATATAAAGAAAGGGACAGGTGTCTCATACACTCAAGACAGGCTGAAAGGGAGTAAAAAAAGCGCTGACTTACTACTGTCCATCCAGAATGTTTTAGGCGGTGGAAGTCCAGGAGGTGGGTTACAGGCCAGGACCAGAGGTGATCCCTCACTTAGTACCACTGGCTCCAAAACCTCTTTAGGCCATAGCGGTGCCTCTGAGAGGCAAAGAATTGCATCAATGCCACAGTTTTGGGTTGTTGAATTGCCACTGATTTGTATAACATCGTTTCTACAGGTGTCATGGTTCCTTATAGCAGCTATTATTTGATTAATAAAAATTTCTTTATTTCTAATATCTTTGTGATATTAAATACCTTAGAGATTTACTCTAGAAATGTACTGCATATTCCTGTTTAAGTATAAACAATATTGTTTTATCACAATAAGTGCAAAGAAGCACATTGGTAAGTAGTCATGTCATGTTGGGCTTAAGGAGCAGCTAACATAAGCATCTTGCTAATTCAGATTCTATACTGTTAGCTAATATAATACACTTCCAGCTTAGTCTCTGCCAATTCCATGCTGATCCTAAAGAAGCAGAAATCTCTTAGAAATCTCTTGACTATATAGATCAACATTCTTCTTTCTTTTGCAAAATATACAGTACGGTACAAAATCTATAGATAATAGTAAGATGCTAAGAATGACAAAATTTCCACCGACTATACAAAAATCATTTACATATAGGTCTGATGTCTAGACCATTCAATGCAAACTCATACACAGTTATTCATATATAAATTTTAACACATATGTCATACATACGTACTGGAAACACGTAACAATATTTTGTTGGATATGGCAGTGCCAAAGTCATTCATAGCAAAGCACTGGTATTCTCCCTCATAGTCCTCAGGCTTTCCGCCATTCCTAAAGCTGATCTCCAGTGTGCCTGAGCGTTTCCGCATGGTTACACGTGGATCCTTCTCAACATTGAAGAACTTCCCATTTCGTCTCCACCAAAACCTGGGCAGTTTCAATTACAGTGTTTCATAATTTCAAGATTATTAAAGCAAAATTTCTAATCCTAATTCTCAGTATGTTTAAAACATGTTAAACATTGCTGATTAGAGACCATGAGCATTCCACATCAGTGTTCTGAAATGATTAAGTGAATGCATTATTCTAGCACAATAGCACTGTGGCTAGGCTAGTAGAAGGTTATATAAAGCTCAATACACTGACAGTCTATCTGAATGGGATTGATGTGCAAACAATCACATAAGCTGGTGGAAGAAATTAGATGGAACTAGTGCAAAATACACAATATCATTGCTCTATAGCCTAGCAAAGAGACTGGCATTTCCCTTGTCAGTTTGGAGTACAGAATGTAATAGCACACACTCTGTGCTAATGACTATCAAATTTAATTAGAGAAAAAAGAGAGAAAATAGAGAGAGGGAGAGCGGGTTCAGTGGGGACAAAATGTGACAAAGACCAGGATTGTGGCAGATCCGGAGGGACAGTGAGACCAGACAAAAGAATACCAGAAAGAAAATATAGAAAATAAACTTTGGAGGTTTGGTCAAATGCACAGCAATTTCTTTAAATAATGACCAGGATAGGCGGAAATACAAGAAAATGGAAAAGAAACAGTAGCAGAAAATGAGATATGGCTTTGTGCATGCTTACGTTGGTACAGGATTGCCCTTGGCCTCACACTCAATGATGATGTTATCTCGGGGATCCACAATATAGTCCTTTGCTGACTGCTTCACAATAGTAGGAGGCTGTTTCACTGAAGCAAGAGGAGAAATATACACTTATCAGAGAATATCTGTGGATTACTATGTTCCCTAATGAGCCTCTTTTGGTCAGAGAAAAATTTTCAAAATATATAATTCTCTGACTATACACATAACCTCCACCATTCACACACATTCTTGGCTTTCGTGTGGCTTTTGTCTTGGCTGTTCCCTTAAAGGCATTTGTATTTTTTAAATCATATTCAACAATCAAAATACTGAAAAGCTTTCTCTTGTCCACCAAATTAACCATCTCTGTTAAAACTAAGTTTGTTATAAAATTGGCACAATGGGAACGTGATCTGGTGTCTGAAGTGCGTATGCAAACACCAATTTTATTGCCCATCATAGGGTCAAGTGACATAGTAGCGTGCATCAGCCAGACCATAAAAGGGTATATATGTCATGTGATCCCAGGCTTCTTTGTCTTCAGGAAGCCGTATGTTTTGCACATATGTGAAATTAGCATGGTGTTAGCATGGCATAAGACAATTTAGGCAGTGTGCCCCACCATGACCTAATGGAGAATGATGGCAACAATTTGTGTTACATGTCTTGGAATGGGGGGCGAATCCTACCAATACCAGGTTCTCCCTTTTGGCCTGGCCCTGTCACCCTGCACTTTCATGGAGTGCATGGATGCTGTTCAGGCTGGAATGCAACTCCACGGCATCCATGTACTCAATTACATTGACGACTGGCTCATTTTGGCCAAGTCTAAAGAAATAGATGGGTTTGGCATTGAGATGTAATCCTTACTCACCTGAAGTGTTTAGGGGTGAGGATAAACATAGAGTAAAGCATACTCTCTCCGAGTCGGAGAACAACCTCCATTTGGGCACAGTTGTCTCCTGAGAGGGTGGAGTCTATTTTTGCTTCCCTGATAGAATTCAGGGTAGGCCAGGAAGGGCATGAAAGCTCCCGTCTCTCAATATCAGAGACTGCTATGTCTCATGGCAGCTGATGCCAATCTGATATCCTTGGGGCTCTTGCACACAAGACCTTTTTGGGGGGTGGCTCAACTTATCTAAAGAAAATAAGGGTTATGCGCTGAATGCTTCATACCCTTTCTGTATGGAAGGAGCCCTGGTTTCTCATCATGGCCCCTCACTAGGAGGAGCAGATGCCCTGTCAAGGCAGTGGTATGGGGAAAGAAGGCTCCTCATGTGGTGGAGTTGATCTGGTGGAGTTGATCTGGCAGAGGTACAGCCAAGCAGAAATGGATCTGTTCACCTTCGAGAAGTCAATCCACAGTAGTCCATGCAAATGTTGATAATGTCCTTTCTTCAACAGTTTACAGTCATGAGGAATTGTACAGCCAAGAGCTCCTGAGGAACTAATAGGTCAGTGTAGAGTTCATTATTGACTTAGCACTGATTTCTTCCTGCTGAAAGCTGACTGAGGCAATGGCAGTTCAAAGATAGTCTCCAAGTGGTTCTATCCACAGCAGTCCCCTGGGTCACAGGCTGTCCACACAGATCTATCCCCAGCAGCAGTGAGCACCACCAGGCAACAAGACTCCAACCAGGGGTAGAGCATCTGAATGGATCAGGCAGGTGCGGAAAGAAGAAGTGGTCACACTGTAAACTCAGAACACTGGGAGCTCACACTGATCCTAGCAAGAGTCCACCAAGATGGAGTCCACCTATTACTGGTGTCCCCGTTCTGGCCAGCATAAGTGTGGTGTATGGGCTTAATATCTTTCCTGGAAGGCTCTCCTTGGGTTTGTCTCCTGAGGGGGTCCAAATCATAGATTCTGGTCTCTCAACTGAGGTTGTTGAGACCATTTTAAATGCTACAGCTCCTTCCACAAGGAAACTTGTCCTGATGTGGTGCCTCTTCAGGTCATGGTGCTCTCGGCATCACATTGACCCAGTCCACTACCTCATGGGTCCAGTGCTGGAATTATTGCAGAACCGCCTCTCAGCACGGCTACCACCCACTACATTTAAGGTGTATGTGGCTATGGTTTCAGTTTGCCACGCCGATATTAACAAAGCCTCTGTGGGGAAACATACCCTTGTTTCTCGGTTTCTAGATGTTGCAAGATGGCTGAAGCTTTTATGCAGACCACGGATTCCTTCTTGGGAACTATCAATTGTCTCTTGAAGACTTAATGGAGGCACCTTTTGAACCCCTTGCACTAGCCTCTGAGATGTTTCTGACCCTCAATATGGCTCCGTTACTAGCGTTGACCTCACTTTTAAAAATAAGAAGATTTGCAGGCCCTCTCACTTGCCTCCTCCTGCTTAGATTTTGCCCCTGTTCTAGTCAAGATCATATTGCACCCAAGGCAGCACTACATTCCAAAGGTACCTTTCCTCAACCATTCATCCTGTCATCCTCTTTTCCTCCTCTGCCATTTGACAAACCAGAACAGGATAAGCTTCATCTGACTGTGCCCAGGCAGGGCCCTCAAAATCTATGATGACTGCTCAGCCCTGTGTGATAGGTCTGATCAGTTGTTAGTCTGCTTTGGAGGATGTGACAGAGGCTTACCAGCATCCTTACTGCATTGGATAGTCAGTGCGATCTCCCTGGCCTATGGGGTGCACAGACTGGCTTCACTCCTAGGCATTAGAGCTCACTCTAATTGGAGTGTGATTTCTTCCAAGGTGCTATACAACAGTGCAAGACGTTTGAGCTGTGGCAGGCTGGTCCTCTCCACATACATTCATAAGGTTCTATATGGTCTCAACCCTAGGCTAGTGGGGGTTTTCCTCCTCCTGCAGGTTTTTCTACTTTATACCTTGTGGCTAGGCATTCAGTATGGTAACGAAGGTATTGAGTTCCTATAGCATCAATCTGATGGCTCAGTGTTGAATTTCCTTGAAAGGGAACATCTCAGGTTGCGTATGTAATCTGGTTCCCTGAGAAGGAAACAAAGGTAATAAGATGCTAGTAAGCCATACCTAGGGATGTCTGGGTGTCTTTCTTCAGACATTGGAATCAGGGAACCCATGACATAGATCTTTATGATCTTTTTATGCCCCTTTATACGTCACTTCACCCCACGACAGCCAATAAAATTGGCGTGTTTCCATACGGGCCTTAGACACCGGCTCATGCAGAAGCATTACCTTAGCATCAAGTTCATGATACAGTGTCTCTTCAAAAGGAACCAGAGACGTTTTTTTGTGTTTTCTGTGAAATTTAATTATTATTCTAGTTCTAAAAAAACACAGATGCACCATTAGCCAAGATTTTTTATCTCTGTTAATGATGGATGTTATGGAATAATATTGATTTATTCTTGCTCTCATTGACAAGACATTCTTCTGTATCTTCTATATTGAACTCTTTAACTGAACAAGTTAGTCTATGTTAATGAGGCACTTACAGTCCTGCTGGATCCTTGCTGTTAGTTCCATGAAAAGGTGTAAGATGGAAAGAGACAAAGAGCACAAGAAGCCAAAAATGACTAATTAGTATACTTTAGCGAAAGCTATAAGCTAAAATATAACTACAGCAGACAACTACTATTATTAAAATAAACATTTTAGAATTGTAGGTTTTTATTATTATTATTATTATTATTGTTGTTGTTGTTGTTGTTGTTATTATTATTATTATTATTATTATTATTATTATTATTATTATTATTATTATACACAATGTTAAGTGACTGCAACTGAATAAGACATACCTGTTAATGGGGTTCCGATGTGTGGAGAATAAAGATAAAGCAGACAAAAATGTTTAGTAAATTTCTGTATCCACCAAGTGATTATAAGCAAAGCAAGAAGTGACAAAAATGGTATTGAATGCCAATTAATCACTGCCATGGATAATGCTTATTAACGACATGTAATTCTTAACAGAACATTTGAATTTTTATATTTTGTCTTTTTATTTTGGTTTAAATGGCAGCCATAGTAGGGGGCCTAGCACATAGATAATAACTACAATTATTTTGATGTAGGACCGTGTGCTGTCCTATCTGTTGTTCTATTGTGCCTCAGCAATTATAAAAGATGACCCTTATTTAAAGGGCAAGACATCTTTAACATGAGGCATTTATGTATTCATAGTTGATTGACAGAAATGTGGTGACAGCTACAACTTTGCCTCTATGCTATATATCATCTTACATCAATAATGGTACATATCTGAAACCTCAGGGCTCAGGTCATTATAAGGGGATTTTGAGTGTGTGTGTGTGTGTGTGTTTGTGTGTGTGTGTGTGTGTGTGTGTGTGTGTGTGTGTGTGTGTGTGTGTGTGTGTGTGCAAGAGAGAGAAAAAGGGGGCTGGTAGCAGCCAAGGTCAGCTGGAAAGCGATGACAACAATAGGCATCTCAGAGGAAGAGGGAGGTGGTTGTGAAAAACTACATAGTAAACATGCATACTTAGGCCTGTGCCTACAGCCAACCACCCAGGGAGAAGTAAAAATCAACAATTCCGAAAAAGAAATTCTCCCCTTTGTTAATCGACCAATTAAACAAATTTTATATTTGGGTTCAATTCGATCAGCCAGTTCATATTATGTAAGGATCTGAATTCCATTAAGTGTGACAATTTTGTGAAAAAAGTACAGTACTTTACACTATTATTTTTGGAAAAATATAATTGTTGAAAAATGTATATACTAGGATAATTCAGTCAGCTCAGTGTCTCTTCTCTTTGGAATGGAGAAAGCTCTCTTAGAGATGGGGGTGGGTCTCTCCATTTTCTCTTAAATTTATTTTTCATCAGATTTCTTGAGCAGAGAATAAAAATATAGGGAAGCAAAAAAGACAAAGCTGGAGGCAGCTAAGCAGGTGGACATTTTTCGTGATTTCGCCAATTTGACAGTAGATAGTTTATCAGCCAGTGATAAGTGTTGTAATTTATATTTACTTAATAAGCATGTTTTATATGATTTAGACATAATTTAATATATGGAAATAGTGTGTGGATTTTCCTTCTGTTTTTTCTCTAAAAAATGTGGAGTGTTAAAAAGATAATGCGGACACTGGGCACAATAAAATGAAAGAAAACCCATTACAGATGGTACAGTGTGTGAGGTAATGACAGAAATTGAGTGAAAGCATTAGAAATCAAGGTTAAGAATATATCAATTCACATCATTCAATGTGTGTGCAAGAGAGAGATAGAGGAGAGTGAGAGGGAAAGTGAAAGATAAAAAAAAGGGGAGGGGGAATCCTCCATTCTCTGCCAGTGCAAATTGCCTGCATTACAGAAAGAAAACTTGACATCTGCATTTTAACATGAACTGCAACATTATCATAGCACTAAACACCTCCATATCAGACGTCTTTGACTGTCATCCATTAGTGAGCAGACTGCCATCACTCTTTTACCACACCAATTATGTCAATAATTATTTACTCCATAAGTAGTGATGTGTTCCTGCGCATGTTATGATTGCATGACTCACGGTCTGGAGGGACATCAATGGGAGCCGCCTCCTTCCACAGCAGCACAATGATTGACAGCACAGCCAGAGGAGCCCACTGCCCCTGCGGCCACATCTCTCTCCCCCGATTGGCTGGCTACAACCTTCAAAGCCCTATTGACTCAGACGCCCACCTTTGATCTACAACAACAACAACAATCAAGAAATATTAAAAGAATTCTTATGACCTGTATTTTATGAGCAGAATTTTTCATGTTATAAATCATATTCAAATTATAATACATATTATGTATTTTTATGCATTTAACATTTAGCACTACTAGAATACAGCACATTCTGTGCACTGTGTATATGTAAGTATGTACACTACCAAAATCTACCACCAAGAGTAGTGATTTCAGGACCAAAGAAATCTAATAAATGATTTATGCTGCTTATTAAGTATACACTGTTTAAAACCGGGACAGATATGGGTTTTAGAAAAAAAATTTCCAACATGGGTAGAGTGCACTATTTACTTCATACAGAAATATAACTATGCTGTGAAAAGCAAAATGACAATATGTTTATTGCACTGATCAGATGACATGTTCTTTGTTAAATATCTTGTTTATGTTAAATAAAAATTGAATTAAAATGACTGATAATAATTTTGTATAATATGGTACTGCTGGTTTTGCATGTGCGTTTGCTGAATACCAATTTCAAAGCTGATTATTATCATGGCCATGGTGTTTTATTTTAACACACACGGTTAATCACTGTCATCTATTAATATATTGACTCAAGTTCCATATCTCAACTAAATTAACAGTAATAACAGTCATTTTAGTTGAGATATGGAACTAAACTGTGATATTTTGTTATACATCTTAGCAGTGAGCTGAAATTTGTTGAGTATGTGTATTTTGAATATAGTGGAGAAGAGAATCTCTGCTACATAGTACATAGTTCTAGTACATTACCAAAAGCACCGGGCCTAGAAATACAACATAGAAGTGATATAAAATACTGAACACATCAGTGATGGCAAAGTGTGTGTGTGTGTGTGTGTGTGTGTGTGTGTGTGTGTGTGTGTGTGTGTGTGTGTTGAGTGTGTGTGTGTATTTTGAGGTTGTATCACTCAGCATCAGCAGTTCTAAGTCTCTACATCAGTACATCTGTCACTCACTCTCTACTGTGTTCTCTTTCCCTCAGCTTTAGAATGTCAGTTAGAAAGCCACCAGCACAGAAACCCCATGCCTTCCATCTAGCCAACTTAGTATGCTTACCATTTGAAAACATAGACCACCTGTAACCTGCACTTTAATAGGAACAGACCTGCTTGTCCATTCAAAGATCCAGTCAGCCAGTTTTGCAGCAGCACAATACATAAACTCATGCAGATACAGGTCAAGAGCTTCAGTTAATCGTCATACTAAACAAAAAAGTGTTTTCAATGACTTTGCTGAGAGTTGGTCATAGTGTTTCAGATGCTCCTGATCTATTAATGAAAAAAAAAACAAAAAACATCCAGTGAACACCAGTTATGAGGGTGGAACTGGCTTGTTAATGAAAGAGGTCAGAGTAAAATGTCCAGACTGGTTTGAGCTGACAGGAAGGCTACACTAACTGAAATAATCACTCTTTACAACCATGGAGAACGGAAAAGCATTAGCACAACACATTGAACCTTGAGGCTAAAAGTCTGCAACAGTAGAAGACCCCACAGGGGTCCACTCCTGTTTGCCAAGAAAATATAATGAGAGAATCACTGCAAGTCTTTAGTCTTATATAGATACCAACACCTGCACCAAACCTAATCTGTCCCAAGGGAAAGACACACATCTCCTGTCTCTGCCTGTTAGTCTACCTGGCAGGCTGAAGATGGATGTAATGATGGAGGTGTTAAGGTTTTGAGTTGCATGCCTGCATGTGTGTATGATACTGAATTAAGTATATTGAATAACCTGATATAACTTCACTTTAAATATACCAGAATCCAGTTGGAAAGACACACACATAGAGAGAGAGAGAGAGAGAGAGAGAGAGAGAGAGAGAGAGAGAGAGAGAGAGAGAGAGAGAGAGAGATCACAAATGTGGTGCCTTGAAAGCAAATTCAATGCAAACTGATGCAAAAGAGGTCAGAAGAAGCCCTGTAATTTTTTTACCTTTGCATAGAATAAACAGGCAGCAAAATATTTCATGATATAAGTCCAAAGAGGAAAACCACTGGACTCTCTAGAGAAAATAGTGACAGTGATGCTGGTATACATTAGTACTAAAAACGTTTGTAACAAATATCATAGCATATAAAATGAATTTTTAAAATAGGGTATCTTTTAAATAACCCCCAATATACCTGCCACAAATAAAATATAACAGTATTTACAGATATTGATCATATAAAGCTAAGTGCATCTCAAATCTTTTAATAAAATTGTTGCTCTGCGGTTGTGCTAACCGATTTAATAATTTAATCCTTTTATTGCCACTACAGAATTATGTAATTTATTGTCATTATTCTTAATAATAAAGAATGTGTAACTCCACCAGCTTATCCTCAGTGGAGAACCAAATTTTCAAGGGGTGGACCTTAAACCTAACCTCTAACTCTAACCCACACAATCATGAACAATAAACACATTTAACACACTTGAAACGCACTGAGTTGTCTCCACCCACTGGACTTTTCGCTCTGAAGCAGAGGACACTCTATTTTACCATAGCTGTAACAGTAAAATGTATTTATTATTTAATGGATAATGTAAAACAAACCAATTGTACACACACTCTCATGTAGCCATAGGATAACGCTGGTGCTGGTATTTTCCGACATGGGCACAGTGCACAATTTGCTTCAGTTTCTGCTGAAACATCTTGCTAGCTCCCTCATTCCTGATTTTACCACACCTTGCCTATTCCCTCAAACATTATTTAGACCTACTCTTTATCTTTTGTCTTACTGTGTCGTGTTTTGTGTTACTGTGTCTTTTTTTTGGTGTGTGGGGGATTACAAAGGTTTCAATGATTTTGATTGTGCTAGCCATTTCTTGATCTTGTTCACTGATTTGCCAACTTTGATGTCTGCTGTGACCTCAAGCCCAATCTATGGGCACCAGCCTGGTCTCCTCCTATAATTCCATCAGGACAGCACACTGAGAAAAACAAAGAGCTGCAACAGAAACATATGATGGAGCACTGGAAGACCACTTTTAACTTCTTCATGCAAATTATAAGCAATCTGTGACAAAATGTGCTTGAGCATGTGGACTAAGAGCATGTGCCAAAGTTGCAGTCTGTCACCGCATAAATAGGTCTGGCCAACTGTGTCTTTGCTTATGGTTCAGTCATCATTTTTAATTTTGCAAGGAAATTCTGTCAACTGCGCTAATTACAGACAGAAGCAGCCGGACTAGGCACTTTCATATTTAAATGTGTCTATTTAACAGTAAAATCATGAAGGGAACAAAATCCTGCTTGGTTTCTTAGGAATGTAAAATCTGTAGGTTTCTCTGTAAAAAGGCTTTACTTTCCACAATTTTAAACAATTGTATGTTTAAAAAGAGTTCTGATTAATAGCAGGCTTGCAACTCACATTAACAATATAATGGTGCATAAAACTGAACCCAATTCGCTTACATGTGTCTGGGCATGACATCAGCCAATTGAGCAAATTATGTGAGATTCTGATGGATTGAAATGCTAATTTGAATCTCCAATAATTTGCAGCTACACATCTTTAGTGGATCTCCTAGCTAAAAGAATTCCAGCCATTTAGAAATGATTAAAATGCAGATAGGAATCGATATAGAGTTTACAGGGTTTAAGCAGAAATGCTTTGTCTGAAGATGGTTAAGGATGCATATTCCTAAATCATAAAAATAAAATGCTTCAGGACAAACACTAATGACCTTAGTCTTTCTGTGAGATGAAGACTACATTTGGATCTCTCTCTCTCTCTCTCTCTCTCTCTCTCTCTCTCTCTCTCTCTCTCTCTCTCTCTCTCTCTCTCTCTCTCTCTCTCTCTCTCTCTCTCTCTCTCTCTCTCTCTCTCTCTCTCTCTCTCTCTCTCTCTCACTCACTCACTGCCATAGTAGTACAGCATGCAGTGAGATTTCACCACTTTGACTACACAACAGCCCCCACTGCACAAAAACATAAACAGACATCATAATTTCAATCAATAAATACTCTCAGGCCCACCACAGGCAATTATAGGTAATTATAAAATTACAGCCTCACTGTTCCAAATACTCCAGTCCCCATCTCTTTTTCTTATTCATTATCCTGAATATCTTATTGCTGCATCCTCTATTTCAGTTGGACAGATGATGAAAGGGTTAATATTAGAATCTCAACAAAATAAACACTAGCAGTGCCATGTTGTGAAGCTACTTATTCAATAAGCTGTTACTTGTAAACTGTACTACAAATGTCAAATGAGACAGCCTAAGAGATGAAACAAATATGGCATGTATCCACACACAAAGTGCATGATCATAAAACTACAATAGGGCTTCGAAATAAAAACCAGTAAAATGGTGACTGCTCTCAGTGTGGGGTGTTCAATCATTAGATTTGAATAGATGCATTGATTTACAACAATAATTAATAATGCAACAATAGAAGAAGTTGCTTTCGGCTGCTCCCTGTTCGGGGTCGCCACAGCGGACCAACTGGTCCGCACATCAACTTGGCACAGGTTTTACGCCGGATGCCCTTACTGACACAACCCTCCCATTTTTCCGGGCTTGGGACCGGCACTGCATCCAGTGGCTGGGGTTGAGGCACTGGCTGGAATCGAACCCGGGCCTTCCGCATGATAGGCGAGAAACCTACCACTGAGCCACCAATGCCTCTATTAATAATGCAACAATATTATTATATAATAATAATATAATATTTAATATTATAAATATTTAATTTAATTATTCTTGAATATTATTAATCATAAATATATACTGTTGCAGACTCAGAGGTATATTAAATACATTGTTGCCTTAAGAAAGAAAATTGTATCATGTGTAAGGAAAATGTAATCATAATCATAAATTTCAAGGTTAGTACTTACACAAAAAAAGGTTAATACTTACACAAAAACAAGGGGAAATCTGGGCTGATGGACTAATGGGTGATGAAGGCAGAGACTGTTAGACCTGTAAACAAACAAACAAAGAAAACACCATTTAAATTGTCTTCAGAATGCAGGAAAAAATATATAATTTTCTTTTCCCACAGGCCATTCAGGCCTTCGGGCCCTGAAGGAGAACAATTATACCAAATCAATTACACTAAATGTATTAGTTCTTAAATAAAAAACAGCAACAAATGTGGTTCAGGAAACTTTGAGTGAGAAAGAGTTTGGCCAAACTAGAGTTAACCTAACCCCTGTACATACTAATCTCTTAGGATGCTGAAAGAGTGAATTACCTTCTACTTCTACTGTGCCAGTGTTGGAAAGTTAACTTTCTCAAACAGCTTTGGTAAGACATTCTTTCATGTGTGTGTACTAAGACCATTTCTGTTAACACTATAATAAAGTCAATTTACACTTAGAATTTTCCAAGTCTTTTTTAAACTTACACAATAGCATTTTTTAAAAATTCAGCACAGGAGGAAAATACCTCATTATAGAATTTATAATGTGTTACTATATCTAAGTATTATTTTAGATTATATTTCATTAGCATGCATATTATTAAAATTGAGTACTCTTACTTTTCCAAGAAAAAAAAACTTCTTTACTTCCTACAGGTTTATTTAGAGCTGAAAAGAAGTAATTACAAATCACAAATGTCTCCTCTTCTCTTCTCTCAGCCCAAAACTGTGCACTGTACATCAATCAAATTGGGTCAGTTTCCAGAGTCTAATCATTTCAGTTGATCATCCAATCAAGTTCTTTAATATAGAAAAAAAAAATGTAAGAAGAATAATGCCAATTTGAATCTGCAGTGACCAGCTCATTTTACACAATGATATATTGCTATAGCTATACATGTGTATTTAAAGATGAATTAGCCACCACACTGTAGTGTCCTCCTTGAGGATAAGCACCCTGGCCCTGGGCCCTGGCCCTGAGAATAAGAAAGAACTCCTTTAAAATAAGACGACACATTCAGAAAAGCTAATGTGAAAGAGCCTGCTGAGTTAAAAGTTTTGCTAATTAGTTAGCATTTACAGGTTATGTTTAACTAAGTTGTCCTGTTTGCTTTGCTAATGCCAGACTAGACTAGCACTGATTCCAGTAAATAAAGTAAATGGCAAGGCAGCAAGTGAAATTCTGGCTAATGGTAAATCTTGGTTGCAGGATATTTGATTTCTGATTACTGTATTATCTAACTGTATAACATTTGTCATGACATATGATGAGAAAACCTTCAGTGACTGAAAGCAGGTTTTCAGGCAAAACAGTGTTCTCATCAATATCATCTTTTAACAGATTTAAATTGACCTTAACTTAATTTCATGAATTAAAAACATTTGCTTTTTAACACTTAAGTACATTTAAATGTAGCGCCATTAGTTAGATCATTACTTTGACTCAACATCTGTACTTTCAATAGAATTTCTTGTCATTATTTCTCACTCCTGATTTAGTTATTGTTAAATTGTTAAAAACTCAGTTTCTTATGTTTAAAAATAAAAAATGAATGTGGTACAGACTGACAGAATCCTAACAAAGTACATTTCATACAGTACTGGATCACTCAACCAGCAATCATAGTAAAAGAAAAAGTAGGTAATGTGTTACCTGTGTGTTACTGTTCATGCAGCAAATCACTGGTCAGTTTTGTAGGGTTTTTTTTCCCTTTGGTGGTACTGCATTATTACAATGTAAACTATTACAGTGAAAACTAATAAAGTCTCATTGGAGAGATAAGTTCACTGGTAGCAAAAACTTCCATTAACCATTATATATTACATGCTAGTCTTGTCATGATACATTACTATAATGCAAGGATTTCAAAGACTAAAGAACAATGGAACTCTAGCTGGTTTATAAAATTACCTTGTACTGTTGGAATTTTAACCATGTGATTCAAAGGACAAATTTAAGAATGTGGTTCTGTTAAGTGTTGTCTTAGTGGACAAAGTTTCCACTAAGTTTCAACATGCACATGCATACACAAACACATGCATAGCACATCTCATAACACATGTATACACAAATATGCACATGTCTTCACTGCCTTGGGCTTGAGTTAAGGCTTGGTATAAAGGTCACTGAATGCTCTTGACTTGGTCCCCATCTGTCTACTTCTGTTCATTAGCTCTTTGTAGTGTCACAAACTCACATCTCAGCTCTCATCTGCCAGCCTCTGGGGCTATTTTGCCGCCCTGACCTCTGCTCAGTAAATTATGGGTCTGGCAGGTCAGGAGGCCACAGCAATAACTGTCCCCTTGGTTAGAGGAACAGATCCAAGGGCTTGGACCATAACCCTGCAACTTCATCAATGAACCAGACTTTGATCGTATTAGGAACAGCTGTGAGAGCCACACTGTTAATAAATCTAACAGATAATAAAGCTTCTTAGTGATTATGTTACTTTGTCTTTGAAGCAGGTGTAGATTAAAATCCAACTTTTATTGCAATGAAATCAAAATTGATAGCTTGAGTAAATTGGATGTTGCTACTATATAGTGATTTGGATTCAACTGTTTTGGAAGCCTCAGGAATAATGTATTAAAAGGATAAACAGATCTCAGAAAAATGAATGAATGCACTATGGATTGCATCTCATGCTTGGCAGGATTGAAGGCTAGATACTGCAAAGTGACCTAGTTTTAACAGGAACAGTAGAATGAATATGGGGGTGGGCAGAGGAGTGAGAGAAGAGAAAGGTTTCTCTAGTAAAGGGGGATGGAGGAGGGAAAAGTGTGGAAAGAGAAAGAGGCATCTCCTTCTACCCCCAAGGATAAGCCTGTGGCATGTTCAAAGATAAATCAATCTAGCCTGTCCCTGACCCATGCAAAGCTCTTCTTCTACACAATGTTCAAATTAAAATGTAAGTAGCAATAAAACTGGAACATGTACACACATACTCCTCTCTCATTATAGAGCCACTATAATTCTGTACAAAGCCCTGAAAACACTCACTAAATTTTAGCATTTTTTTTGCTGTCAAATGACATATTTCAGTTCATCACTGACTTGAGACAAAAAAAAAAGACATCAGGGCTTTAAGTTGTCTGATGCAGTGATGTATGAAGAGAGCATAATGAGTGTAAGGGGATGAGGACTCCATGAGGCAAAGAAATACAATTATGGGTCATTGTGTATCTGAAATCTTGAAAACTGGCAAAAAAAATCATGAAAAACCTGGTTGACCTAAATCATATTATTATTATTTATTTACTTTTTAAACCAATAAGATACATTGCTACAGACAAAAAATATTTTAACCAAATGATAAGAAAATGGGGGGGGCACAGTGGCTTGGTGGTTAGCACGTTTGCCTCACACCTCCAGGGTTGGGGGTTCAATTCCCGCCTACGCCATGTGTGTGGAGTTTGCATGTTCTCCCCGTGCCTTGGGGTTTCCTCCGGGTACTCCGGTTTCCTCCCCCGGTCCAAAGACATGCATTATAGGTTGACTGGCATCTCTAAATTGTCCTGAGTGAATGAGAGTGTGTGTGTGTGTGCCCTGTGATGGGTTGGCACTCTGTCCAGGGTGTATCCTGCCTGGATCCCCAATGATGCCTGAGATAGGCACAGGCTCCCCATGACCCGAGAATAGATCAGAAAAGTGGTAGACAATGAATGAATGAATGAATGAATGATAAGAAAATGTTTACTCTGGGGTTTTTTCTAAATAATTTGGAAAAGATGGTCCTATTTTAAAATGTTTAAATAACCTCTTGAAAGTCATTAATAACAAGAAATTTAGTCAACAGAACAAAACTGATTGAGACTGAGGTTGCAGTCAGATTTAAACATTTAAATGTAATTTCCTCCTTTTCACTTTTTTCCCAGACTTTGGAATAAAATACAAAAGAGAAACAGTAAAAAGTCTGTAGTTTTCAGAATTTAATATAGAAGAAACTGTAAAAAAATTTGTGAAGGGATTTCCCAGGCTGCCATACATATAGCACCATAATACTCAGTGGTAAGCACAAATTTTATCCACATTTCAGCAATTACACGACTAGTCAGTAAATTTAACATATTTACATAAACCTGACACCACTTAATCTTTCTGAACTAGAGAGCATTATAAGGCCCTCTAGTACTTGTCTATTATTTAAGACCTTTTAGTGCCATAACCCCCAGGCTTTGAAATCTCATCTTATTTCAAGACTTATCTTAAAATGCACCTACATTAACATTTGGCAGACACCCTTATCCAGAGTGACTTACGTTTTTCAAAACTGAGCCATTGAGGGTTAACAGCCATGATCAAGGACCCAGCAGTGGCATCTTGGTGGACCTGGGATTCAAACTCACAACCGCACATTCAGTATTCCAATGCCTTAACCACAAACTACCACATCCCCTACTACATTTGTACCTCTTCTTCTAACACTTTCACCCTACTTCCTCCTAGTTTTTTTTTTTTCAATTGCAATTATAAAATGACATTTAGTGTTGAAGAGAGACTATAGGGACTATGTACACAAAACCTATTCTAATGATAATAACTTTTAATATTATTGGTTTATATTACGTCATTTTCTTGTCACTTTCCCTCAAGTCTAAGCTCAGTCTAGAACTCTCACCTTCATGTCACATCAGTTTTCACACACAATGGGATGTAAAAAGAAAATTTGCCTAGTGCTATGCAAACTATAGGCTGTGCATGAGTCTTGAGTTGGGTTTTGTTAACTGGCGACCTCAATTGGCAAAGTAGAGAACGTAGTTTGCTGTGATTCAACCATAAACAATTGGACATAAAAACTCAATACACAGCTAAAGTGATTAGTCTAAATTTGGCCCTATATGCTGCCTTTGTCTAATTTCTTTCAAAGTGGTTCCTTTTGCATTACAATGGATCAGCTTTGTTATAGGCAAATCATAGACCAACTCACACTTCTTTTATGGATTATCCTGCTCAAAAGGGCAAACTGGTCTCCCAGTACCTCAGTTCTGACATTTAGCTAATGGCCACTATTTTATCAAGATAAACTTCATAAGCCACTTTACTAATCAGCATCTCAATCTCATGATATTATGAAATTTTTCATATTTTTTATTTTGTATATTTTCATGTTTTTTGCATTTGTGTCCTAAAAAGAAAGTGAAGATCAGGTATTTAGAATCATGTGTGTATTCCAAAAAGGAGTAAGCTATCTCTGTGTGGCAACAAAGAAAAAGCCAGAGGCTTGTGCACGTGCACTCGGTTTTACGGTGATAGGGATTTACCTAATATTTGCATGTGTGGTTTTATAAACTTAAATATTCCAAAGCTTCCAAGGCTTTGTGCATTTACCACCTTTTTATTAAATGCAAAGGTTAATATATATAACCCATTGATTTGTGTACCATCTTTTAAACATCCCTTTTCCCCTGTTTTTAGGCAAAGAAATATAGAATTACTAAATCAAACAAATAAAACAGTTTCTGCATTTTTTATATTCTATTCCTCTTGACTTTCTCTTTCACTCTTTTTCCCTTCCCCCTACTGTCTGCTTTCAAAAAGCAAGAACAAAACGCAGGCTCATTATCCAAACTGCATCTCACTTCCTGTGAGCGCTCTCATCCCAGACTCCACCCTAGCCAATAGTGGCAGACCTGGTTGTTATGGGCCCTTAGCAACAGCATTGGGTCGGGGAGGATTAAGTGTGTGTGTGTGTGTGTGTGTGTGTGTGTGTGTGTGTATTCAAGGCTAGTCCCGCTGGGTGTGTGATAACAGTGGTACAATACGCATTACCAAACCAGCATGTGAGGGTATAGTGAGTGGTGTAGTAGTGTATAGTTTAAAAAAAATGCCTCTCTGAAAAGAAAATATTTGTAAGATTTATTCACATAACAGAGACCCAGACAAAGCCTAAAGTAAAAGAAAAGTAAAAAAAACTTTCAATAAATGATAAAAAATGGATATTGGTTACTGAATTTAATCAATGAAGTTAATGCAAAGTACTTACCTAAAATGGTTTTTCAGTGGAGTTACTGAGAAGTTTCGTTTTCATGAATATACATTAGATAGGTGAATTTATATATGTACTACTAAATCTGTAGTACTATGTAGAACTAAATCTAAAAAAAAAAATAATTTTAATCCAAACATAATTGTATGTGGTTTTTTATACAAGTAAGCCCAAATGAGCAAAAGCTCTACCATATTGTAAATGTCTGAACACTAAGATCCATGTTACTACTGTATGTTTTCCATATGGATATAAAGGTCATGAATAGGCCACTTATAAATATTTAATGTGACCTGTTTTCCTTTGGCTGTCTTGATATAGACTCTGATCTAGAAGACAATTTTAAATCTAAATATGGAACCAAAAGCCTAATTTTCTGAGACCTTGATAAATGCAGTCATCAGCATTCAAAATGGTGATTTAGGTTAGATGGGAAGGTTTACAGGAATAGCTGCTGGGTCTAATTTGTACAGCACCATCTGCCTGGAGTTACGGTGATGATTAGAGATGTTCTGAAGCTCCTGATGGATATGACTGTGCTGTGCCATCTCCTGGGACGAGAGTATCCCTGTCGTCCCCCTTTATCCACCTCCCTTGAACTCACTCTTTAGCCCTTCCCTACATATGGAGGATTTGTGAGCAAAGCGAGAGGTGAGAATACAGTCCCTTGAGACCCCTACAGTCTCTGTGCTCAGCAGGGTGTGTGTATGTGCAGTGACAGAAGAGGAGTGAGAGCTGAGCTGATGACAAATCCATTAATTAAACCCTTAGAAATCTATCAACTGCATAATAACATGTACAAAAAGCTCCTCCTAGAGCAAATTTAGGAGGTGGCATCCTTTAGGAATCTTTTTGATTCTTTTTTTTTTAGTTTTTTTGTTTTGTTTTTTACATTTAAATGAATTAAAAAATAACTAATTCTGACTGTTATCTTTCAGTCTTTCCTAGTTATGGGCTAATTGTTATGATGCTTTGCATGATCAAAACAATCAGTACAGTATTTGGGAGCATTCTTTTTCGAGTGCTCGGATTAAGCTTCCAAGATTCCAAACAAAGGCCATTCCAGGAAAAGGATTAATTACTGTGAGTATCTGAAAAACTGTGAGACAGAAAATGCTATGAGACAGAAGTGAATTTGTTCCATCAGATGAACACAGAAGGAGAAATCGCCTGTTTCTCCTCAGTGGTCTTTTGATTTGATGCTGTTTAAAGGGCTAACGGGTCACTGGACTAGATCCACTTAGTGTATGCGCATTACATTACACCATACCAGCATTTCCATAGCTGTCAGTTCAGCTAAATGCAGTAGACTTAAAACTTAATGGACATTCATCAGCGTGAGCCATGGACTGCAATCAGACAAAAAACATAGAAATGATCCCCATAGTTAGCACAATGTAAAAATATATTATTAACAATTAAATAAGTTATGTTAGAGGCTTATTATTCATCTTTCTGTGATATAGTCCTGTGACTGTGCAGGTCATTGCTGAGTCACACAATCCTGGGTATAATGTGAACTTATTTGCACAACAGTTAACAGTTATAACATCAATAATATGTTATGCATGTATAAGCCAAAAGAATGTTTACACTTGACTATGGCACTGATGTGCTTGATGAACATTCTGTTCCAAAGGAATTACATTAATATTGAATTTGGGAAATGGCCACAAATAGGGGTTATGGTCAGGCATCCACATGCTATTGGCCATATTGTGCTTAATGATAGGGTTATGGGTGCGATTATGGTTTGTACCATTTCTTATAGCTTTCTTCATACAAAATCAAATGAAATCCAACCACATTACGTCAGTGATTTGATATAATTCATAAATCTTCTGGTCCATTTGTTTCTTTTAATCGCTCACACTAAAATGATCCTGATGGTTGGTAAATAATACTCATTAAAAAATGTACATTCAGCAGGTTGCCTCCTAGCATATAGCCTGACAACTAGCTAACCAATATACAGGTGCAACTAGCTAACCAATAAACATACTACAGGTCTACAGTTTAGACTTTGTACTAAACTGTAATTTTAGGTAATTAAACCTAATTAAACACTATAAGGAGATGCCTAATTACACTCTGAAACACTGCTAGTCCACATCTCAGCTAGGGAGGGAATTGTGTGTTTGCGATGCATGTATTACTTCCAGATACACTCCAAGTATCATATGGCATTCTTAAACACATTTTCATATCTCCATGCTACATCTATTATTATAGAATGTATTTAGCAGCAAAATAATAAATATTCCATTTCCATCTAATAAAATTTGATAACACTGTATTTTTCCTCATAGCAAGTGAATTTGCCTGACCTAAATCTGTGCACATGTCTGTTGAATGTCTGTTTACAGGGAAGCCATGCAAATATTATGCATTTGAATGTGCATTTACACAGCACAAAAGCATGCAGACACAAAGACACACACACACACACACACACACACACACACACACACACACAACATGAAATCTCTGGGCATAAGAGTATAGATATGTATGTATTATACCCATATTTAATAAAAAAAAAATATTCTACACATATGTAATTAAATTTTAATTAATTAAATACCTTTTTCCTGGGAACATAATTTTTTTTACAACCATTTTTACAAAATTTTCTCTAACCTTCAACTTAGTTACCACAAAGAAATATTTTACCTTTTCTGTTGGTAAAAGACAATTTACTATGTTTTGTCAAGATTAGCTTGACCTGACAATGTTTCTGCTCTTTTTACATTTTTTCCATGACAACACACACACACCCCACACACACACACACGCACCCACACACACACACACACACACACACACACACACACTGCACAAGATAATAATGATTTCAAATTTAATTTAATTACAGGTAACTAAATACACAACATGGCCAAATGGATGTGGATGCCTGGCCATGACATCCATAACAGGGTAAAATGAAGGCATGCGTTTAGACTCTTCACTGTTCTGGCACTTAGGTTGTGGAACAAACTTCCCCTAGATGTCCGAACGGCTTAGCCACTGGAACTCTTTAAACATCCACACACTCTCTCTTCAAAGAGTCTAAAGTCTAAAGACCTACATGTTTCTTACCTACTTAAATTGGAAGTTAAAAAAGATAAATACACACAATTCTGTTGTCTGTGTGAGTTTCTTACTATATTACATCCCAATAGTTTTCAGACTGATAGTATTCTTAGTCTGTGACCTAGTGACCCAGAATCAGAATATATTTTTTGAAGTCTGGAGACTTCAAAACACTTTTGTAAGTCACTCTGGAAAAGTGTTTCTTCTAAATGCCATAAATGTAAATGTCGATTTAAATATGTGGGTCTTTCACAACTTCCACAAAGTTGAAGGAATGTCTGTAGAATGTCTATGTATGCAATATTTTAATAGTTTCTTCTCACTAAGTGGCCAAAAACCTGTTCGAGCATGGCAGCGCCCTGGTGCGTAAATTGAGGTCCATGAAGACAAGGTAGACAAAGGTGGTTGGAGGCACTCAGGTGGCCTGCACAAAGCCGTAAACTCAACTGCACTGACCCACCTTTGGAATGAACAAGCACAGACTGCATATCAAGCCTCCTCACCTGAGAGCAGTGCCTGACTTTACCAATGCTCTCATGACTAAATGAGAGCAAAACCCCAAGCAACATTCAAAAGCGGAATAGTGGAATGCCTTTCCAGAAGAGTGGAGGTTAATATAGCAGCAAAGAGACAGCCAACTCCAAATTAATGTCACGCCTTTGGATTAGGACGTTTAACAACCACATATGGGTTTCATGATCATACTCTAAAGCATTTCAAGATAAATAAACTTAGAAACGGGGGGCACATTGGCTTGGTGGTTAGCACATTTGCCTCACACCTCTAGGGTTGGGGATTCGATTCCTGCCTCCACGATGTGTATATGGAGTTTGCATGTTCTCCCCGTGCCTCGGGGGTTTCCGCCGGGTTTCCACCCCCAATCCATAGACATGCATTGTAGGTTGATTGACATCCCTAAATTGTCCGTAGCATGTGAGTGTATGTGATGCGTGAGTGATTGGGCCCTGCAATAGACAGGCATCCTGTCCAGGGTGTACTCTGCCTTGTGCCCGTAGTCTCCTGGAATAGGCTCCAGGTTCCCTGTGACCCAGTAGTAGGATAAGCAGGTATAGACAATGGATGGATGGATGGATAAACTTAGAAACAAAAATTCACCTGCTGCCTCATAAACATAAGCATTTAGTAAATTCAACTTGAAGATAAGCCAACTTGTAGTCATGAAAATCGATTACTTGACAGTTTCATCTTTCAAAATGTACAATCGAGATATGTTTCCAAAATTTGCCATGACAATTAGAGTTAAGAAATAAGTTCACTTAAATTAATCAGGCTATCATGTTTTACAGTGCAAGTGTCCACTTACTTTTGGCCATATGGTGTAATTCATAACAGATAATATGTTTTACTAATGACTGAATAATGAGATGTTAGTAATAGGAGTTAGTCAGGTCATTTTATCCTGAACAAAACCTAAACCCTATCTCTACATGACACCTGCAAAATCCCTAGCACTGACATCCTTATTATGAAAAATCTAAAGAGATTACTCGTTAGTGTTGGCTCACAGGTGGGAAGAGGTTATCTTTGTGCTTAGTTTGGTGTTCACACATTTATTTAACCTAATTCAAATTACAGTGACTCAACATCCAACCTCATTGTCCTTGATCAATCACATTTGTACAAATTATCCTGAGACCCTGTTCCTTAATGGTTCTGTCTAACCCTGTGAATTCCCAGAACTCTTTGTTAGGTCGAAACCAAGCTTTCTGACTGCAACTACAAAGCTTCTTCTTTTTAGTTTCATTATAATTACTAAATATAATATTTTTTGTTGAAGGTAAACTGCTGTTTGCTGGCAGAAACAACAAGGACATTACATGGAATTATCTCAGGTGTCTTGTGGTGAGGGAGACACAGTGTTAAAAAAATGACAGAAACAGGCTAGCACATCTAACAAAGAGCAATTAACACTGCATTCTGGGTACTTGGTAGTTATGGAACGTTCATCAGCACATTACAAGTCATATTTACATTATAACATTATGAGCATTGATAGGTGAAGTGAATAACACTGATGATCTCCTCATCATGGCACCTGTTAGTGGGTGGGATATATTAGGCAGCAAGTGAACATTTTGTCCTCAAAGTTGATGTGTTAGAAGCAGGAAAAATAGGCAAGTGTAAGGATTTGAGCAAGTTTGACAAGGGCCAAATTGTGATGGCTTAGACGACTGGATCAGAGCATCTCCAAAACTGCAGCTCTTGTGGAGTGTTCCCGGTCTGCAGCGGGCAGTATCTATCAAAAGTGGTCCAAGGAAGGAACAGTGGTGAACCGGTGACAGCGAGGCCAAGGCCAAGGCTCATTGATGCAAATGGGGAGCGAAGGCTGGCCCGTGTGATCCAATCCAACAGACGAGCTACTGTTGCTCAAATTGCTGAAGTTCATGCTGGTTCTGATAGAAAGGTGTCATAATGCACAGTGCATCGCAGTTTATTTTGTATGGGGTGCTATAGCCGCAGAGCAGTCAGGGTGCCCATGCTGATCCCTGTGCACCACCAAAAACACCAACAATGGGCACGTGAGCATGCCAACAATGGGCCTCCAAATTCCCCAGATCTCAATCGAATCGAGCATCTGTGGGATGTGCTGGACAAACAGGCCCCACTTCACAACTTAGAGGACTTGAAACATTTTGGTGTCAGATACCACAGCACACCTTCAGGGATCTAGTGAAGTCCATGCCTCGACGGGTCAGGGCTGTTTTGGCAGCAAAAGGCAAACCAACACAATATTAGGCAGGTGGTCATAATGTTATGGCTGATTGGTGTGAATAGTTCATCATATACTGTGTTACTACATTTTAAAACATTTTAGCATTCTTCTATGAAAATTAGAAATTCAAATAACCAGTCTATTGTAAATATGGGCTAGATTTTTCATTGTTTAAGCCTAAATCCAGTCTTCTCTTAAACTCTTTATTCCAGAATCCTCATCCTTTTGTTTAAGATCAGGACGGCTTTTTCCAACTCTGGCACAAAAATGCACAATCTTCCCTCTGTTTGCTTACTGTTGCACAACTCCCATATCCGGATGATTGGCTTATTCAATAAACATCATTAGGTCACTGTTATATAATCAGTGTTATTTTTTGCGAGGGTGTCTGCCAAAATTGTCTACTCTAGGTACAATCAGTATCATTTTTAAATTAGTATTTGCAGAAACTTATAAATAATAAACGGACATGGCATTCTGGCATTTATACTTTTCCCTTTTCAGAGTATAAAAAGAGCATAAGACAATGGAGGCATGAGACACAGGGCATGAAATGCATGGTGTAGCATGTTAGAATACTACTGTATGTCTCATCTGGATGGGGCGTAGTAACCACTCTGCATCTCTTGCAAGTAGAGATTACAGATCAGTGGAGCAATATGTTGTTTGATTGCATTTCCTACACTGGTGAGAAAGTCTAATAAGAAACTGATCTAAAACTGTTTTTGCCAAATCCTGACCACACTGTACCAACAGACAATAAACTGCTTAGAAGGCTTAGAAAAAGGAGCCATGAGCAAGAGAAACAGTAAGACGAATGAAGAATGAAAGTAATGAGAGTAGAAAAGGGGAAAACTTAGTCCTCTTTGTTCAAGGACTCTCAATATTGTGTTAAAAAAAGGAGTGAACTATTTGATTTTATTTTTACATGAAAGTAGCTGACTTAAGCTGCCGTCAAAGAAAATCAGATCCAGTTGTGCTATTTAACAAAGCCCTTTGTATCTATGCACACTGTATTTTCACATGTTGTAAAATAATAATAATAATAATAATAATAATAATAGTAAAAACAATGCCCTGTTTTTGTATGCTCTGTTCTGTTGTATAGTAATTTAAGATTTCAGTGTCAAAATCTGAAAGATTTATGAATGAACCTAGACTGTTCTATGAAAAAATCTGACAAAAAATCTGGTTTAGTTTAAGCTGAAACAAAAGCGCCTAATCAAGCTGACAGAAGAATGACCACTAAGCAAAAGATCCAGGCAGCCACATAAAGAATGAAGTGTGACTGTCAGGAATCATTAAAAAACAAAGCTTTGTTAGATTATAAGGCTTAAAACTTCAATCTATAGATTATAACACCACCTGCCGTAAGGGTTCATCTGTGTCAGACAAATTCATTAGCAAGTGTCTGAAATGAAAGCCTCTATTCAAGACATATCATTATATACATGATATGCCCTTTCTTACTATTTCATACATCAGTTGTTATCATCTGAGCCCAGCAGTGTGGAACATCAAAGGTGCATCATAGATGTGATGTGCAGACACCATGTCAAATGAGAACCACTTCTCACAGACAGACAATTATATGATGATAGTTTTTCAGTCAAAGAGACAAATATCAAAAATTAAAAGTCTACCACAAAGGGATAGCCAATACAGAATCAGTCTGTATACAAGGTTCCAAACCGTCCAGTTTTGTTAAGCAAAGCAGTTCAACAATTATCCAAATTTCACTGAACCCACGGAATAATCAGTACAAAGCCCTGAGCACATTAAACACGTCGCCTTCTTTCTCTTCAAAGTAAAATGACAATTACCAGGAAATGTAGGCTCACCCGGAACACAAATGCATTACCTTTCACATGAGATTTCCTGTTAGACAGAGCTGGCTCACAGCCCGAGGCATCTCCAGCAATGGTAAATTCCTTCGTCTCATCCGATACAATCAGTGCATGATTTATGATGCTAACTCTCTTGGTTTAAATCCACATACGCTCAGAAGTCTGGGGCACTGTGTCTTACTGTGTCCTGGATGAGAATAGACTAGTAAAATAGAGTATGCGTAAGGATGTGTCTCTATGTGTGTGTATATATATATATATATATATATATATATAAATGCTCTGCTACTGATACTGGTTTCGGAGAGCTGCTCTCTGCCTTGGTGCATCCCTGCTGTTGTGATTTTGGAGATTTCTCTCTCTCCTCCTCTCTCTCTCTCTCTCTCTCTCTCTCTCTCTCTCTCTCTCTCTCTCTCTCTCTCTCTCTACACACACACACACACACACTCACACCAAACACAGATTCCCATCTGCTGCTGCCCACTTGGCCTACTCCCAGCCCACCTCATGAATAATAAACAGCCCCCTGGGCTTGCACCCACCCCCAAACCCCCATCTTGGCTGAAACACGAGCACATGCATTCACATGGATGCACATCGACACACACACATTCACATGCACCATATCAGATGCATAAATATACAGAGAGATGAAGGGCATTTCTCTCTGAGCTCAACCTCTGTTCCACAACTGACTGTTTACACATTTTTTCTGCACCATCTCACTTCTATCCTGCCAATTAATAATGTGTTAGACACATGTAACGCCTCCTTCATACAATCAGAGATGACCACTGTGAGCAAGATAGATAACCAACCATCAGTTACAACATGAGAAGACCAAATCTGGTTCCACTCCTTTCATCAAAGAGCAGGAATCTGAACAGGATAAAGACCAGGCAACATTTTTCCAATCTTCAGCTGTCCAGTTTAAGTAAACATGTAGCTGCTGTGAACTCCTGTTCTTTGGAGCCTGATGTGGTCTTCTGCTGTAGCCTGTTCACCTCAGGTTTTGTGATGTGTGCGTGTTGTGATCTCACCACTAGACCTCCACTCACTAAATATTTTTTTGGTTTTCCACATCATTTTTTGTAAACTCTTAAGCTGCATCAGTTTTCAGGAGATCAGCAGTATCTGAAATACTCCAGCACAATATATACTAGCATGTTTGTCACCAGCAGACATACCATGGTCAAAGTCACTGAGATCATACATATTCCAGTTTGATGTTTGGTGAGAATATTAACTGAATTACATGACCAGTATCTGTATTATTTTATGAATTTCTTCAACATAAGTGGGTGATTGGATAACTGGAGAAATGATCAGGTGTATATATGTTCCTATTAAAGTGGCCAGAGAATGTACATTAATTGTAAGACCAACGGATCAATGTAATTAGTATTCCCTCTTATGCCTTTTCCCATTAGGTATTAAATACAAGTACCAAAATGGGCTCACAGGTCATTATAAGAGATGGAACATTCCTATTATTCACTTCAGTGATGTTTATCCAGACTGAAATAAACAAGGTCAAAGACAACACAGGATCACATAATAACCAGAGCATGAGATTTATGCAAATATATGGACAACCAACTAACTACCTACTCTGTCACTTTCTGCCTGAAACCTACAACCTGAAAAGGATTTTCAGTAGTCCAACAGTGTAACCAAACATTTATTAGATACATATTGATCTGTGTATAGACTGATGCCATTTTGTTTGAATTCCCTTTAAGACTTTTTAGACAACGCTATGTCTGGTTAATAATATAAAATTCCATGAGATAGATGTCAGTTACAAAAGAAGGCCAGTACTACAATTTTAACCCTATAACAGGTGCAGTTATGTTATAGCTTATAGTTCAGCAAGAAAAGCTTTGAAATGAGAAAAAAGATGAGAAACAGCCAATTCGCTATAATGTCATCATATGATATGAAGACATTCACTTGTGTCAGTTGTGTCAGGGGCTCTTTTGTGTGACTATAGGACCAAAAAAGGCGTACATTAAGACTCATAAACAGTTTCATTTTCATGCTAAGCTTGATCAAACAGAGGAGTGAAACTTATTTGCTCCCCTCTAGCTCTTAGACAGAGGAATGCTACATACAAACACTACCTGTTGTAAAGGCCTTTTTTTTCTCTCTTACAGTAATACAATTACAGCTCTATGGATGGCAGTGTAGGCATCCTTAGCCGTGGGAGAAGTTTTACATTCCCTTGTTGCTTCTGACGTCCATTGTGTGGGCTTCAGTGTTGGTAGACACAAAACAAAGGCACAGTAGATTAAAAGACCTGGTTGTTTTGACGTTAGATCATTTTCACAGCTCTGAAAAACATGCATAACGACACAGAGAGACATATGAAGTGGACAGAACTTGGTGCCAAAGGGAATTATCAGCTAATTCATTGAGGTGTTACTAAAAAAACTAGAAGTCTCAATTCATTGTAACTATATGTGAGACTGAACGATCAATTTGTTAACTGACTCATTGTTTGATATATTTCCTTGTTTGTTTTGTTTTCCCACAGGTTGGAGAATGAGCATTTTTTTTATACATTACAAAATTAATCATGGATATTAATTAAAATATATACTCAAACAAGGTAATATATTACTATATACCAAACAGTTCCTGAATAAATAATATAGATATAATAAAGAGACCAGTTACGACCTTGGTGAAAGACCTGAGCTTGCAAACCATGTTTTAATTATTTTGATAAAATGTATTTAAATATTTATATTTGACAGTGACGGGTGTTAAAAGATGTTGTATAATATGAGTGCTATATATTAGAATACTACTGACATACATGGACACATTTATGAAGTGGCCATCAGCCAGTCACTAAATATTTTTTAGTGACTGGCTGGTTGTATATTTGGTTGTATATTTAAAATCATATTTTCACTTTGTATATGTGGTTTTAACTCAGCAAGCTCATGGAGTCTGAATCTGTACATGTATTAAAATAAAGTCTATATAGTAAATAGTTAGAGTTTTAGTTTCAGACAGGGCATTAGTGTTCACATAAAGGAAGCACAAGCAGTGCTCCGTTTTGATTGAGTTGAGTCATGTCTATCAACTTTTTATTTTAATTTATTTAATTTATCATTTTAACTAAGACTCTGATGATGAACTGAAAATGATCTCAGTGAATCTTTGGCATTGTGATCTGTCTGTAAATTATTCAATTCTTTTATGCTCAGCATAAAGTACATGTGTTAACACAGCCAGTGCAAGAGTAAGCACAGTCATAGAAAATAATAATGTTCAAACAAACACGATGGAGGGTATTATGAATGTAAATTCTTCTTTTGGAAGACGATATACATTGTTTAAATATTTGGGAAGTTGCAATGAACCAAAAAAGGAAAAAAGAGGGATAAAGAAAGGTACTGACACAGACAGAAAGAGAGAGAGAGTATATGACCATGAAACACAAGAATAGACATCCTTTATTATGCGGAACAAATACACTAAACCACAAACACGAAGGCACATTATCAGAACAAAAGGCCTCCTGGAATGGAACACAACACAGACAAACAGGATGCCCAGCACATTTGAAACTCAAATTCCATCAACTGGACAACCCATTAGAGAGCAACAAGATATTTGGGGTAGCTCTGGTTGATTCAAACACTTGTCAGTCAAAAACAGGAATCTGAAGCTATATGGGCTGTCCAAAACTGGGCAATTGAAGTTTGCAAGTAAATGATTAGACCAGGGGGTGTTTTTCCAATTTTCAGCTGTCTAGTTTGATGAGCTTGTGCCCTCTTTGGACTCAGATTCCTGTTCTTGGCTGGAAAAAGAAGAACCCAATGTGGTCTGCTGCTTTTGTGGTATGTGATGCTGTGCATTCTTCTCACTATGGTTGTACAACTTGCCTGGAGTCCACCTGTGGTAAATTCAGTTGATTGGACATGATTTGGAAAGGCACACACCTGTCTATATGAGGTCCCACAGTTAACAGTGCATGTCAGAGCACAAGCCAAGCCATGAAGTCCAAGGAATTGTCTGTAGACCGCTGAGACAGGATTGTATCGAGGCACAGATCTGGGGAAGGGTACAGAAAATTTTCTGCAGCATTGAAGGTCCTAATGAGCACAGTGGCCTCCATCATCCATAAATGGAAGATGTTTGGAACCACCAGGACTCTTCCTAGAGCAGGCCGCCCGGCCAAACTGAGAGATGGGGGAAAAGGGCCTAAGTTAGGGAGGTGACCAAGAACCCGATGGTCACTTTGAAACTTTCTCTGTGGAGAGAGGAGAACCTTCCAGAAGAACAACCATCTCTGCAGCACTTCACCAATCAGGCCTGTTTGGTAGAGTGGCCAGATGGAAGCCACTCCTCAGAAAAAGGCACATGACTGCCCACCTTGAGTTTGCCAAAAGGCACCTGAAGGACTCTCAGACCATGAGAAACAAAATTTTCTGGTCTGATGAAACAGTTTGAACTCTCTGGTCTGAATGGCAAGCATCATATAAGGAGGAAATCAGGCACTGCTCAATAACCTGGCCAATATCATTCCTACAGTGAAGCACGGTGGTGGCAGCATCATGTTTTTCAGCAGCAGGAACAGGGAGACTAGTCAGGATCGAGGGAAAGATGCAGCAATGTACAGAGACTTCCTTGATGAAAACCTGCTGCAAAGCGCTCTGGACTTCAGACTGGGGTGACGGTTCATCTTCCAACAGGACAACGACCCTAAACACACAGCCGAGATAACAAAGTAGTGGCTATGGGACAACTCTGTGAATGTCCTTGAGGGGCCCAGCCAGAGCCCATACTTGAACCCAAGTGAACATCTCTGGAGAGATCTGAAAATGGCTGTACACCGACGCTCGCCATCCAACCTGATGGAGCTTGAGAGGTCCTGCAAAAAAGAATGGGAGAAACTGCCCAAAAATAGACGTGCCAAGCTTGTAGCATCATTCTCAAAAAGACTTGAGGCTGTAATTGGTGCCAAAGGTGCTTCAACAAAGTATTGAGAAAAGACTGTGAATACTTGTGTACATGTGATTTTTTTCGTTTTTTATTTTTAATAAATTTGCAAAGATTTCAAACAAACTTCTTTCATGTTGTCATTATTGGGTATTGTTTGTAGAATTTTGAGAAAAAATATGAATTTAATCCATTTTGGAATAAGGCTGTATTATAACAAAATGTGGAAAAAGTAAAGCACTGTGAATACTTTCACTGCACTGTATTTTATCCAAGCAGTGGCTGGGTTGGTCCTCGGCAGGGGAACTATATTGTGTATGTGTATAATATAATATTATAAATGGTGCAAAGAATTTCTAGATCGGAAGAACCTCACTGAATTCTGTGATGAGTCTCTCTTAGAGGAACCTTAAAAATTCTATGGAAATCATTTTCTCTGCAAATGAATCTCTGCAAATCAGTACAATGTTTTTCTGACTCATCTTTTCCAAGATAACAATGTCCCCATCCTCAGGTCATGAGGGATCACTGAATAGTCTAATGAGTATGAAAATGTTGTAAATCATATGCAGTGACCTTCACAGTCACAAGAACTAAACCCAGCAGAACATCTGTGGAGGATTTTGGATCAGTATGTTAGACAGTGCTCTCTACCATCTTTATCAAAATACATACTGATGGAAAGGTTTTTGGAAAGCTATGTTTAATCCCTTCGGTATAGCTCTTAGAGACTTTCAGAACTTTGAAACTGTCTTGAACTTGACAGGAGTTTTCTTTGTATCTCTGTTCCATATAGTATATTGTATAACACTGCCTTGTGCAATAACACACATTTTATTTTACATACCGTACCACCACCAACTCCTCGTGCTTACATTAGTGTGTGCTCAAAGATTAAAGACATTTAAAGAAATCTTTCTTTAAATAATTAAAGAAATCATATTATTAATATTATCCTACCTGTTTTCTAAACCCACCTGCCCATTAACTTTAATAATGAACATGTGGTATTATAAACAGCTATTAAATTAAATGTGTCGTGGGCAATTTGAAGAAAACAATGCGCAGTTCAAACACAACATAATAGTTCAAACAGTCTGTACAAGCATATTTGAGTAACGCCAATATGCCTGTTAGCAATGGATCTGTGGAGCCAAATTCAACCATGTATACACAAATAACCATTAAGCTATTGGAGTATGCATAAAAAAAGGAGCCTTTGGATTTGCGACAGCTGGTGTACTTGCTGTCAGGCCCATACCCTATATTCCTTCTCTGTCTCTCATCCTCTCTAAATTGATCTTAGGCCCATGTGCTCTTGCACTGAGAGAGACAGAGAGTGTTCTAAGGGTCAGATTAATTGCAGCAGTCGAGAGCAGCTGCTGCCACAGGCAAACTAGACTTATATCCGCCTGTCTCTTTCACCCTTTCTTTTATTCATCTCTTTTTATTTCCATTCATTTGTGCTATAAATTCAATCAAATAAAAAAAAAGAAATGCCAGATATTGGAAGTTATCAATCAATTATTTTGGTTAATTTTAAGCTGAATAGCTTTTGAGTTATATGTTGAGCTGTAATAGTTTGCTGTGTGGAAATTATTTAACTTGTTTATTTCTTTTTAAATTGTGCATGTCTGTGCATTCCCCTTGCACACCAGCTAGAGTTTACCAGCATAATGTTTAAAGAATTGTCAAGTACATAACAAACAGAACTCATCCACCTAATAATTAATGTAACCTTTGGGCAGTGGATGAGGTCAAAAGTTAAGATCAGGTTATCCATTTATAAGAGCAGATGTCACATACGCCTTAGTCAGAATGACAAAGAGCTGAGTCCAATATAATCAGCAGGACCCTGAGTGTCCGAGCATCTTTGCCATAAGCCTGGAGATCAAGCCAAGCTTTTATTTTATAAAAGAGATCTGGCAACCCTTGTATATATAATATTATATACATACATTATATATATATATATATGTGTGTGTGTGTGTGTGTGTGTGTGTGTGTGTGTGTGTAATAATATGTGGAAGTTGAGTTATGTCAACTGGGCTTTTTTTCTAGTTAGTTTTAAACGTTTCAATACTCATTCATGGAGCTGCTTGGATGAGTAGTGAAACATTTTGATCTAACTAGAAAGAAGTCTAATTGACAAAACTCAACTTCCACATAATCATTATATTTATTACATATGTATCATATAGACCATGTGTTAAAAAATGTCTTTATAGGGAAAAAAGGGAATGGAACAGGTTAGGATATAGAAGCTGGCCAGTTAGTAATCTGTCAGTCAGTAATCCAACTCTACTCAACTCCTACTCTGTTGATGTCTGATGGGTCACTCTTCAGACCAATTTTACATGTTTACGGCAAGTATATTGTTAAACCCGCGACTGCGTTAAACAGTAACAAAAGCACTTCCCTGCATGTCAGTCACAGAATGGCTGCCACATGAAGGCCTATTCAATCTCGCCTCTCTGGTGTGTGGGTTCAGCCTCCCTATCAACAGGAGGTCATGTCGTTGCTTCAGTTAATTGCTGGCCAGACTCCCATATTGCCTGCCATAAGTCTGGACCATGCAGGGGAAGCCTTGGTTTCCCGCCAGTGTGCTCATGCACCCCCTTCTTTAACACAAATGCACACACACACACTCTCAAAACAAGACAATGTTTCAGAGGACAATACAGCAAAGCAGCTGGAGAGCAAGACCCAGTAGTCCTGCATAAATAATTATTGAACAGAGAAAAGCCATCTGTAGTATAGACCAAACATCTGCTTCAAAATCAATAAGAAACCTAGCAAAAGATTGTATACATTTTATTTGTTCTTTATTCTTAAATGCTTGTAATTGTTTTTCACTTGTTCAATTTGTGCAAGTGTACTGATTATAGGGCAATATCGGCTTCTTGGCCACTGTATGACAAGACGATACTTGATGCTGATGGTGATGTCACCTCTCTGTAGAGCTTAATGAACACTTGTTTTGAATGTAAACACTATTGCTGATCTGTTACCCCAAACATGCCTCTGAGAGTTCTGCTAAAGAGAGTAGGGGGTTGTCTAGTGGAAAAAGACTAACTAAACCCATCAAAATACTACAGGGCAAGACATGCAGAGCAACATTGTAATGTTGACACCAATTACTCTCTGATGAGACATGGGAAAATATGATGACAGAGTCATCACAACATACAAACTGCTTGCTTGAGAAACACTGAATTTTAGAATCCCCTCTGTGAAACACCTGGAGGCATGCTTATTATTCCTGGGAATGAAACACTTGTGCCAAAACCCTGGTTACTATATTTAACGCTTCATTTGGTGCGACAGTCACTGTCAATAACTATCTATACTGACAATTGTATTGTATATAAGGAATCTCTAAGTATCTTTATAATTATATATAATCTGACAGGTTTATTGCAAAACAGGGTCCTGAAATTAATAAGCAAGAATGAGGAAAAAAACTTTCTTTAGTATAGACATAACCCAGTACCCTGCATACTACAATAATGTTGCTGGAGTTTTTTTAGGCACTAATTTTGGTTCAATTGCTGGCTTGCGATTTTTCCAGAACCAGTTAATTTAGTTGTAATTATGTGAAATTTAGGTAGTCTCACACACACACATTTCACACCTACAGGCGATTTAGCATCTGACTAACTTCATGTTTCCGAACAGTGGGAGGAAACTGAAGTATCCACACAAAACCACCCCCTGCACCACTGTGCCATCACAAAAATCAGGAAACAGGGTAAAGAATTTAATTCAGATTTCTTTCACAGAAATACATTCAGCTTCACTTCCTATCAGCACAATATCTTTTCTAAAGAAATCTACTAATATCTATTGAATACTGACATGCAGGATATAGAAAGATTAAAAAGGACTATCCATGAAAATACTTCAATAAAATAATCAGAGACGATTTGGAGCACACAGGGGCAAAAGCAAGAGGCATATATCATCTCATGCCAAAATAAATATTTCATAAAAGCTCCCTTCATCCCATCAAGAGTGTCTGCCCATCCCCCCTGCATACTCTAAATCCCCTTCATACTACACACTACGTCACATTGAATTTTAGCAACTCTGAATGTAATGTCATTATTTTCTTTGCCAGTACTACACTCTGACATTTACCACTAACCTACTATGGTTCATTACGCTATAATCATTCTGCACGTCTCGATTGGATGTTGAGCACTTTGTATAAATCGATGGACTCACACGAGGTCAAGAAGCATTACTTTCCCTCAGTAACAACCTTCAAAAGAGAGAAGCACAGACACTGACCTTTAGGTTACGACCTTTAATAGAATAAAAGTAGCTCACAACCTCATCAGAGAAAAGGCAATCAGCAGATTTTACAACCAGGACAGTGAGAAACAGACTCAGATGTGAGCTACTGAGCTATTCTTTCCCCATGATAAATGTGAAGATAAGGGACAAGAGTGTGGATGGCCAAGATTTACACAAGTATCACTTCTTGACCTTTGTTGAGAAAGGACCTTCATTTCCACTGTCTGATCACATGAACCTCTGTCCATTGTAGCTCAATTTAAAGGCAGAGCTGTATAGTCAACATATTACTGACACTTTAACAACAAATTTGACCTATTGGTTATACTGTCCACATTTATCAAATAATAAAACTCTCTAGTTGGATGTTTAATTAGTAGAACATCTTAATGTACAGCATAACGTGCAAAGCAAGATTGTTAATTAAATATTTTATGGCCAGTGTTTGAATCAGTACAACTATTGCATCAAATAGCCTGGGAGGCAAAAAAAATGGCTACCTATCCAAGAGGGGATTGTAAAATATTAATAACACAAAAGCAAATTAGATTTATAATGTAAATCTAAATGAACTGAGGTACTATTTGTTTCACTTTTAAATAAAAATGTATATATATATATATATATTTATAAGAATATGCCATTGCTAAATGTATGAAATGGCAATAAAAAAAAAACACAAATAAAATAAACAACAGCAAAAAAAATCTATTTAACTATAATATATATATATATATATATATATATATATTATAGTTAAATAGATTTTTTTTGCTGTTGTTTATTTTATTTTGTGTTTTTTTTTTATTGCCATTTCATACATTTAGCAATGGCATATTCTTATAAAGCTACACGTTAGTTCCATTCAGTTTTCCCATAACCCCTAATTATTCAAGTCACTGATCTTTTTCTACAATATCCTTGATTGCTATGCATTCCTCAAATCTTCATTTAGCAGTCTCATTACCCATGCTGCAGTCTCTCAAGCTGAATGCTTTGCTCTGAACACTTCATTTATCTGACTGATATCCCTTTGTGCAGCTCTGTCTCTCTTGGTCTCATTTATACACACAATACCGGAGATTGTGTGATTTCGGTATGTGGCACAGATGAGGGCAGTTTAAAGGAAATTTTAACTGGTTCTGCCACAAAAAGCTAACAGCATGTGCAGATATTCTGCATAAATCTCTTTTGTGCCATATGTGCATAATGGACAGGTGCTAATTATCTCTCTCTACATCTGGAACAAAGAGTTGACCTACAAAAAATAGCATTTGATTGTGGCACTAATATACATGTTGGAATGTTATAAAGGTATGCTTGTATATTTATATATTAAATCATTAAAAACAACAAAGACCAAGTACCCCCAATGTAAGGTTGGTGGAATAGCTCTCTTGACCACCCCCACCCCCAGAATATCAGACAGACAGACAGACAGACACACACACACACACACACACACACACACACACACACACACACACACAACACACACATCTTTCTTTCTCTTCTTATTTGCCAACATAAAGAAATCCCCTTGTGATATATTGCCTAAAGCAATTCGATTCAACTGCAAACATTCCAGGATGAACAATCTTCTGGGATCCAAACCCTTCCGTCTCGTCTCGCAATTTACATTCGGCTCACCCCTCAAGAAATTTAACAAGACAGTGAAAATTATTGCCAAGACTCATTTTCTTGTTCCATGTATCTCTGCTATGATATCCACCACTTTTATATTAATCTTATTCCATCCCTATATCTCTCTCTTTCTTGGCCCAGTTTTGGCCCAACAATGGAGACAATTGGGTGCATCCCAGAGGGCCAAGCTGGGCAAGTTTAAATATCAAAAGGCTACAGAGGATACTGGGGCAGACCCCAAGGAAAACTACTTTAGCAGAGCCTCCACTGTCCATCTGCTGGTACAAGGAGAAAAAGAGGAGAAACGTGAACCAGCATGGCTTATAGACAGTGACAGAATGTGTTCTGCGAGCTATCACTTTCATTTTTCTTCTTATTGTTTTTGAGACAGGGAAGCATGCCTCTGTCAGCTGTCAAGTGACGCTGCCTGCCAGACACATTTATTTTATTTTATTTTATTTTTTTTTGCCCCATTGTTCTCCTAATTTGTCTATTTGGGCATTTGCCAATTCCTACCTACTACCCAGATCTTCCCTATTATGTGATAGATATCAACCAGGGAGGGTGAAGTTCAGCCACACATCTGCAGTGCAATATAAATCAGGTGGAGAGCAGCACAAACTGAACTCTTTGGGGCAGATAAGATCACAGATCCCAAGGATTGGTTAGCGGTGCTTGGAATGAGAGAAGAGACACTAAAGCCATCCTTACCACATGGAGAGGACAACCATGTTGGCTTTCTTGGCCTGCAGGCCACACACAGCTGTGGCATCTTCAAGATTCAAACTCATGATATCCCAGTGATATTGATTCCACGGTTCCTCGCAATCCTTGAGACATTACTGAATTTTCAGTGAAACTTTTTGCAATTGTCAGCATGTTCAAAAGAACACAAACTGGGATTACACTGAAGGTGCAATCCAAAAAAGTATGAATTCTAGAGCATTGGTGGTTCAAGTGGCTTTGGGTTGTTGATCAGAAGGTTGGGGTTCAAGCCCCAGCACTGCCAGGCTGCCACTCTTTAGCCTTTGGGCAAGGCCCTTACCCCTCTTTGCCTCACACCTGCCCTTGTGCTCTGACCCCAACCTCCAAAACTGAGAAATGTGAAGAAAAAGATTTTTGCTATACTGTGTGTGGCAAAAATAAAGGCTTCTTCTTAAAAGATCTGATTCATTTAAAGCACTGCTTGATTGGAAGAAAAACCTACACCCACACCAGCCCTTTGAGGATAAGATTAGACACCCCAGTTTTAAGGTATTATCTTACAGCTGTTCTTTGTGGGCCTCCTGGTGGTCCAGCAGTAGGATCCTGCGCTCTCATTGCTGCAGCTCAGTTTCGATTCCCGGGCAGGGAGCTAACCCAGCCACTGAAGAGTTAACTCTTAGTCCCAGGCCTGGATTAAATGGGAAGGTTGCATCAGTAAGGGAATCTGATGTAAAACCTCTGCCAAATTGAAACATGTGGACTAAATGATCCACTGTGGCGACCCCAAACAGGGAGCAGCCGGAACGACAACATATTACAGCTGTTCTTTGTGACATCACAAAGTCTCACTACAATATTATATTTTTGGAACCAAACCAGTGTTATTTGTCCACAACACTGACCCTGCTGCTTGTTACATGTCACTTGCCATGCCTAGTGTGCATCTAGAGATAATAGCGTTGTTTCTTAGCACATGGCCCTCCACCACAGTGGTCTCCACCCCTGTGACCCTTTGACCCCAGTAACATCACACCATTAACACTGCTTGTTATCTACCACAGAACAGCAGGAATATCCAGCTCTGTGTGCGATGGGGGATGGGGAACAATATATTAAGACAAAAAGAGAGGTTTCAATATCACACCATCACCTTTCCTCCATTGTTCTAAGAGCAGGTGTTGTGAACAAGTGGAGCTTTGTGATCAGAGGCCTGGGTCTGGTTACTATTTAAGTCCCTGTGGAAGAAAAGTGATCTGTTTGCCACAACTATCTAGTTGTATATTTTGAATTGTGTCATATCAAGTGATGTCTAAACAGTCAACAGCTTGCCTAAACAGTCAGACATCATTTGGAAAAGGTATGAATACAGAATATTGTGGCTAGGCATATATTATGACATGGGTTAACCAACTTAAGCAAAACTGGTCGTAAGTACAGCATGATGTGTTAATCTACCTTACACACCTTTATTATATTAAAAGTATAATGAATATAAAACAATTAGCACTTAATTTCCATTAATAATAATAATAATAATAATAATAATAATAATATATTTATGATAAAACAATGTATCATGCAGTCCATAAAAGAAAATAAATACACATTACCCAAACATGATTTTCAGCAAATCTGTTTTCAGGGTTTCTTGCTAATGGATCTCCATATGTGTTTTACCCTTTTCTTTAGACATCTGCCCTTTAATGAGAGCTCAAATGGCCCTAGTTCCAGCCAAGAACACTTTACACAAAGGTTAAAAGGAGCCTGAGGGTCAGATGAACGGCAGCAACAAAGCGAGACAAACCCTCTGTGTTAACGGATTCCCCGCTATCAACTATACAATAAATCAAACTGACTCAGAAAGAAAGCACATTAATAAATAAGTGGTAGAATTCTATGGCCAAAATAAATAATTTCTTACTGATCTCAGTGAAAGACAGATATACATAAACTGAACTACAAGTAGCATCTTGACCCCCGCCCCCACACAAGTAACTTCCTGTCCATAAGTGAGTCATTTTTATTTAATGAACCATATGTTTCTTATCTCTTAGCAAGCATTATAATTAACAAAATATTGAAATTAGAAGTGACAAATTAAAGGAAAAACTGGTGACACTGTGGGGGCATTTAATTTTAATTCATCTAACTGGTCACATTTATCATATGATGAAATATTTCTATCCTGATGGGAGTGGTCTATTCGAGGATGACCTTGCCCCTATCCACAGGGCACAAGTGTCACAGAATGGTTTGATGAGGATGAAAATGATGTAAGTCATATGCTATGGCTTTCTCAGTCATTAAATATCAGTCCAGTTGAACAGCAATGGGAAATTATTTAGATAGCCTCCATCATCATAATACCATCTTTTGGAAGGAAAAGTTCTCTAAGTGAAATCTATGCCAAGATGCTTGATAATATTCTTGTGGCTTGTGGTGCTTCACCATTATATTTTTTTTTTTACATTATTGGTATAGATTATAGTCATAACAATAAGTTATTAATTCATAATTATAACTACCAGATATCACAATACAAGGTTGTGAATATTGCAAAAAAAGACTAATTTTAGTGGCAGTAGTATAAAGTTACATATAGATGAAGTATAAATCATAGGCATATGAAACTTCAAAACTAAAGATTGCCTTTTGACTCTGAAAAATGGAAGCAATATCACACAATAATATGTTTTTCAATTCTTGACCTCACGTGGGATCTTAGACTACTCATAGCGGACTTCTGAGTGTGAGTCTTTGAAGCATTTGTCCTGATATGAGGTCTACAATTGGTCGTGGTTTGAGGTCTACAATACAATGAGGTCTTCTCTGGCAATTTACAGTCCATCTGCAACCACTAAAGATGTGGGATGTTTGCTTTAGCTAGTAAAGTAAAGTCATGGAGAGATTATAATTAGTTGGGAGAATATGCAAGCATGTCCTTACACAAGAATGATTAACCTGATGCAGAAACACATGCAGGACATTTAGCATTTGATAGAGATGTCAGGAAGGTTTTAAGTATGATTGTTTGTTACAATAAATAACCCTTGAACTGCAATTATATCATGCAGTCCATTATATAACAGAAAAAGGGAAAAATATGAGAGAATGAATAAAGTAATGCAAGATTATATTTATATTTGGGAGAATCTGCAAGTATGCTATTATACAAAAATGAATAATAATAAATAAAAAGAATAGTAAATGTTTACATACTCCAAGGCTTTATACATTCAAACTCCACATTCCATATTTAATTTCAATTCACTTAGGTCCTCTACTTTATTTCCATAAGATGTCATTTCAAAATAATATCTAAGAGACAGATACAGCTTGTTTATTATATCACAAATATATACAGTACACAGAAATGCATACTGGTAGCTGATGTTCTGTGTACACTGCTACAGTGGTGTGAAAAAATGTTGGCCCCCTTCCTGATCTCTTATTTTTTTGCATGTTTGTCACACTTTAATGTTTCAGATAATCAAACACATTTAAATATTAGTCAAAGGTAACACAAGTAAACACATCATGCAGTTTTTAGATGAAGGTTTTTATTATTAATTGTTAATTGTTGTAATACAGCCACATTGGAGGGTTTTCGAGCATGAACCACCTTTTTAAGGTCATGCCACAGCATCTCAATCGGATTGAGGTCAGGACTTTGACTAGGCCACTCCAAAGTCTTCATTTTGTTTTCTTCAGCCATTCAGAGGTGGACTTGCTGGTGTGTTTTGGATCACTGTCCTGCTGCAGAACCCAAGTTCACTTCAGCTTGAGATCACAAACAGATGGCCGGGCATTCTCCTTCAGGATTGTTTGGTAGGCAGCAGAATTCATGGTTCCATTTATCACAGCAAGTCTTCCAGGTCCTGAAGCAGCAAAACAGCCCCAGACCCCTCACACTACCACCACCATATTTTACTGTTGGTATGATGTTCTTTTTCTGAAATGCGGTGTTACTTTTACGCCAGACGTAATGAGACACAGACCTTCTAAAAAGTAAAATTTTTGTCTCGTCAGTCCACAGAGTATATTCCCAAAAGTCCTGGGGATCATCAAGATGTTTTCTGGCAAAACTGAGATGAGCCTTTATGTTCTTTTTGCTCAGCAGTGGTTTTCGTCTTGGAACTCTGCCATGCAAACCATTTTTGCCCAGTCTCTTTCTTATGGTGGAGTCATGAACATTCACCTTAACTGAGGCAAGTGAGGCCTGCAGTTCTTTGGATGTTGTTGTGGGGTCTTTTGTGACCTCCTGGATGAGTTGTCGCTGTGCTCTTGGGGTAATTTTGGTCGGCCGGCCACTCCTGGGAAGGTTCTCCACTGTTCCATGTTTTCGCCATTTGTAGATAATGGCTCTCACTGTGGTTCGCGGCAGTCCCAAAGCTTTAGAAATGGCTTTATAACCTTTTACAGACTGATAGATCTCAATTACTTTCTCTCTCATTTGTTTTTGAATTTCTTTGGATCTCGGCATGATGTCTAGCTTTTGAGGATCTTTTGGTCTACTTCACTTTGTCAGGCAGGTCCTATTTAAGTGAGTTCTTGATTGTGAACAGGTGTGGCAGTAATCAGGCCTGGGTGTGGCTAGAGAAATTGAACTCAGGTGTGATAAACCACAGTTAAGTTATGTTTTAACAAGGGGGGGCAAACACTTTTTCATACAGGGCCATGTAGTTTTGGATTTTTTTCCCCCTTAATAATAAAAACCTTCATTTAAAAAATGCATGTTGTGTTTACTTATGTTATCTTTGACTAATATTTAAATGTGTTTGATTATCTGAAACATTAAAGTGTGACAAACATGCAAAAAAATAAGAAATCAACACTTTTTCACACCACTGTATATTGTATTGTAGTGTTTTTTAGTGTCTCCTGTCTTGCACTGTTTGCACACATGCACTTTAAGTGAAACTGTGTCAATTTTTGTAGTTCTTAGTTCAGTTTTGTTTTATGTATGCTTTGCATTTTATCTAGCACCATTGTCCTGGAGGAACGTTATTTCTGTCACGTTTCCGGTGTCCATAGCATGAAGGAAACAGACCCAGCGCGGAGATAGACAAAAGACAGGGGTTTATTGAACTTAAAACAAACAAACATCAACACGAGACCGACACCACACGTAGACGCTACATAAAGACGACGACCAGCCCCGAACCCTGGCAAAAGGCCACTATAAATACAAAGACTAATCACAAGCAACATTAGGAACAGGTGTACAGCAATCAGGAAACAATAGGACTAGGCGGGGCTAAAGCAAGACACATGACATAGACGTAAACATAAACACAGGCATGACACACCCCCTGGCGGAAACCCCCCCTAGTGGCCCAACACAGGGCCTCTACCCGTAACAATTTCATTTCACTGTGTACCGCACCAGCTATATATGCTTAAAGTAACAATAAAGGCTTCTTGACTTGACTTAATATTTTTAGAATTTGGTGGAATTGCCTTTTAATTGCTTAATTTGAATCAAATGCTTGAGGTAGCCTTCTACAAGCTTCTCACAATAATCTGCTGTAATTTATTCCTAACAGAATTCAGGTCATGCTTTGGGTCATTATCCTGCTGAAACACCCAGTTACAACCATGTTTTAATTTTTAACTGGCTCATATCTTCAGATGTTGCTTCAATATTTTTAGCTAGACCTTCCTGTTGATGCTATTTAGTGAAGCAAACCACCCCTACAACATGATACTGCCATCCCCATGCTTCACAGCTGGTATGTTTTTTTCTCCATACATAACAATGCTCATTTGATCTAAATGCTCATTTGGTGTGGCTTTTTATACCATTCTTAGAGGAATAGGGGTGTATTCCTCACAGCCATGACTATGTGGCTCCAGGTCTTTTACCAGTTCATTTTTTGTTATCTTGGGTGTTCTTGCCTGTGGCTTCAACAGCGACAGCAAATAATAGTATCATTACATGTATGTAGTGTGTAATACTGAATGTTTTACTGAAATACTGTAATACTGAAAGCACAACTAAATATATGACTTCTTGAAACTAAAATAATATTGCAGCCACAGTAGGATGGTGCTCAATATCCTATTGGAGCTGATTTCATTTTCCATTAAGGTCTACTCTGGGCTCTGCAGAAAGTAATGGATGCGTCATCAGAAACGTCAACTTTCTACCATTCCCTCTGTCTTTTCTTGTAAAATAAAGGACATTTTCATCCTCTACACAAGCAAGTGTGACATCTCACTGCTACAGTCAGGAAATGTAAGCTGCTCAAATATTCATAACTCATGTATCCTTGCTGTTCAACACACTGAAAATATTTGCCTTAATATTCAAGTGTAATTTAGGTGCTTATCCTATAAAAGCAGGCAATTTGGAAGTGTACCATCCTGGATTTTTGTCCAAAAAAGCTTCTGGGTTCAAAGGGACTAGTAGGGTCCCTCAAGAAGGAGGGAAGATGAGCAGAAAATACATGAAAAAAAAAACACTCTACCTGCTAGATGGCTACCTTGCTTTGATGATGCACATAAAAATGAACAAAAGTGACATATGTCATTGTTTCAAGTTCTTTGTGCTTTTAAGAGAAAAAAACTGACTTTGATCAGTGTGTTAGATCTGAGACTATGACCTTACATATATTTTAGTCAGAAATAACAATTGAACACAAAGAAAATATACAACTTACAAAGTTTTTCTACTAGCTACCAAAAATGTATTCCTTTCTGGAGTCCATTTTTACAGTAAAGACTTTTCCTCTCTTCTTAATCCAATGCATCTTAAAATATTTCCACATTTTAAAAAATCCTTGAATAAGGAAATACAGATTTTGATGAAAGAGGAAAGCCCTTTGCAGACAATTACTGCAAACATATGCAATAATATTTAATTCTGTAGGTCTGATATTTTTTCAATGTCAAACAATTCAGCTAGTATGCCCTTGTGACAGGATGAAGGTCCAATAGGAGAATAAGGATAGCATGAAGCAACATTCATAAATGGCTGCTAATAATTACACATAACCCTGCAATTATAAGAGATGAGGGCTGAAAATAGACAGTCATCAAATTATAAAATAAATTTAAGGAGATGGTTACTACCCTGCACTGTTAAATACTCCAATAAAAATGTATTACCAATAGAAATCCAGCATTTCTGCAAAACTGCCTTACTTTCTAGGGGCACTGATTCCTGTATTTACCTTAATTGTTAGGCATCAGTTTGAGTCCTGATCTGATGTGTAAATCTTAGATAAGCATATTGTATAGATGACATTTATTTAAAAGGAATAACAAATGGGATACTAGTTTTAAAGGGATGGGACCGCTGGCTTTCTTAGTGTTCTGAGGACACTAGATGATGATCTGACATCCTTAAATGATAGAACTGCACAAACATGCCCTAAAGCTTATTTGACTAACAAAACTACAGACACTCAACCACATGCTGCTTCCCAGCAACACCTGAACCAGTGAGTTTTTACTTTAGAATCAATGAGTTATTACAAATACAGTACATAACAAACCAATGCCTATTCACAAATAGAAAGATATGAGAGTATTATACTCAATTCCAAAGAAGGCATAACTATGTTTTGTTAAATGGAAGGTAAGGATTTAGGTAATAGTACGGTTATGAATAGTTGAAAGAAAGTCATGCATATGCTAGAGGCCAAAATGCATTGATTCAAGAGCATAAACAGCTGCCACTCTATTTTATTTTATTATTTTTTTAAATCCATAACCAGACAGCGCATTTACTGAACCCAGACAGAGTGGCCTTTTGGGTTTTTTGAGTCTTCCAATACTGTTTTGCCATGCTCGTTGTTGTTCCAAGGCCCGGGAGCAATCTAACAATACACAAGGTTCTGTTAAAACAAGTGAAATGCTCTTGCTGATCCTTTTTAATCGTGCCCTCCTCCAGACGCACCCTTCTCACACTAACTCACCCCTCATAGGGAGCAAGCTGCTGTTTCAGAGCTAAAAATAGACCGTTGGAAAAAAACAAAGGAGAGCAAACCAGAAGGTGTGCATCCAGTTGCTGTACAAGAAACATGAGCTTGCTTGTCACTTAGCTTCGGGGGGGGGTACAATGCTATATAAAGATATGGATGTTCCTTAAGTGGGGGGAAAGGTGTAGTGCATGCCATGTCCTATATAAAAAATTTTTTTTAAAGTCCACAGAAAGCCATAGCCATAATAAATACATTGTTGTTAAACAATAAATCTTCAACATAGCCTACATTTTAAACACATACTATTCTGTGTGTATATTGTACAGTAAAACATAGAGAATTGACTATAGGATTCTCTTGGGGACATTTATTGTATTATTCCTGGAACAAGAGATTAGATGAGATAGTTCCTCTAATGCTGTTTTAATTGCAGAGATGCAGTACCTGCCGGGACCAGCATGGAAGAACAAATGCCACTCTATGCCATATCATCAACATGATGCCAGATAGGAGGATTCCTTCAAATTAATCCACATGGTAGAAAATTATGAAACAGATATAAATTCTCCTCTTCTTAAGCTACAATCACAGAACAATTTACAAAAATAAGAAAACACTGTTATTATAAACTCTGTAGTTTAATATAGTACTTTTGTCAAATTCCAATCATTCAGACCATACCAATTTCACACATATTATTTCAAGAGCTACGCAAAGTGGTTAAATTGCCATCTAACGGTGACTTGCGGTACTGCAGTTCAGCGAGAGCAGGGAAACTGCAAGTCACTATCTGGTTCTATAGTTTCTATATGTACACTATTCTATAGACAATTAAAAAATAAGATGTTTGATTTTGGAATCCAAATCCCTACAATATGCCAGTATTAGATTGCACCAAATTTTTTCATAGTTTTTGAGTTCTGTCCTCACAGTGGAGCTCTGGGTAGTCAGTTTTCATCCTAATCTGATGTGATCCACTATTATTCTTGCATTGTTTTCATAAATACATAATAAAAGGACTCCTTTAATTAACCACACACAATAGACTGAATGACTCACTAATATCTTTTCTTGCCCATTCAGGTGAACAGATCTCTGTCAACAATCAAACATTCGGAGATCAGACACCGTGGATCACATTTCACTTTAGGGTAAATTAGGCCTCAGTGGAACAAAATATTACTGCAATCTGAATAGAGATGATGACATGTGTATCTCTTGGTCATTCACACAAAATGGTCCAGCTCAGGGGAAGTTGTGGGAGTGGGGTTGTGGCAAAGTCACATGGCTATAGATACAATCTTAAGTGGGCTTCATTGTATTTTTAATTCATAGTGGAAAAGTTGTTCAGTCAGCAGAGTAATTCTGGTAAGCCTTCCCATGCTACTGGATATCATTACAAAAGGGCATATTATATATGTAACTTTAAGTTATAATAATAAGTGTCAACATGAATGACATATTAACTCTAAATGTGTCCTATCTAAGCTACATTTCTTTCAAAAGAAAGTATATATTTGATTATATGCTGCAAATTGAATTATTCATAATGTAATAAATCCTTTAAAATATATATGCTCCCTTTTTGTACTGGTTCCTTAGGTTTTTTTTCCATGCCTGCTTCTTGTTGAAAAGACTGATATACCTTACAAAACAGCTTCTTTAAAAAGAGATCATCTCTATTTTCCCTAATTCTACTTTAACAGTTTCTGCCCACACATGCCCATGCATAAGTAATAATTGTCACAAATCAATTCATGTAAAAAAAAGACAAATGTTAACAGTTTAGAATATTGCTCTTTCTCTTTAGACAGCAGTGAAATTTCCTGTGAGATCAGACATGCATAATGTAGTTACACGAAATTTCACTGCAATTTCTACAGCGTTTAATTTCATCTCCTGTAAGCGGATACTATGAAATACACAAAACTGTGATGTAGATTTACCATGTACTGAATTCTGCATACTGTCTCATTATCTTATCCACTGTTAAAGATCTTGTAATAAGCTGTTATATGTATGAGTCTCTACACTTTCAGACAAAATGGGTAAAATACTTTACCCTTCCTTGTAGCTGGGGTGGCACCCTTACCTTTTATACATTTATACATTTATTATGGTTATCTTTTGATTGGAATCGTTGAAATAGTATATCTTTTAAATGATTCAAGGTACATAATTAGACCTTTTAGTGTAAAGTATTAAAAATACACTACATGCAGCATTCTAGATAAAAGATCCATACTAATGCAAAATGTTTAAGCTTCAGGGTAACACTAATTTTTTCTTAGAATGTGTATAGAACGGTTTCTGAGCCATTCTGAATGTATTAAATCAGCGTAGTGGTTTCTTAATGTGGTCATCACGCCTGTGTCGACAAAAATGGCACAAGGATAAACTGCGTCTCTGACCTCTGCATAAAGTTTTAGCCTCCCCTGCTAACTGAACAGGATATTACGTAGTTACCAGGTAATCTAATATTCTTAGGATCAATGTTAAACCAACAATCATTTTATTGTAATTAGTTTATGATAAACTTCTGCATCTCCAGCACTATAGGCCCCTTTTACGCAGAGACAAACGGGCGAAATTTACTCCGAGCATCCTCCCATTTATATCTCCCCCTCCCACCATGCGGCTGCATTCGGCCTCAAAAACAACTTATCAGCCTTAAATAAGCCCGTATTTCAATATAGTGGCTGTTCTGTTCGTGTAGTCAAGACACGATGTTGTACAAACTCTTTCTTACAAACATCCAGCGCATTTCTACGAATAGGACAGCTTGTTTATAATTTGCGCAGACAAGCAAAAGATGACACCGCATCACGGAGCGATGCGCAAGTAAGACTGAGAATGAAGAGGAGGAAAAACTGGGGATTACCAGATCAGCTCGGTCATCTTCAAATCCCGTGTTTAGTAAAGAAACCACAGAATCACAGGCTTTAAGTGTTGTCTTTTTTTTATCCGTGCACCTGCCCTTAGCCTGTGCGGTGAGGCCGCTGCGTCCGGCACACATGAACCGCGGAATGACCGCAATCGACGTTTTGCTTCTTACCTGCAGAAGCACCAATTTCGCCCGGTATTCCTCTGTCGAGATGTAGAACAGGATGAGCAGATCTCGGTTTAATATGCGGTACTGATGAGTGTATTGTAGGTGTCCTCGCTTGTACCCGGCTGTCTCCGAAACGGCCGTTTCCTCAACGGAGCGCGCACCCGCTCATCCCACGCGCGCGCTCCCGTTTCACACACATTGAAAGTGAATGTGGAGCGGGAGCGCGCATCAAGGCTGGACAGGTGTTAATGCCACAGGGGCTGGCGTATTCTCATTTGGCCCTGATAAGAATTTGCGAATTTCTCGTAAAGGAAATCTTTAAGAGCACATTTAAGCGTTTCAGTCCCAAAATGTTGGAGACCGCACCAAAAGCATCTAGCTAAATTGCTATCATTATATAATTAACTTCAGAATTATTGGCGCGCTCCCTGAAAATGTAATACACTGTAGAGCCTAACATAAAATACCACGCACAGTTAGCAATATTTTGAGCTTAGAAATCTGGGAACATTTGCCTGCCAATAAAAATATAGTTTTACCACAATAAGCATGACAGTTTTATTCCCAATTTCACTTTATTAGAACACCATTTCTAACAGCAGTTCGTGAGGTTTGAGATACTTGTAATTGAAGCTCCTTCATGTTCTTAGGTTTATATATGTATACATAAAATCACATCCAAACTACTGATCTCCAATATGGATGCAAATCTGTACCATGAAGCACTGACCTTGCAACCATTTGGAGCCACATTTAGAGTTGTTATTCTGTGATGAGGTGGTAAGCTTCGGATCCTGAGCAATTCCTTTCCTAACCCTAGGGCAAGAAGATGTGTGTTTGCCATTATATCCGTTTATTTCCTTCTTTTTATATTGATGGACAATTTTAAGCAACAATCAGATCACACTACACACATGCACACAGAGAATAGTATAGATTGGAGCAGAAGGATGATAACATTAACTCACAGCAAACAAAAATCCTGCAATAGCTCCAATTGAATGGTATTTATCACAAAGAGGAATACCTCTTCGGTACCTCAAAGGGGTTAAAAAATAAACGAACATTACCAAAAAGAAAAAGTATAATATAAGTGTAAAAATAAAATCACAACAAATTCAAATAAAACTGGGCATAAAAATTAAATCCTAATCAATAAAACCAATCATATCATGGAATTAAAATAAATCCATATATAATACAGGACATGTGCATGATGTACAATTAAGGAGCCTAATGCATGATAGGAATGTTTTTGGTAATAACTACACTTAATGAAAAATGGCATGCACCTCACAGAAATATAAACAATAAAACAAAACCTGCCTACTATGTACGAGAGCCGCACAAGCAATGTGTGTAACACCTAAATCTGCAGTGTTGGGGTCAATGTGTTACAAACAGATGCTAACATACAGTGCATTAAAAATATCACAAACTCACTTCATGTACACAGTGGAAATGCAACCAGAGATTTCTCTAGCACCAACAAATATACTATTCAGTCTGTCAGCGAGTGAACATACAGTAGATAAAGGCTTGAGTTCCCACACAGCAGCCAAGCTTGTTCCACCATGCTACAGGCAACAGGTATCAAAAGGGTGTGGTCCTCCACCTGTATATCACTCTATTTATTTAGTATGCTAATGAGACAACCAGCATTCAGTAAGACCACATGACCATAGTTAAAAGAGCCTATGAGGGCAACTGGACAGAGGAAGGAAAAGGATTTACACACCTTGTGGTCAACCTTCTGTATTATTATGTTAAAGTGATTGTTGACTTTGACACAGATACCCCTGAAGTGTGTGCTTGAGCTGGCCAACATTTGTGAAGAGTTGTTTTCCTAACAAGGAAAGAATTCTTCTGTCATCTACCACACTTATTTTCCATGGTTTTCTTAGCCTTTTGCTGTTCCTGAGCTCATTAGTCTTTATTTTTAAGAGTGTACCAAATATTAGATTAGCTGAATAGTTTATTCTTAAGGTTTTTGCTATCTCTCTGATGGGTTTGTTTGAACTCTAGACCTTTTATCTGCTTATATGCAAGTGAAATAATGAGGAAATAATACACATCAACAAAACAAATGATGTAAGGCTAATATCCAAATCTATTTTGAAAACGGTATTTAAATACTATAACATGGACATTATAACCTCTCAACAGCCACAAACAATGCAGGAACACATACTTGCTTCATGAATACCCCACTGTTCTATAGACATTGTTCTTTCTCAGCCTGAATCTACATCATCTTGTATGACTCAATAACACACTGGTACAAATCAGTATTATATGTAGCCAGGCACAAGGAGACATATATAATGCAGTTCTTATGTCTACACTGCACAGCTTTATAAAGAGCCACACAGGCACGTCACTGTTGCATTTGAAAGTGTATAAATTCGATAGCTATTGGTTCCAGTGTCCCAGTTCAATCTTGAGTACAGATCACTATCTGTGTGGATAGTCTATGCATGCAGTAACCTGGGATATTGACCAAGAATACTCCAAGCCTAAGAACACCCAATCAGTGTCCAGCAAGGAAAAAATGTGCCTCCTCAGTTAAGGAGTAAACTCATCAAATACACGCCTCATTTGCCACTGGACACCTGAACACTTGCAAAATACATTGCTCTTCCATGAAAAATACACGTGGCCCCACATGCTCTCCAATATTCAAAAGTGTATCTAAGTGTATTCATGTACTATTTGCACCCAATTCAAGATATCTAGGGCCCTACCTACAGGCAAGCACCTTCCATCTCCCATATCACAATGACCACAGTGTCACATTGTCCTGGACTTTGTCTCAGTCCTGTCTTGATCCGAAAGTAACTTTATGGTCATTATGGTGGTCATTGAAAAGTCCTTCCCTCTGTTACACCCTCCTCATCTCTTCTCAGCCTTCAAAACCACTGAGCTCATCTTCACCCACGTATTCAGAAACTATGAGATTCCAGAAGATATAGTAAATATATGGTGAAGCTTCTTGAGAGCCCAATGGTTCAAGAGCAGTGAACAGCTGGAATCTGAAGCGTAGAATCAAGAAATTCACAGAAAGACCTCATAATGCCCTACCGTAATATATAATTAGTGATAGAGTGTGGCTCTCCATGATGGATGTAAGAAACTCATACACCACTATACTGGCCCCTTCACAATTCTGATCCTGCCACGCCACTGCCATCTTGCACAAATCTACATTACAGAGCTCAAGCCAGTCATACCAGGCCCCCTAGCTAAAAATATCCCCCTTCCACACCCTTAGCCCCGATAGACATTGAAGGACAACCATCCTATCCTAGGATTCCATTGTCAATAAGATCCTAGGCACCCACTAAAGAATAACCCACAAAGCATATGTGCAGTCTGTCACATACCTGCCTATACACATGCCTTATAGTTTTGGTTACAACTGTGTTTCTGTTTCCTGGTTTATGTCTCTGTCTCTTGCAGAAGTGACTGTTTGCATATTGCCTGACTTCTGCCTGTTTGCTGACTTTGCTTCTGCTTCCTTGATTTGAATTTGTTTGCCATTGTTAACTTAAAGATTCTTAACCTGCAACTGTCACTGTCTCTGCCACCTGACAATGTAATGAACACAGTAAATCCTCCATATTAAACACTTTGTAAAACAGTTTATCATGTATCTTTACATAAGACTCACTGAAAATAACACAATCCATTTTGTGATGTACTTACTTTGAGAACTTAAAGTATTAACCATTTTAAGTGTCATTTATAAACCAAGAGCATATTAAAAAAAAAAAAAAAAAAAAATGGCACCACAAATGAGACACATGGTTTCTGGTGGTCATTGGATAAAGTGATTTTCTTGACATCATCTTAGTTTTATCTGACGGCTGAAGCCATGGTCCACACAGCCATGGTCCACATGTATGGGTTCTCGTTGTTGAAAGATATCTGTCAGAAGAGGGTTACAAAAAATTTCCAAAATATTAGATGTACCATAGAACACTGGGTGAAAGTAATCATCAAGTGGAAAATGATATTGCTAAGAACATGACATCTCTCCACAATTGACAAATTTACAAAAAGAGCATTAAAGGATCTACAGCAAGTGTGGGCAATTCATTTTCCCAAGGGGCATGAGAAACTGGGAGTGTTGTTGAGGGTCAAACCAATAGACTGAACTTAATTTTGCTTAATCTAATTTATTTTTATTATAAAATTATAAAAATAATAAATTATAAAAACAAAATAAATGAATAGTTTACAATACAATTTTCAAGTTTAATCAGAAATATCCAGTCTGTCTTTGGCTTAAACAAGTGCACTAAAGTCTGTTTGAATGACATGGATATGCAAATGGAAAAAATGAATGGAAAAATTCCAATGTCTGTTCAGGGATCATTTCAGTCATTTTATCCGCTTTAAAAGTCAGACATTTTACCTTGTCAGGTTTATACAATAATGAGTTGTAACATCTGCCATTTTTTCCCATTTTAGTCCAGCATGCATTTACCTATGTGAACACATGTACATGTGTTCATGTACACTTATTTACTTTTGATTTCTAATTTCTGGTTGACTTCACACGGGCCAGACAGAGACAGCCAAAGGGCAGGATGTGGCCCAGGGGTTGTAAAATGCCCAGGTCTGATCTACAGAAAAATCTGGAAAGTACTGGTCACTCCAGCAACAACCTCTCGTATTCTCCACATGTCTGGGCTATGGGGTAGGTTGTCTAGACCAAAACAATAAAACAACAAAAAAACATCCAAACCCACCTAAATCACCATGTGAAAAATTGTTTTATGGTCTAATAAAACAAGGGTAGAAGATTTCTTAAATATACACTTAATGCAAAAACGTATATGCTGCTTCTCCTCAGCTGGAACTGGGGCTCTAGTCAAGATAGAGGGAATTATGAATAGCTGCAAATACCAATCTACTTTGGCAAAACAACACAGGCCTCTGTTAGCTGAAGATGAAGGAAAATTTCTCCTTCCTGTATGATATTAACCAAAAACACAAATCTAAATTAATAAATGAATAACTTTGAAATGGTCCAACCTGTGGAATGACTTCAAAAGGTGCACAGGAGATTTTTTATAGATCTGGAGTATTTTTGCAAGGAAAAAGTAGAATAACACTGCCAAATCAAGATGTGCTCAGTTGGTGCTTTATGAAAGTATTTGTTAAGGGTGTGCACACTTTTGCAAACAGGTTATTGTAAGGTTTTGTTCCCCGCATTTTCCCCAAAATATTTCTATTTTGGTTGGTATATTACTTTTAATGTGGAAAAAGATCTGATAATTTATTTTGGTTTCATATTTTACATCGCACATACATGCAGTTTTAGCAGGGTGTGTAGATATTAATATCTTCTGTATAAAAATAAAATTAGATTAATTTCCCTCATTAATTGCCAACAATCATAAACATGGCAGAAATAAAAGTAGGAATTTAGTCATTAACAAGCTTTTTGAAAAAGCTCAGCATGAATATTCATGCTCAATAGCAAGATAATCCTAGATGGAAACTGTAGGACATTAGAAATATCAATAGCATTTACAGATTCTTTTGTACATTCAACCCTAAAAGTGTAATTATTGATTTAACTGTCCTTTTCAGTGGTTTGGCCTTTCACATTTTCAATGACCATTTTCATGATGATGATATCGATTATGATGATGCACAGTGTTAGAGATAAACTTTGTTGGATTTAGGAGAATAGTTCTTTCCTGGCTCATGTCTTTTAGACATGATTTTTTCAGAAGTAATTCTCTATGAGTACAAAAGTAAAGCTAGGCTCCCCAAGGCCCACTGCTCTTTACTCCATATTTGCTATCATTGTGTACAATTATTCACAAACATGGTATTCACTATCACTGTTATGCCAGTGACAGACAGCTGTAGGTTTCAGAACAGAGTTTATTACAGATGCCACTTGAGCAGTCTATAAAGTACATTTTCTGCACCACACATCCTACACAGGGTCGCAGGGAGCCAACTAGGTAACTTCATAATATTTAATTCTGACATGACTGATGTATTCCTACACGGAACACAGACAGTTAGAATTAAGCTTTCTGATTATAAGTACGTGGTGAGGCACAGTGGCTTGATGGTTAGCACATTTGCCTTACACCTCCAGGGTTGGGGGTTTGATTCCCGCCTCCACGATTTGTGTGTCTGGAGTTTGCATGTTTTCCCTGTGCCTCGGGGGTTTCCTCCCCAAGTCCAAAGACATGCATTGTAGGTTGATTGGTATCTCTAAAGTGTGTGTGTGTGTGTGTGTGTGTGTGTGTGTAACTGGGCCCTGCAATAGACTGGCATCCTGTCCAGGGTGTACCTTGTCTTGTGCCTGTAGTCTCCTGGGATAGGCTCCAGGTTCCCTCTGACCCAGTAGTAGGATAAGCAGGTATAGACAGTGGTGGTGTATTAGTTACATTGTATGCAGACCTTTGTTGCATGACTTCATTCTTTATTGAAGTTCATGTAAATATATATATAAAAGAATATATATATATATATAAGATTTCATCTTAGAAATATTGATAAGAAATATAATATAAAGTAAAAAAAAAAACAATTTAAAAAAACATATTATTGTAATGACTTGCTGTCTGGATGTTCCAGTAGGTGTGAAATAACCTACAGTTAGTACATTCATTCATTGTCTACCGCTTATCCGATCTACTCTCGGGTCACGGGGAGCCTGTGCCTATCTCAGGCATCATTGGGCATCAAGGCAGGATACACCCTGGACGGAGTGCCAACCCATCGCAGGGCACACACACACTCTCTCATTCACTCACGCAATCACACACTACAGACAATTTAGAGATGCCAATCAACCTACCATGCATGTCTTTGGACTGGGGGAGGAAACCGGAGTACAAAAAAGCACTCTTGAGATATGACTCACTAACTGTTTTAGTGTCTTTATCATGGAAATCAATAAGACAACAATGGCTATATCATTTGCCCTAGCAAAATTCTTTGAACAAATTTTGGTCAATTTCTGTAGATGATGTACACCAAATCTGGTGGTGGTAGAATCAATGGTTAGGACTAACTCACAAAAGTAGGTTTTCAAAAAAAGAAATTCTAGATTTTTCAGAAAAACTACAGGTATAGTGCCCTGGAAACATCATTCTGGTTGGACCATACAGTCCACATCGTTTGCCCAAGCAAAATTATTTGGATAAATCTTGGTCAGAACCCTCTATAGATGATACTAAATTTGGTGGTGATAGGCTCAACTTTAACACCTTAGCGCATTCAAATTGCCAAAGTTTCAGCACAACTGTAGGACAAATGGCTCAAAGTTATAAGCAAAAATGTACCCTGAATTTGGACTGCTGGTGGCACTACAGAAATGGATGGACTGACCTCAAATTTCAAGCCTGGATTCTTTGGACTATCCTCTATCAATGTGCTAAACATCAGAAAAATCCACCAAGGGGTTCTGTGGGCTGCCATAGTGAAATTGGTGAAATATTTCAACAATTGTGACCTTCGGTGCTTGGCCCCTGATAAAATTAAACAGCACTGAATCTCTTTAAGGGGCCAGAAAATTAGTTGAAATATTCTTTCATGCCAGTCTTCTAAAACATAAATAGCCATTATTCCTAGTTCATTTATTGTATGATTGTGCCTTATTTATTTCTTTTCTCCATGTATAGTAGGTCATATATAGAATATTTTTAACTTTTAGTGGATTCCAGTTAGTGTCCAGATTCTACCATGCATTGATTCTTTACATAAGCTGTCAAATCACTAAAGGTCAAACACTGCATCCTCCATCCTTGTACTTCTGTCAGAGTACAGGCGGTACTGAGTTCAGACATTCTGCTACTAAATGGACCACAGAATAATCTTTCATGAACATTTGTATTTGTTTTAGTGAAAACAAACTCTCTAATTGCACCATTAACTACAGAACTGTACAGCTCAGAGTAAAATGGAAAGACCAAGGAGTGCTGGAATTTTAAGCACTATACATGTGGCATGCATTATGATGTCACACTCAAATGATAGTCAAATATTTTTTCTTTTTAAAGAGATTGTGTTTTGATTATAAGGACATGGCAACACGACTGAATTCGTGTGACTGAATTGTGTTGATTTTTGTTTTATCACAACAGCTGTGACAGTATTCACAACTATAACATAAATGATTTATATTAATGTGCTCATATAAACATGTTATCTTTCCTGAAGTAACAACTCATACACAGGGACCTGTGAGGCAGACACACCACATACTATAAGCCTAATAATAAATGGACTAAAAGCATGTTATTATTTGGCAAAGAAAAGTGTATAATTGTTGTGGTAACAGTTTCTGTTAGATGTTTAACATTTTATATAGTCTTGGGTATCAGTGCAAAGATCAAGGGAGTCATTTCCTGTTATCACTTACATTGTAGACATATACAGTTGTTCCCTCACCATGCTCTCATTTTTCTCTTTTTAGAAACCAATGAGGCAAAAATGCAGCTTGCTATCTTACAGAGAAAGCACAAACTCTCCTGTCATTAAAATTTGAGGCTTGTGGACTTGTAACATTAAATGTAACTGAAAAATTAAAAAAATTAAAAAAAATCCTGAAAGTTGGGGATACAGCACCCTCAACACCCCTAAATTCCACGTCATTAGATGCATACAGAGTCAAACATAACGTCACATCTAATAGAGAAACTTCACCCCCAACCCCACCAGAGGGCAACCTCCCCTGAATACTAGTGCTGATTTTTTTAGTTGTTACATGGACTTTGGACATGGTGCACTTTGGACATAGCACTTGGACAAGTGTGCTGGTGCTGATTTTCTAGTTATTTATTGATTTTTTTCTTGAATGTAATTCAGTTGGCAGGTTAGATACTTTATGTACTCTTCCACTCTATCTATAAAAATATATTTAAGTTCTCCATGAATAAAATGCTGGCTGAATAGATAGATCACTTTATCAATACCAGAGGGAAATTAAACAATTCACTGATGCATCTTGTCATATTGTGGGGGGAAATGATTGTACACCAGTAGTGGTGTGTGTTTGGGATACAGTAGAAAATATGTGCTTCTGCTACATGATGGTGAAATTTCATAACGTTTCATTAAGAAATTAATGTATTAATTAACTTTATAATTCATTTTTAAGAAATTTCTACCTTTAGGCCCTGCAATCCCTAAGAACAGATAGTGTGTTAGCAGAGCGGGCAGTGAATCTGTAAAAACATCTACTTGCATTAATAATGATCATTTGAAGATGTTGTATACCCTTCATTTTACAGTGAATATCGAAAACAATATATTTTTAAGTGTCTCCTTCAATAAATTGTCTGTAATACCACCACACATCTACCGTCATTAGAAACTCACTAGCAAGGTGGACACAAGCTTCAAAACCTCTATGACCCTGGCATGATTACTTATTACCCTTTGGATCCTGAAGTTAAGTGCATTTTGCAGCATTTGGGCTTATGTTTGAAGTTCATTTACCATAATCTAATGAGTGGGCCAAACTTTAGCATCAGTCCTGGGAAATGTCATGCATAATGATGCTCTGCATTTAGGCTATTTTAAGGGAACAATGTTTTCCTAGAATGAGAATATTAAAGGAACTTTAAAGAAAGGAGATATGTTCTCAGCACAAATCATGTCATCAGTGTCCTCCAGCTGCAAAATTAGTTGCCAAACATCACTTGATGTATCACTGTCACCCATAATTACAATATTGGCAAGCTTAAATGTTGTACCCCTGAGAAGCAGGGAGAAATGATCATGACAACAGTCTGTATAAGATTTCTTAGCTAGTGATTTTACTGGATTGAGAAAATCACCGCTATTCCCCTCTCGGTGTGTGGGCGGAGACAAAAGCAATCACACTCAGATTTGCGGATTCAATCACTTTGAGGACTACCGATCGTTACCAAAACTCATGTTAAATATTATAAAATGGACAACTCTTTTGACTCAACTTAAATGCAGTTTTAACACAGTTTCAACATACTAATGAATATGTATCACTTTACCCAGGAAATATTAAGAAATCAGTATTCTTATCCCATTAACTACATTGTTTTGAAACTTGTACAGTGCAACAAAATTTTATCTTTTAACCCATCACATACACACTATAGGGCTGGCCTTACACAATTTACAAGAATCAGACCCATTGTATTTGAACTGCTTAATGTGAGAACTACCTTAATTGAACCACTTTTTTCTTAATAAAGTATTTAAAGTATTGTGCAACAACATAAAACAGACAAAAAAATCATTGCCAAGACTAAATGGCAAACTAGGTTGGAGAATATTATAATGTTTCAAAGAACTGTATATTAACTTGAACTGTGCACTCATGGTGGGTCACACAACTTTGGGACATTGCTTTGAACTTTTATTTTAATTTAATTAATTTATGAAATTTTATAAGGAAGTATCTACAAAAGTATTGTGACTGTGAAATTTTCAGTGAAGCCTTCAGTGCACTACGAAGCCAAGTTCATTTAACAATCGATACCTCTGACACAGGTCCTTGCTCATCTTCCAAATCTTTTAAATCTGCCACTAAATCAGAAAAAAAAATACTACTCTGGCCAAAAATCCCAAAAATCCCTCTTTCTACACAGTAAGACAATATGTGTGTGATTTATTTCTGAATGACTGTAATTTGGCAAAAGGAGAGATGTAGAAAGCCAAAATTGTCTTTAAATTCTGCTGAATGCAAATGGTTTACAGCTTATGTACATCTTAAGGTATAGCACTAATTCAAGGCATGCTGGGTTTTCTAAAATTAAATAACTGGCCATCACAGCTATCAAAGTTTAGCAGACCTGCCTTTTTGCCAGAAATATGAATCTAACAGGCATTTCTACTTACCTCAGTGTTCAGGTCTCTGCCACTTAGTATGTTTTAAGCTCTTCATATACAAAAGTCTTTCTTTTAAAAGACTGACATGGAGGAGAAAAAAAATCCTTCACTCATCTGGAAATAAGAGATATTCCAGAATTAAACTTATAAACTAGATTACATTCATGCCATTCACTGTTAACAACTTTGTTGATGAAGTGCACTATACATTGAGTTTCCTATAACCATTAGTATAGGTAAGCTAAGCAATCGATCTACATAGTAATGCAATCTTACCAATGAGGTACAACAAATGTTAGATACTGTTATTAGCTTTTTCTTAAATAAATAAATAAATACAGCAATACCCTCAATAAATAAACAGCCTACTTCGTCACTTCAAAGTGACATCATGACAGCTCTCAGTAATGCTCCACTCCACTCAGTAATTCAACTTCACTGCCTTTTTTGGATTTAAGGGTATACTTTGTGTACATGGACAGTTGGGATAAAGGAGTAAAAATTATCTAGTGCTGTTGTACTTCACCTATTTAATAGTTAGTGATCTAATCTTACTTAATGCACCTTTAATATTCTAAAATGCTGTTTTTATTTTGTCATAAGTCATAAGTAAAGTGTGAGCTCCAGTTGCTTAGCTTCAGCTGCTAAGAGTGTGATACACTGATATAGCTACAGAGTGAATAAATGTTTGATAGGCTTACATTTGATAGATCCAAAAGAAAAATAAAGAAATTAAGGGAAAAAATAAGGTATTACATAAACCCCCAAAACAAAGGCTCTTAATCCAAACCAAAGCACACACCCCTGACTTTTTTAACATGTTACCTAGTATTATGATATACTAATAGGGTTGCCCTAAAATGTCTGTCCCTTTTGAATGGAGTGTTTTTACTTCTTGAAATCAACTGTAAGTTCCTAATTATATTATCAGCCACTTTTTAACCCAGCAGATGGAGTTAAATATAGTGGCTTAGACAGAGTCCAAGTGATGTACGAGATGTCGACTCGCTATACTCAGTATTGCTGTATGAAGGCTACAAAGATTTAACAATGACAAGCTGAGGCTTCTATCTTCTTCTTATTAGCCTATTATTATTAGTAGTAATAGAGTAGAGTACAATGCTAATATATAGTTGTGAGAACACAGTGCATGCATTTCATTAAATAAATAATAAAATAATAAATATTAACTCTACATTTTATTCACTTTTTTGTAATTTGTAAAATTGTAACACAACTGTACACTGCTTTTTTTTTTTTTTTTTTTTTTTTACGGACAATTTAGAGATGCCAATCAACCTACAATGCACGTCTTTGGACTGGGGGAGGAAACCGGAGTACCCGGAGGAAACCCGGAGAGAGCATGCAAACTCCACACACACATCGCAGAGGCGGGAATCGAACCCCCAACCCTGGAGGTGTGAGGCAAACAAAACTTGTTCACATTTTGCAGTGTTTCCATTTTGAACTGAATCGTCCCCTAGTGCAGTGGTTCCCAAAGTAGAGACAGTGAGGGTGGTTTGTGAGATGATTTCCAGAACTCAAATAACCTTGGCACGGTGGCTTGGTGGTTAGCACGTTTGCCTCACACCTCCAGGGTTTGGGGTTCGATTCCTGCCTCTGCGGGAGTTTGCATGTTCTCCGTGCCTCGAGGGTTTCCTCCGGGTACTCTGGTTTCCTCCCCTAGTCCAAAGACATGCATTGTAAGTTGATTGGCATCTCTAAATTGTCTGTGTGATTGCGTGAGTGAATGAGAGTGTGTGTGTGCCCTGCGATGGGTTGGCACTCTGTCCAGGGTGTATCCTGCCTTGATGCCCGATGACGCCTGAGATAGGTACAGGCTCCCCATGACCCGAGAATAGATCCGATAAGCGGTAGACAATGAATGAATGAACGATTAGAAATAGCATATTTTATCCATAACTAACAAAAGATAACAAATAAAAGTTAATAGTTATATTTAAAAAAAAACATGCAAATAAAAAAGCCATCACCCTTTCGAATTTCTTTCGCGACACCTGAGGTGATTACGACAGATTAACAATAGCGTCAGTTGCAGCAGATCAGTTTACAGCACCATGTTAAACATTCCGACATGTGCAGGTAGGTAATGTTTTTCGCTTTAGGCTTTGGATATTATTTTTGTTGAAATGAAACGTTGAGGCATCATATGCGGCATCATATGAGGTGGAATATTTAATTGCACAAAAAAGCCACACTCAACCTCATTAAACCAGCTGCTATAGCTATAAGTCGGGCTATGCATGGGGATAAACTGGCCCGAATCAGCGAACCTTGAAGACACTGTTTAATTTCAAGATGCTGGCTGAGTGCGGGTGCATATTGTATATTGTAACCACCTCTGATGATAGTGGGGTCGCGGCATCAGGTGTCATAGGGCATCAAGGCAACACACACGCACACGCACGCACACGCACGCACACGCACACGCACGCACACGCACGCACACGCACGCACACGCACACGCACACACACGCACGCACACGGGAATCGAACCACCAACCCTGGAGGTGTGAGGCAAACGTGCTAACCACTAAGCCACCGTGCCCCCTCTGTCTTCTCATTTAATCAAAATCCATCCAATACAGGAGGTCCTTTAGCATTCCTGGCGTAGACGCTTATATACCACTAGAGGGAGGTGTATGTCCAGCACTAATTAACATTGCCAGTTACAGGTGGCATCTTTTCACCATGGCCCTGCTCAGACAGTGGACAACTGACTTGCACAACACCATACACCTGCTATTTTCATATATGACTCAAATTCGCTGACCACTCACGATCGCATTTTGACTGTAACATGGTTGCCAGGTTTTATTAAAAAAAGAGAAAGCCAGAGAAAAAAGCTGTCACTTTCAAACGTATAAAAAGTATTTGTGTTTCTTGAGATCAGTAAGTTCCTAATTAAATTATTATTATCACGCCTGGCTGAAATAATATTCAAGTAGGATTTTAAAAATAAATAAATTGGTCACTCAAAAACAGCTTGAGAACTACTAATGTAGCACTGTACACATGGCTATAAAAAGAAAAGTATCAAATGAATAATAATGGTGCCCTCAATTGTAGTTGTAATACTAAACATAAACATTAGCACTAATGCATGACAAAAGTCCATCATTTTGAAGAAGTAAAAACACTACCAAGGAAAAGCCCTGATCCAAGCTGCTTGTGCCTGTCGCATGTCCACTAGGGGCCGACTCTCCTCTGCGCTTCCAGCTCCATTCACTTCACCAATGAAAGCGCGCTGAAAAGACAATCTCGACGCTTGAAAGCCCCAAAACGAAACCCTCAGCGAGTCAGCCGCGAAATAGCCCGGTCCCGGTATACAGTGCGGAATTTAGCGTCGTCACTTACGTTATATGAAACAATTAATTGTGGAGAGTGCTATGTATTAGAACCCATGCGCAAGCCAGGGCCATTACTGACCGGAAACTGGCGCCTGCACCGGAGCTGATCATCCTAAGGATCGCGGATCAATTCATTTGGAAGCGGGGTTTGAAGAGCATGACCCAGGCTCCAGAAAGGCCATAGACAAGGTATGTGTGGTGTTTTCCGTTATATCTACAGAGCAAATGTTTTTGAGTCGCTGCTTGAAAACAGCAGTATTTAGCGGTACGGTGCGCAGTGACGATGTTATTTACGTTCGCACTAAACGCGGCGTGAATCTTTCGATATCCACGCCACTGCTGATCGTGATTTTATGGAATAGAAATAAGCACCGGACAGCTTTGGTGTAAAATTTGCAATGTTGATCGAGGGAGAATTGAACACCGTTTTCGGTGCTCACTGACGTCGCTTCCAGAGATAGCGATTTTCACAATTCGGCTAAAATGTAAATACCTCGCGTGTGAAATGGCAAGTTTGCGAAATACGAAATCCGTTTCATGTCACGATGTTTAACATCCTGCGGATTGTTTACAGATACAGCATTCGCATAGTTCTGTTTGTGTGACATGGAATGGTTTCTAGGTCCAGTGTAAACAAAGTTTGAAATGGGAAGCAGCTGAAATAGCAGGTTATGCGAATGATTTACAATTTCTCCCAAGTGTACTGCATGATTATAGTTTCCATCAGTGCAGAGGCAACCTGTTTAATTTATTTTTCCTTAAATCTGGTGTGTGTGGAAAGTGAGAGAGGGGGAAGGGAAAGCCAATATCTGAGAGCATCAGTCTTATGTTAGATCGATAACAGATTCACACACTCTCAGTCTTTCTCCACTTTACTAGTGTCTTTTTTTTTTCACGAGATTTGACATGTACCGTCGTATCTGTTGTGCTGAAACTCGCTGAACAGGTTATAGAAACGCTGACACATGACACAAAATACTCTCCAGCTCGCTACACATGACAGGTTATACTCTCCAGCTTGCAACACCTGACAGAAAGTGCCCCAACTGACCACACCTGACACAGAGCATAGTTATAAACAGTAAAATTATAAACATACAAGGCACAAAACACCAGCTAACCATACGTGACACAAAACACCCAATTTTTAATCACAATCACAGTTGATCTGGTGCCATTCTCAGCATTCACTATCATCAGGCAATATCATACTCCTACTCTAGCTGATTGTGGTCTTGGTATTAGGTAGTTTCCACAGATGTTAGGTGGCTTTTATCTGTCTTTTTTTCTTTTGTTTTTAAAATATGAATGGCATCTTGTTCTGGGTTACCCGACACTCTTTTTCCTTACATTTTACTAATTCAGTGAATGCAGTTGAAACCTACATCTCAAATGTTTACACCAGGGAAATCTTTCAGGCGATAGTTTCAACAAAGCCATTTTTGTCCTCTTACTGTCCTATGTTCATGTTGTTCACATGTGATTGTGACACAACAATCAAGCGCAGAACTTGGAAACCGAGCAGATTTAAGCTCAACTTGCTATTATTTCCCATATTATTGTTTCATCAAACACTTTATATTTTAGTATTCTCCATGTAGTGCAATATTTGGATGTACCACTTTAGTTTCTGTGACTTTTGTGCTTATTTTGCCTAGACTGAGCTTCTTCCATAATTTTCTTTCACTGACAAGCTAAGGGAAGTTCAAGATGGCATGCATATCGCTATATGTTTGCCTATTGGCTTGCAACAGTGGGTGTCTTTTCACTTTCGTGTTGTGATGGAAGCTGTATGTAAGAGGGCACTGGTTTATTTGTTGGTGAGTGGGTGTTATTGGGGGGAGGGGGTTGGTGTGTGGGGGTGCATGGCCAGAGTTGACAGCGGCCTCTTTGTCTCTCATTTCTTGGAGGCGTGTGAACGTGTCTGTGCCTGCCCTGGCTCACGTGTTGTCCCCCTCTCTGTGTCCTTTGTTCGGTCAATCTGGGAGCCGCCCCTAATTGAATGGGATTATATCTCGGCGGGGGATTGATTCCAGGGTCCCAGGGCTAGAACAATGCAGACTCCGCCCTTGTTCCCACCCCTCCTCTCGCGCTTGCTTCCCTGCGGCCAAAAGGCCTTGGTGCTCAGAATGGGGAGCTGATGGGAGAATCACACTCCTGGGAAAAGAAGGCCAGCTACAGAGATGCTGTTTGGAAGTTGATGCTGCATGCACATAGTGCTAAGGGTCCATCTGTTAATGTCTGGGCTGTCTGTTTACAAACATGTCTGGGTTGTAAAATCTCCTTTCAGTATTTTGAGCATGATAATCTTCGTAATCTGATCTGCCTGTCATCTCAATCTGGTAGTTCAAACTCATACCTGTGACTGAGATTATCCCCCTGTTCCTGGTTGAACCGGGTCTGGCTACCACACACTGTGAAGGCCCTGTGTCTGTGCATCATTGCATGCTCGCATGTGTTCAGCTGCGGACAAATGGGAAAAACAGGTGCTAAATAGATTGGTTGGCAAAAAAACGAAGAGAGAGCTAATCTCAGAGGAGTCAGTGGTGCCCTCTGTTCGTAGGCCTAGCAGTTCTTTAACACTTTATTCAGACCCCTCTTAAAGTGGCGTTAACCCTAGAAGCACTTGTGCTCATAAATTTTGGGGGTGCACATAAAAGAGGCCAAAGTATGGAGCTGTTGTGGAACATGTGTCACATGTCTATTTCTTTTTCTTTTTCTCCACTCCTCTCATGCAATCTGTCCCTGTTGTTTGGAGGTCTGTGGGTAGAAGTGTGTGAGAATTTCCTGTGCATTGTTAGGGGCAAAGGGAAAAACCCACCGCCAGTCTTGTTGTCAGTGCAGGTCAAGGCTGGGGTCAACGGGCAGAGGAATTCCCATGTATTTGTACATATGGCAATAAATTACTCCATCTCATACTATTTCTGTAGAGCTGCACTAGAAGCTGGAGTCTGAGAGATTAAATATGGTATTTAAAAGAGGCCTTCTTATTACAAGTATTTTTTTGCTAATCCGATTGACCGAGTCACACCTCAAAATAAAAATTAGAAAAAATTTAAAATCTTGTCATTCTGAACAGGTTCAACTTCACACACATGCCGAAATTTTCTTGTACTCTTTAGAGAAGGGGCAGCGATATGGAGAACGCACCTCAGAAAAGTTCCCTGCTATTGGTCCACCACCTGATTTAATTTTCTTTCTGAGTTGGTGTAGATGAACTACAGAACAGGAGGAATCCAGGACAAAGTACCTGTAGGAACCTTCATGCAAACTAATAGAAAAATGCTGGAAAATCTGAAGGTTTGCATGTTGGCTGTTACAGGAGTTGTTAGGACACGCTGAATAAAGCAGAGTTAGTGAATTAGATTTCGCTAAATTCGGTTTGGTCCATATAAGGTCTTGTAGATCTTTTATTTGAATATTGAAATTTGTTCTTTAGGACTAGTTTGAATCTTTGGCTTCACAGGAGGTGATTTTTAGAAGAATACATTCTCCCTGTTCTTCCAGATCACATATTTCAGTTGGTCAGTAAAACATCCTTTCTGAAGACAGACTGCCCCAGGCATTGTAAAGAGGGGAAAAAAATTATTTGTACTGCTGACCTTCAGTCTCAAAAGGCTGGTTTGTAGAGCTACATTGAAGCATATTTGTGTATTTGCGTCACAGTGCAGAGAATGGGTAGCCATTGTGTGCGGAGGAAGTGCAGTTTTTCTACTTCACGTTTTGTATATCTACAATGCTGTGTCTACCAGCTTTCAGCTGATCACTGATTGGTTGAGGCAGGGAGGTTTGCCTGGTGGCGTAGCTGGAAACATTACATCAAGATGTTGTGACTTTTGTTTCATGGGTTTTATTTACTGCTCCTGAGTAATATTCTCAGTATTATTTAGTCTGTGAGGTGAGAGTAATATAACTATAATTATTGCAATAAATATAGAAACTCTAATATGTGTCATTCTTTAACTATAACCATACATAACTACTTAGAATAAAAAAAAAATGTTGTTTATGATAAATTTAATCAAGTACACTGTGAAAGCAGCTTCCCCGTTATCTCAAAACAGGAGAGACTACAGGGTTAAAAAAACAACTTCTCCTTAACATAGTGTTTTTCAAAAGCTAGCTAATGTTATTCACTAGCATACTATCTGGTGTTAATAATACTAGTCCACGATACGACAATGTGTAGATGAAAACAAAAGGACACAAGTAAAAAGTGTATTTATTACAGTTTTTTTAACTTGCAGTGAGAGCACTCAAACATGGCACTCTAAGTTGTTTTATAAATTTCATTTGTTCGCTAGTCCAGCTTGTTTTCTTTCTCCATGCCAGAAACATGTACAAACCCAAAGTAATATCCAGTTGTATAGAACTGCTGGACTTTGAACACAATGGCTACAAAATTTACAAAGAAAAGTTTTTCTTGATGGCAAAAGCTTGATAACCACATCCAGAAACAAAGTCATAACCAAGAACCAAAAAGGCATTACGTATGAGAAAAAAAGGTAAGCACTGGAAAGAAATCATGATGTCTTGAGATTTTACCTGGCTCAAGATACAATACCCAACAAAACAGTCAAAAATGAGGATTTTAAGCTGCTTTAAAAAGTGGAAGATTTTACGAGCAAATATTTTTCTAAAAATCAACTCTGCTTATGCATTCAGTCATTAAACAGATTTAAATAGTCACTTAGTTCACTTTCTGCACTTAGAGAGTTGTTCTTGGTTTATAAATAATTGTTTACATTTTGTTGGGAAGTGCACTTTGTTCAAATTTGTTTGAAAATGTACCATGCGTCTTTTATCCCTTTTCATCAATCAGTTGTATTTTCATTAATAGGGAAATTATTTTGGTTGCTCTGTTCGTTAACTTGCACAATAGTCTTGTCAATAGCCTCTGTCTAAATCAACATAGGATATATTCAGTATAGGATTGTGGATCATGATTCAGCCTGATGTGTGTGTGTGTGTGTGTGTGTGTGTGTGTGTATGAGAAACATGATTTAATTTCGTTTTACATGATCCTTGATGGATACATTCACATATGCGAGCTGACACCTGTCTTATACGTCATTTTGGTGATGGTATGCTAGGTTGGAAAGATCGCCTTCTCAAACCAGCTAGCTGTTTTAGCCAGACCTGGGTTTGTAGAGAACACTGTATAATGTTAGTTTAATTGTTTGAATTGGTGTGGGTTTTTTTTTTTTTCTTCACACTTCTACCAAAATATACCTCAGCTGTCTCTGAACTCCAAAACATAGCCGTTCAACTCTCCATGGAATGCTAATTCCAATTATAGCTATACTTTGGTGGTTGGGTCTTATGTGTTAATGGCACAAAGCAAAGATCTCTAACATCATAGGGAGTGAAACATTTTAACATATGTCATCAATAAATACCACAGCTTTGGACCACATCTGAAATTACAGGCTGACCTGGAACAGCAGAATCTCCATGATAAGCTTGTGTGCTTGCTGTCTAACTTGGCTAAAGCCACTGATGAATGAAGTCACTATTATTTTAATATATTACAAATAGTCTGGTGTTTCCAAATCACTTGTTTACGTATATTCGTAGATCTTGTATATGTAAGGTTAAAAGTACAGAAATGATCTTAAGCCACTTTATTAACATCTTAAATTGATCTTAAACCATTATTAACATCTAGAACAATGTAGTATTCAATATAAATTGTGTAGAATAGTTACCTTTGTTGATTTTGGGTATTAAAACCTATGAATAATAAATTCCATGAGCAAGTCATCCATTTCATTCATCCAAGTTGCAATCTTACACATCTATAAAGAACCCAGTGACCTCCTAGTCACTTTCTGTTGTGCAGTTCTGCTGGGGCAGGGATGAAGACTCCCTGCTTTGCTGCCTGCAGAGTGCTGATAGCAATGTTCAGCTTATGAGAGGCAAGAGACAGCAGGCGCACTTTTGCTGAGCAAGCAAAGATAATTGGAGCCAGATGACAGTCCTTCTAAAACAAAACCCATCTGGGGTTCTCTTAATAAAAATGCAGAAGCTGTAATTGAAAGCACTGCTGCTGTCATCCAAATGGAGCATACATTTAGTATATATATTATAATTAGTTATGTGTGCAGTTTGTTGGTCATGCAGCTTTTAACCTTTTGTATAGTGAGGCAACCATGTTTTATTGGGGAGCACTTCCTGTTATAGACAAGGTATGTAAAGCCAAGCACAATTATGTGTTATAGGCAAAGGGATGTGAATAGGCAACTGTTAATATGCTTTCTGCTCTCCTATCTCTCAACAGGGCCCAAATGATTCTGTTGTGGATTTCGTAGAGACCTTTTATCCTTCCAAATCCCCATTTTTTTTTCCGCCCAGCATAGTGGCATCGTTCCCTACAGGATTATGTCTGCAGCACAGACACAGAATGACAATGAGCAGCGCTGGAGCTGCCTGGAGTCTCTGGGTCTCAGTCCCAGAGAGCTGGTTCTGGCTGAGGCTTTGCAGATGGAGTACGATGCACTTTCACGCCTTAAACAGGACAAAGATCCTGCTGTAAGGGGAGAGTCTGAGAGTAGCAAGACCATGCCATCCAGGAATACACAATCTAGACGTATCCCCAGCCCACCTGGGACAAACTTGCTCCAAGGGCTTTCAGGGTCTGATCCGATTCTGAACCTCATACAACCTGGAGTTTCCAGCCCATCAAGGTCGAACATGGATCCTCATGGCTACAGTAAGGAACCCCTCTATATCCTGGAAAATCCTGGGAAGAATGATTATGAAAGGATGACCGAAGGGCTTTCGAAGGGATTGCCACCTCCGGATGAACCTCCTCCAGCAATTCCACCAAGGAATCCAATACCTCAACCAGACTCGTTCCACCTCTGCAGGGGTTCAGCTCCCAGAGACGTGAACCTGTTCAGCCCTGAGGTGGACCAACCCAAGCTTCCCTCTGGAGAAACCCTGAACTATGACAACCTGAATGACTCCCTTATGAGGCTCAGTGGTAGGCAGTCACCTAGGCATCAAAAAGTGAATGGCGACCAATCTGGGAAGCCTGTGGCTCGCAGCAAGACGCTACCCCCTCAGGTTCCACCTCGCACCTACTTGCCTGGACAAAAGGGCATCCGAAACAACCGCAGGGTGTCAGCTGATCCGGTATGTGCTAAAAAGAGTAATGTTTCTGCCAATAATGAGGGGTTTGATATCTGATAAACATTCATGTTCAGAAATGTAATGTGTGCACTATTCTGATGGTTAATAAGGAGAATAATAAACACTGGACTTATTTGCATTAGACTAATCACATTAGACTAATTTGCAAAGATATTGATGTAGCATATGTATGTATTTCATTGTAAATAGTGGTGTAATATTTGGGACTGAGTTTTACCATCCTGTCATGCAGGTGCCTCTTCGATCCAGGCACAATAGCTATGAGCTCTTCCAGGTTTCTGAGGAGCGTGATGAGGAGGTGGCTGCCTTCTGTCATATGCTTGATGTGTGAGTTCTCTTTTTTTTCCCAGAATGATTAGTTATTTTGGAAAACCTATACAATTTGCAAAAGAATGTCAGTATTTAAAATGACATCTTAATATGTCAGAAGATCAAAACCAGTAACATTTTAGCATAATCAATCAGTTGGATATAGCTGGTTGGAAAATGCCTGATTCTCATAGTAACCTGAAAGGCCTCCTGGTGGACCAGCGGCAGGATCTCGTGCTTTCATTGCCACGGGTTCGATTTCCAGGCAGGGAGCTAACCCAGCCACTGAAGAGTTAACTCTCAGTGCCGGTCCCTAGCCCGGGTTAAATGGGAAGGTTCCGTCAGGAAGGGAATCCGGCGTAAAACCTGTGCCAAATCGAAACATGCGGACCAAATGATCCGCTGTGGCGACCCCAAATAGGAACAGACGAAAGAACAACAACAATTCATAGTAACCAGAAAAACATTTTTGCTAGCAAACACTTCTTGATAAAGAGTATAAACCACAGGTGACCTGCTCCTTAGTACATTTGGTTTTGGAGGTAGCCCATGACTATGTGCTCAGAATGTTTATTTTTCCATTATGAATAGTTACTTAAAACTTAATAACTTATTCAAGGTTACCCATATAATTGTTGAATATTGAATTTAATTGGGCATGAAAACTAACAGTTAATATCAAATAAGGCTTTTTTATTTTTGCTCATTAAATTTGTTCTTAACAAAATGGAAACCTTCAATTAAAACATCTTAAATGCAACAAACACCTGTTGAATCAAATAAGCTGTTCATAGCAAAATAAAAGCAAAATAGAAAAGAACAAACCGGTACATTTGAAGATGAACTTGAAGGCAGTGAAATCAAGATTTTTATAAATCATTTCCTGTGATTTCTATTCTTTTTTTTTTCCTTTGCTTGACAACACGCCTGACTACTGTTTCATGAAACTGCCATTGATACAGTTCAAATGCAGATCAAGTTGTATTACACATCTAAAAAGGACACTGAAGACTAAACTGAAAATAGATGGACCACATATGCAGATAAAAAAAAACATATTGTGAGATGTACTGTATAGATTAACATAAATGGAAGCAACGTGAATATTAAGGCAAGGAGTCAGTTATTGAAAAAGCTTAATTCAGACTCTTTGGCTTTAATCTGTGAATTCAGTAGGTCCCAACATTTAGACCGGCGCTCTAAAAAGTCTTCTGATACAGCAGAGTGGGCATCTTCCTTTAATGCTAATGTTAGCGTTGTCCTGAGTGCAGTGTTGGTATGTGCAGGTTGCGCTCTGCTTCCCCGTGCACAGACCGCTCCAAGAACGCAGGCTTTGTGTGGAGCCCATGTGTGGCACAGGAGGAGCTGCAGCAGGGACTTGGGGTCAGCATAAAGGTCACTGTCATTGGTGAGCACATCCGAGAGCCACTCATCTTCACCTGTGATGGTAAGCCAGAGTGTACTAACTTTCAGCATGTGCAAAATAATATGGTAACTGACTGAGTAATGTTTGGCAGTTATTCGATTGGAACATTTACATACAGTTAAAATTCAGAACTATTCAGAAAGTCAATAATTAAATGTAATGTTATGCTCCAAAAAAGCGAAATAATAACGAAGTGTTATGTATTAATGAATTAATCAATTAATTTTCTTTTTTTAAGCTTTCTTATAAGGGGTCTAAATTGTCAGAATTTTTGTAATAGTTTGAGGTAATGCTGTTCCTTTGAAGTTTTCTTCAGGATCTAACTTTCATAAATAAAAAAAAAGTTTAGTAAAACTACTGTGGAATGTGAAGAATAAAGCACTTCAGTACATGCTGTTATTGGAAAGTAATCAGTGTTTGGATTGGGTGGATCCTGGAGTGCCGTGGGATCAGTTGTATGATAGATGATGAGCTTGTAAGATTTAAGTCATGAATTTCTTGGTTGGTTGGAATAACTTGTCATAATTAATAATAATGTCACAATGAAGCAGCTCTTAAAGTAAATAGCACTCTGCAGATACTACGGTCTTATTATTATTAATTTATTTATTTAATTCCAGAGCAGCCTTTTCTTTATCTGCTTAAGTTCATACTCATGCAAAAAGATTACCAATTTGTGTTCTGAATAATCTGCTGGCCCTAAATTAGATTATGGTTTTAATTTGAATTGTATTGTAATATGCTGTTTACTTAAACACTTGAATAATGTGATAAATGTCACTTTGAGACAGTTAGTGTGTTCATTCAAGCAGCTCTGGAGAATTGGGTCAGGTGCAGGCCCGGGGAACCCATACACAGCTAGTGATGCTGTTCACTACCCCTTGCTTGATAATTGACTTGGTTGTTTTAGGTCCCCTAGTCCGCAGCTCAGGAGACAACTGTCGTGTGTCAATTTATAAAGCCTTAGGTTCATGAATTATAACAACATATCAAACCAGGTCTTTGTTTTGATATACATATCTTGAAGAGCTGTGTACCATTTTTTTTACCCTATGCAGCAGGAACATTTGGCCAGGACTAGAGAATCTCATCTGATAGACTGCAAGGGCTTTCACTTCTGAATCCTCTTAATGGATTTACAGTAAATGGAAAGTGTGCCAGCCATCTGTTTCGTGATTTCACTTAAATGTGTGTTGTATAAATTGGACCATTAAAACCCATAATTGTTGACTTGAGACATTATTTGAAAATCTCATTCAAACAAGGGCATATTTACAGAATAATCATCAGATCAGCAAACCTTAAGCATGTTATTCTTTAGCTGTTAAATTGATTACAGCATATTTTGGAAGAGGCATGTCTCTCTGTGAACTTGGTCCATCCTCCGCCCCCTTCCTGCCAGTGGAGTGTGTATTTGCTCAGTACACTTCATGAGTCATGCCTCTGTTTACACGTGGAGGGTGGCCTTGCCTGAGTAAGCAGGAGCAAACTAAGCAACCTATACATACTCTTTTAGTTTGCTTATCTCAGCCTGTATAGCCATGTAATAGGTTTGAAGTTGGAGTTCCATGAGGCAGTTACCAGATGTAATAAATTGCTGGCCTTTGCCTGATTGTGTAAGAATCAATGTTCGGAAAAAGGCTCTTGTAGTTGTCTTATTGAAAGAAAATTGTAGGTTGTGGGAAAGGAGAAAATCTAGATTTAAAAAAAGATAGAAGCCTTTTTTCTCTATGAACTTGTTTTTATTTTTAGTGGGAGAAAATGCTCAACTTTTTCCTCCCAGAGTTTTTCCCTGTGAGATATTCACTGGCTTACTCCAGATTGCTGGCTAGCAGTTCTGTATAAGTGGAGCAGATGGTTAAGTGTGTGTGGACAGGAAGGGCTGTGCATGTGTCACCATTGGAAACTTCAATCGATTAATCTGAGTCTGTGTTACAGACTGGCATAATATACTCACCCTTCACTTTAATAGGAACACCTGTATACTTGCTCATTTTATGGATTAATCTGATCGATCAATCACGTGGCAGCAGCACAATGCATAAATCTTAAACATAATTAAAATAATGCAGATGTTTTATTTTTCGCATTATTCTGTCTAAACTCTATAGAGACTGTTGTGTGTGAAAATCTTTTATTTGTTTAACATTTTCTAATGTTTGTTGTGAACATAAACTAAAGCTTTTGTCTTGTATCTGCATGATTTATGCCATGTGCTGCCACATGACTGCATAAGTTCCTATTAAAGTGACACCATTTCTTTTTTTCCTCTCCTCTCTGTTGCTATGATATTGTACAGTATTAGACATTAGTGATGCCTTTCCAGTTACTGGCAAGACAGCATCAATGTAATCTGAAATAATATCCAACTGTCATACAACCTCTGTTGAAAAATCCTCTGCTGGTTTCTCAGGGTCATCCACCATTGACCTGCTAATATACCAGACCTTGTGCTACGCCCATGATGACCTGGACCTAATCGATGTGGACGACTACCTGATGAAAGTGTGCGGCCAAGCCGAGTATCTCAACAAGTAAGAGCTATATGCGAACCCCAAGAAGCAGCAGTGCAGCATTTGCAAAACCATCTACCGCTTCATCTATTCTTAGTAATAACAAGTGAAGCTTGTCCAGAGCTCCAGCCTGAGAGTCCTTCCCCTTCCACTTACAGTTTCACAACCACTCTCTACACCAGAGGTGTTCAACTAAAATTTATAAGGTCCAGGTTTTATAAAATTCCTTCTTTACAAAGGTTCGCAACAACCATCTTTTAATTTTTAAAATGAATTTACGTCGATAAATAAAACAATTCAAACTGGTTTTGGTTTGTAGCGACACTTCACATTACCACTTTTGACTAATGCCAGAGACATGGACTTAAATTCGGAGTTTGATGCGGGAGAATAAATGCATACTTTTCTCTCCCTTTTGTTTTTCTTGTCACCTCTTTTAAAGAAGCCAGAGCATCGGTATGCTAATCAGACAATAACTAAATAAAATAAAGAATTTTAGAAAATGTGTTAAAACTCTTCATGAGCTTCCTTGAGCCAAATCATTTATGTATGGCAGCAGCATGCTACTCCAGAGGAATACTACAGAAGGTGAAGTCGTTGAGAATTTCTGAATGATTAGTCTTGCAGTTTTTGGCTCTGTTTTGTTTGGCCTGTTGAAATCCTTTGCATCCAATACCTCTGCTCTATACCATTGTCAGTTTAAGGTTTGAGATAGTTATTATTATTATTTTTTTTTAATTCAGTGCAGGTTATTTTTCTAATCCACATGTGTGGCAAGATAGAGCACCGCTAGCACATGGTGAAAGATGCAATTGGACAAGAAGCCAGCTCAGGCTTTGGAACCAGTCCATACAGAGGCCTCCTGTTATGCCTTTCCATTGCCATCATGGCATCCAGGCCACTCTCTTTTCCCCACTTCCCTGTGACTATAATGCCCACCTCATACTGGGCCCAGAGGCCTGGGCATCCAGCCCAGATCTCACTCAATGTTAAAAAAAGAAAAGGAAAGACAAAAAAGTATGTGTATTGGGTCACTCATGAAAAGTAATGCCCAGACAATGTAACAAGTGGCGTGTTATATAGGCAGTTTCTTTCCTTGACAGTGTTTGCTGCCAGCACTGTGGCCGGAAGAAGGGGCTATTCCAAAAGAAAAGCGCCTGCTTGGTGGTTTGTGGTACAAATAGTCTTGTCTGTCAACAAAGGGCCCCTCAGGAAAAAAAGCTGTGGCTGCAGAAAACCAAAGTGGGTCTCCCCCAAATTGTGAGAACCTTTTAACAAGTTGTGTAATGCTTAATGTGTTCTTATTTGATCTGATAGGCTGCTGAGCAGACCAGTGTGGTCTGTGTAAGAGCAGTGCACACACTGAACTGTATTACACCACTAAACAGTAACGTAAATCAGCCAATCATCTCGCTTGTAGTACAATAGCATGTGTGATTGTAAGAGTTGTTGGATGTTTTTGCTAAGGGTGCAGCTGGCAGGAAACATGTCTCCTCTTGATAACCTTGAGCTTGTGCAAAGTGGGAGGGACTTCCTGTATGCAGCACTTTTATTATTCCACAAGTGTTGATGCCAGAATCAACAGTAGCCTGTTGTTTTATTGAGGTTAAAAAATAAATTGCGGCGTTGACAATACTGCTACGAAGAAAAATTTCAGCTGTAAAATGTTCAGTGGCTGTGGATGTGGGAAATAAATTGTGGTTTTCAAAACAACACAGATAAAATTATACTTCACCCATTTGAATGGCAAATGAGGTTCTTGTCAAAGCCAAACGTAAGTTTCAGTGAATGTATTTATGTCTATATCAGGAAGTCAATATGATACAAATAGAGTTATAGTTTGTTTAAGTTTATGACTTTTCCCCGCAAATGTTTTATATGTTTTTTTTAAGGTGTCCCAAAAGACACACAAAGATTCAAACAGCTTTCTTGGTTCTCTCTTTTTTTTCTCTCTCTCTCTCAGCTCTCAGACTTTGGCTGGACTTGAATATATCCAGCAGTGTCTGAAGTTTGATTGGGACGTTCAGCTTTTCCTCACCAAAAGAAGCTCTGTTAACATGGAGTTAGCCCGCACTGTGAGTACCACAACGCAGCACATTTTCTTGAGACCTGGTTAACAATATAAACCATAGATTCAGGGGTGTTGAGAGGTCTCTGTCAGGGGTGTGCAGGCCAGCCATCAGTTTAGCTAGATGGACAGACCTGTTGAATCCAGGAAGAATGCAATAAAATTCAAACAATATTCTGTAATAATTACAAAAAAAGAAATAAATTTCTGAAAGCGCAGACGTTGTGACAGATAAAGATAATAACGGGCTGTGTTTGAGAATTTGGAAAGTTTGCTCTCACGATGTCATTTTTAACCTTTGTGTATTAAGACGCGAAAACAACATGGATGCCTTTATGTTCTTTTGTTAGCAATAATCTAGCTAGCTCAATGTGATGAGTGATGTATATTTATCTCCTCAACACAGCTAACTGTTTAGTGAGTGATAAATATTTAACAAGCTGATGTCCGTACTACTGATCTAAAGCAAATACTCGCATATACAGTATAACTGCCAGGTCCTTCCCCGCTTATGGGGTGACATCACATCTACATGGCTACACACTCTTCTCTACTTTTAAATTAGTTTATGAAAGTATTGTGTTTATTATTAATATGCACACATAGCACTTGGATAAATCTGTAATATTGACCATACTGTTGCACTGTTTTGATAAGGTAATCATCAGTATAAATTTCTGTTTCTATTTCTATTGTAAATCAGTTTTTTTTATTCTATTTTATTCTGTTTTTGTTCTACTTTTATGACACAGACAGTCGAAAAGCGTTTCACTATATATCATATTGTTTATAGTTGTATATGTAACAAAGAACATTTTAATTACCGTTAGCCAGCTAGCTTGTTGCTATATGCTACAAAGTATTGTCCTCTGCCTAGCTTGTTGCTAACTCTCTCTTGTTTGCTCTTGTTGCTGTAATGTTGAATGTTGCACAAATGTTTGCCACTCAGGCTTGTAACTGTGTTTGTAAATGCTGCTAAAGTGGCTTTTTATGAGGTTTACATGCTCTGACAGCACAAAGACATGCTTTTGTGGAGGCATCCATGTTGTTGTTTTTTTTTTTTTTCCCACTTCGCATGTGAAATGTGTCATGGTGGGAGGTGACGTTATCACAGTTTGTAAATGACCACTTACAATCCAATTCAAACACAGCGTTACTCATTCACCTTCTGTTGCCTTCATATTGAAATAGTTATTGTGTTACAGAAATCAAAGGCAACACAATGTCAAAGTAAAATGCATTACAAGCCATAACATGATAGTAAATTCAAACACAGGAAATTAGTAAGGGGTATGTGAGATAGAGGTTAGCAATATTGCTTTACTGCATTTATGCTAAGACAATTATGATATTATACAAATACAGAGTGTTTGCCCGCTGAATATATCAGCTATATAATGATAAGAGATTAAACTACAAGTATAAAAATTTGAAATGCACCAGAATACAGAAAAAGTAAAAACTACACTATATTGCTTCCTTACTTACCATGCTGTGTTTTTATGATAAAACTTACGTAGTCCCTTATGAAGGGTACATAGCCTGCCTAAAGCCTCTAAATGTTTTTTTGTGATTAAATATAGGTAGGCAACTAAGTTGTGCTGGACAAATGGACATATATACACCGATCAGCCATAACATTATGAGCACTGACAGGTCAAGAGATAATCAGCGTTATTCACTTCATCATGGCACCTGTTAATGGGTGGGATATATTAGGCAGCAAGTGAACATTTCGTCCTTAAAGTTGATGTGTTAGAAGCAGGAAAAATGGGCAAGCGTAAGGATTTGAGCGAGTTTGACAAAGGCCAAATTGTGGTGGCTAGACAACTGGATAAGAGCATCTCCAAAACTGCAGCTCTTGTGGGGTGTTCCCGGTCTGCAGTGGTCAGTATCTATCAAAAGTAGTCCAAGGAAGGAACAGTGGTGAACCGGCGACAGGGTCATGGGCAGCCAAGGCTCATTGATGCACGTGGGGAGCGAAGGCTGGCCCGTGTGATCCGATCCAACAGACGAGCTTCTGTTGCTCAAATTGCTGAAGAAGTTAATGCTGGTTCTGATAGAAAGATGTCAGAATACACAGAATTTGCAGTTTATTGCGTATGGTGCTGCATAACCGCAGAGCAGTCAGGGTGCCCTGACCCCTATGCACCAGAGAAAGCAACAACAATGGGCACATGAGCATCAGAACTGGACCACGGAGCAATAGAAGACGGTGGCCTCATCTGATAGATCACATGGATGGCCCGGTGCATGTGTGTTGCTTATCAGGGGAACACATGGCACCAGGATTCACTATGGGATGTAGGCAAGCTGGCGGAGGCAGTGTCATGCTTTGGACAATGTTCTGCTGGGAAACCTTGGGTCCCGCCATCCATGTGGATGTTACTTTGACACGTACCACCTACCTAAGCAATGTTGCAGACGATGTACACCCTTTCATGGAAATGGTATTCCCTGATGGCTGTGGCCTCTTAAAGGATCTGCTGCTAACATCTTGGTGCCAGATACCAAAGCACACCTTCAGGGATCTAATATAGTCCATGCCTCGACAGGTCAGGGCTGTTTTGGCTGAAAAAGGTGAACCAACATAATATTAGGCAGGTGGTCATAATGTTATGCCTGATCAGTATACATTAGTGTGTGCATACGAGTATACGCTAATGTTATATTAGTAATGTTATATTAATATATAATATTTAGTTATTTATATATGAAAATAATTTAATAGGAATTTTTTAACTGTTACTGCAGGCTGAAGATGATGAGGCTGCATCCTCCCTGAACCACAGCATCATGCTGCAGGAGAGGCCCATCAAGCAGACTGTGACAAGGTAAGGAAAGGAAGAAGGATGAATGTTTAAAAAAAAATAAACATAATGCTTTCAATTGGTGCAACAGAAAAGCTCTTGCCTGACAATTATGAGATTGAATTCCAGTGATGCCAATGCCCTATGTGGCTGTGAGCCAGTGGATCAAAATTGGCCATTCTCTCTAGGTGGGATAGCATACTCTCTCTCTCTCTCTCTCTCTCTCTCTCTCTCTCTCTCTCTTTCTCTTTCTTTTTCTCTCTCTTTCTCTCTTTGTGTGTGTTGCTCTCTGTCCCTCCCTGTCAGACCTGGGTAGCTGTGAGAATATGTCATCCAAGCTTGCTATATTGGGTGGGAATTGGCAAATTTGTAGAATAATAATAATAAATAACAGGTTATAAGTCAGGTTATAGGGGTATATGTGTTATCATTGTACCTAACCATTGACTTTGGTGTTTTTTCCACAGGGAGGCACTAACTTTGCTTCTGGACACTTTTCATAATGAGGCAGAGTCCTTCGTGTTATCAGAGGTAGGATAAGTTTGGATTCCTATCACAACTCTCTGTAGCTATCAAATTCATGTGGATCAACTGAAGCAAATCCTGTAGAGGGAGAATGACATGACTGTCCGTGTACAGGGGTTTGGTGCAAGCAGAACTGTTACAATATCGTAGAACTTCAATCTGCCCAAATCTGATTGGCCTGAAGACAAGTAATTTCCTAGACCTGTCGCTCTGTTAATGCTGTTTTCAAGACAAAACAGGTTTAAACTATTCTGCTCCTTTTAATGCATTATTATACTATGTTAATACGTTTCTATAGAAACAGTTAATTCAGGGGACTTGTATGGTGGACAATCTACATAAAAGTGATAAATTGTGTGAAATCGTTGATATGGTGTTTTCTGTGAGGAGAGGTTTTTTGTTTTTTTAGCATTTTTGGAAGGAGTCTCCAATGTGAGCATTTTCACAGCGTTTCTTTTTATTTCACAGTGTAAAGCTTTCTCTGGTTTCTCTATTAAAAAAACCTGCTTTTTTTTTTTTTTTTTATTAATCTCAAGAGAGAGGAAAAAAGGGAACTAAATGTGCAGTAAATGATAGCAAGAACTTTGCAGATAGTTTACCACAATAAAATGTAAATATGCACAGGAAAAAATGTTAGTATTGACACATTGTTGTGGAACAAGAGGAATAGAAACATGCTGTTATTGCAAAATAAGTGGTGTGATTTTCCATTGATGATTTATTTTCTTTATTTTCTATATTCATTCAGCCATTTTTTTTTTCTTAAATGAGGCGGCCAAAATAATGGGAACCAACAGTATGTGGATCAGAATGTGTAACAAAGCGTTTGCATTACAGGTTCCATGAGTGTGTATGTACTGATACATGTTGGGTATCAGTTGTGTTTATAGATGATGTAGAACTTAAAACTACCTGAAAATAATACTTTAACTAATGCATCTCTTTGTGTATGTCTCTCCCCTTCTCTAGGCTGAACTGCAGTTGCACGTGGAGCGCTTGGTTCAGTCCGTCAAGGCTCTGTGCAGCTCACTGGCTGCTGTGGAAACGCCCGATATCACCTCAGCCCTGAATCAGCTGCCTGCTTGCCCATGCAGACTGCAGCCTAGAGTGCAGAAGGTGAAAACACATACGCACAGACACAAATATATATGCCTGCTGAAAAGCCAAAATGAATGAGCTACTGGAAAACACGTATTGATGTATTGGTCTGCTGAGCTGCACGCTGCACTAGCACCATATTTCTGTTGGAGGCTCTGTTCTAAACAGCCATGCTGGCATCTGCACAGCCTGCAGACAAACTGTACAAACCGTACTGAACGTTCCCTCAAACTGTTAACCTTTAAAGCCACAACTCTAATTCTGCAAAAAATTTCCCCCAGTGCAATTCTCTCATCTGTTTTCTGTCTGTCTGTGTGTTTCTGTTTCACAGGATGTGAGCGTGCTGACGAAAAGAGAAAACCGAGGTACAGTTCCCATCATCCCTAAGTAGTCTGTGTGTGTCACATTTCTGCTGTAACCCACTTTTAGACAGTATCATTTTAGACATTATCTCAGTAATCCAGGTCAACTTTTTGGGAAGTTAGAGAGATACACTATTTAATATATATATTATGTTTTGTTTGTAGAGTTGCTTGAAATGAAGTAGGGAGTCTTGATGGAAAAGTCCTGACACTGTTTTATAATACAGTCTATCACATAGTTTAGAAATTCATTATTTGTTTTCTATTATAAATATTAAACATAAATATATCCCTAATAACCAAGCCTGAGGCGATGGTGGCAAGGAAATACTCCCTGAGATGATATGAGGAAGAAACCTTGAGAGGGAACAGGCTCAGAAGGGAACCCATCCTCATCTGGGTGACACTGGAGTGTATAACTTCTATAAATAAGGAAATTCATTCTAGTTCTAACATGAAGTCTGTCTTGTTGAAATCAACTGTTCACAGATGGAGCCTGAAAGTGACCCATTCACATAGTATTGAACATCATCTAGTTATGTTATAAAATCTCTCAAGGATGTTGGCATTGAGGTGAATAAAGACTGTCGTATTAAAAAGAGTGCAGTATAATAGCACAGCAGGAAATGTTGCTGTTTCACAAGTAACCCAAGTTGGAGCTCAATGAAATCCTACTGGATTTCAGAAAACAAAGGGTGTTAACAAAACTCGATTGAATCAAGTGGAACTGGTGTATGCAGTATAAAAATCAAACTACGACTATTTCAAGACTACTTCATTTATAATGAGGCCCTTGTGTTATTTAGCAACTTAGAAATTTTAGTTAGAAATGTGGCTATTGCCTGTTATTTAAATAGTACATAGTTTTAGCTTTTAGTAAACCATAAAATGACCAGAACTGTGTGTTTGCTTTAGGCTGCCCCCTGTTCAGGGTCGCCACAGCGGACCAACTGGTCCGCACAACAACTTGGCAAATGTTTTACGCCGGATGCCCTTCCTGACGCAACCCTCCCATTTTTCCGGGCTTGGGACCGGCACTGCATCCAGTGGCTGGGGTTTGGGCATTGGCCACCAATGCCCCAGATAAAATGACCAGAACATGAGGGTTAAAAGGGAGTGTGTGTGTGTGTGTGTGTGTGTGTGTGTGTGTGTGTGTGTGTGTGTGTGTGTGTGTGAGAGATGCGATTTGTAGTCAGAGAGTGTTTGTGTGGAAAGATCTCCTGCTGTAAGGACGTCTGTCTGCTTCTTTGCTGGGATAAACAGGAAGGATGCATGTCTGGCGTCAGGATGCACACTGTTCACCTTCCTCTCCTGTTCTGTACTCCATAAACATGTGCTCTGCTCCTGTTTGATCAGATCAGGCTTTTTTTGCACCAGTAAATATGCACTGTAGGTACTTGGTTATTAATCTGGAGGTAAATACACACAAAGTATTAGCTGTGATCAATGAAAGTTATAATAATAATTATGAGTTCCATCACCATCCTTATTAAATGTGTTATTTCTTTAAATAACTAAATAAAATATATGCAGATAACGCATGTGGGCACAGTGGGTGTTGCTGCCACAAAGCTGGCTTGAGTTTAAACTTTCCCTACATATGAATCTGAGCCCATCTAGGATCCAGGGTGTGATATTAATAATACAAATACTAATAATAATAATAATGTGTAAAATGTATAATTGTAGACAAAGGTTGCATACTAATGTTTGCCATCTATAAGAATATCCATTAGTTATTAAACTTTGCTACAATCTTTTTTATATCTTTTGAACAGCTTACACACACACACACGCACACCTCAATTACAAACATTCTTTCAGTCATTTTTGTTCTAGATTCAACCATTCAGTCCAGGCTTGTGTGTGTGTATATATATATATATATATGTATATGTAGCTACAGAAGTGCTGACTTTTTTCATCTTATACTTAAAAGTATGCACAAACATTTGTGCTTCAAGATTAGTTCCAAAATGTGAATGCATGCTGTCTGTACCTGCTGATTTAAGGAAGACCACTTTTTAAACAGGAAGTCAAACTATGTAAATGTGTGTGTGTGTGTGTGTGCGCATCAGTGTGTGTTGTGCATCTACATCTTGAGCCAGTTGCAGGCCCATCATTGTGTTTACATGGAAAAGTCTCTGACCCCTACGCCTGCTTCTGTTCCCTTTCCAGAGAAAATAGTTGAGAGGTTGACGGCTGCCATCTTGGATCTGGTGGAGCTCTACTGCAGCACGTTCAATGCCAATTTCCACACGGCTCCACACAGCAGCCGGCCCACAGTTCCAATCCAAGAGGCAGGCATGGTTACCAACGTATTGTCCTTCAACGTTTACGCCGCACACCGTGTCCCCATCACCTGGGCCGCCAGGTAACACAAACACACGGCAGTATTCCTCAGCATTCCTAAAGCCGAGAAAATCACGTCATGAGCTTGACTGGGTCTTTTATATAGAGAGGTGTTGAGGTCATGCCTGTCATTGCTTTTATGAAAAATAGCGTCGGATTCTCACCTGATCTACAATATTCTCAGGTTTCAAACTGCTTTTGTGTTTTTTCATGAAATCCTTAAAATTCTGCTTAGCTCATTATTTTGTCCTTTGTTGCAAGTTGAACAACACAAATCTTTTGTTTTTAAACATAAAACATCTTTGGTATGTCACTGCTAATGTTTCAGTAAAAGCAGGTTAAGAAAGGAGTAGTGTGAGATTATGTTAAAGTCAGTAAGGAATTTTACACACTTAACTTCTGTTAGTACATGTGAGTCATTATAAGAAGACAGTGCATTAGCAACAGCTGTGATGTTCATAATACAAGGTTTAAATGAGTACACATGCTGACTACGGATGTGCCGTCTTCTTGGAAAAGTCCTGCTCGATGATTTTCAAGCTAGCTAGAAGTCTCTTTTATTTAAAGCAAAAGGAAGCAGATGGAAAAGAAAATCAATGAGGAAAACTAACGAGATAAAAGCAAACACTGCTCTGATATTCTGACACACACATACTCATACACACACACACAAACACACATTTGTTCTGGGTTGCACATGCTCTGGTGTAATCCAATGGGATTACATGGTATTATGAGGTGCAGAGGGAACCCCTGAAAATGACACAGCCCTTTCTGCTTCCTCTGGGCCTCCCAGTACACACACACCACAGACACACACACACACACACACACACACACACACACACACAGACCACTCAATGGTTTGAACATAATACACACACAGTGTTAAGTGCAATAAACAAACATACCAACTATGCATCACCAGCAGTGCTGGGAAACAAATTCTAACCATTATCCTGATCTTTCACATCCCCAAAATGGTTCAGCCCTGCCTTGTCCTCCCTGCCCTCCATGTGAATGGTCTATTCCAACCATTGCCTGTGATGGACCTCAGTGTCTTTTGTCTCGCTCTGAAACTGATGCTGTTTGCATATGGAGCTGTCACAAAGGGTGCAGCATGGGAACTTGCCATGACCTTTGACCCCTTTGGAGGCAGGGTGGAGGGCAAGCCGGGGTACTAAACACCTGTGCAGTGGTGATGCATGCCATCTGGTGACGGGGCAGAGGAAAGGATGGACAGGAAGTTTCTGTCCTTCTTGCTCCTGTGCAGCCATATACATCTATCTAGCTGTTGTGTTTATTTCAGGCATCTGGCATTCCAGTTAGCTGGTGAATGTTATTCATTCTATTTCAAACTGCCTCTTGAGAGCCCATTCCCTTTTAAAGACTTTTCCAATACAAGTTTGAATCAAGACTGCAAGAGAGCCAGTGCTAACATGAGATTACACAAAGGGGACTGACTTCAGTTAGACTTTGGCTGCGCTATGCTATGTTCACATATGCTGTGCAGTTTTGTGTGGAAACAGTGATGGAAAGCTGTTTCTTTGCTGACACTGAATAGCACACATAAGCTATGTTCTCTAGACTTTCCTTTAAAACATAAATAATTTATCATAAAGAAGAACATAGAATGGCTGAGAAACTTAGAGACTTTTAGTTGAAGCACTGTAGAAGAGCTCGAAGCCTGACCGAATTCATAAATTTTATTACTTGATGATGCCACATTAACATAGCATTGCTTAAAGATAGTTACCTTGTTCTGCGTGTTGACATGTTAGTCACCAAACTTTTTTTTTTCCCAAATCTCGTCATTTGAACACCGCATTAGAAGAGAACATTCTCACCCATGTCTATGCAAATCAAGTGCCTCGGAGATTTTTTCTCCAGTAGAGTTCATTTGACGGTTATTCACATTTACATTGTGCCAATAGAATTACACACAACAAACTTGATGCATTTCATTTATAGTATTTATCAGTTCCATGTACCTTGGATTTTGTCACAGTTGTAACCTTCCAGACCTCTGCTCTTATAGCTGTTAGTAAAATGTATGCTTTGACAGTAATACAAATGGATATAAAAGTCTACACACGCCTTGTTAAAATCATTAAAAAAATGAAATTTAGATCAATTGTGTCAGAACTGCTCCAACTTTTTTTTATGTATAAACATTTAGTGAAAACACTAAAAAAACAAACAAACCTAGTAACCTGCTTAAATACGTAGCTGCAATAACCTGCACACCCCTAAATTAAAATTGTTGTCACATGCAAAGTAAGATATTCTTGCAGCATTCTTTAATGTTTCCGTAGTTCTCTTGGCAGCCTCCTTGGGAAGTTTTTGTCTAGTTCTTTTAGAAAATTTGGAGGTATGTCCTGTTCTTGGTGATAATGCTGCTCCATTTTTTCTGTTTGTTGATGATGATGGCCTTTAAGATGTTCCATGGCCTTTACATCCAATGTTTTGGAAATTCTTTTATACCTCCCTCCTGATAGCTTTCAACAAGTGAGATCGCATGCATGCTTTGTCAGCTGTTTGCATATTGTGGCTTTAGCAGTCATATGAAACCAAGATGATAAAAAGAAAAATCCTGATCTTTATTTGGGGTTAATCAGATTAATTTCGTTGATGGCAGCTGAATGATAATTACTAAAAAATTTTATTTTTCCCTAAATAGTTTTTTACTTTTTTTTCACTTAAGTTCTATACACAGTAACTTTCACATCAATGGTGGACAAACTTAGGACATGATTTAACTCGATTTCATTTTTTTTTCCATCCCCAGAAAATTCTGCCATTTTCACAGGGGTGTGGAGGCTTTTTTATATCCATTGTATATCTCTGTAACTGAAATGTCCTGAGTAATGACCAAATAGACCTATCACCATGCCCAGGCAGCTGATACAAGTCTAGGCAATAAATAAACAAAAGGCAAAGTGGCAGCTTGATGGAGCAGGAGATAAGGCTAGGAATACAGCAGAGACACCAATATATCATTTGAAAAGAAATCTGACGTTTGAGAAAAAAGTCATGAATCCACTGTTGATGAAAATAAAAAAGACAGAAAAGCATGGTAAGTAAACGCTGGCATATCATTGACTAAGGACGTTAAGATTCAAAGATTGCTTTGCTTTTCTTTTTAAGGTAGAATTATTCTTGCACTGTAGGCTTGGTTAGTTATTGCTAGGTTATCCTCTCATTTAAGAGATGTTGATTAATTTTATACAACAGCATGACTATGACAGTAATCCCAGCATTAAGGCAGAACATAGGTTTATATTAATCAGCCTATTAACATGTTACATATTTCTATAGTAACAGCTCTTTCACAGGGACTTTAAAAGAAGATGCACCACAATATCTAGGAAAAATAAAAATAGATTTAAAAATGGAATAATAATGTGTATAGTCATTGATTGGGTGTAGTTTTCTGTTTATTTATCATTTTTCAAAGGAGTCTCCAGTTTCAGAGGTTTGTGAAAGTCAGAGATAAAGCTGTATCTAAGCTGTTTCCACCAGTGGAACGTGTTCAGAGTGGAAGGTTTTGCGTTCTCGAGTTTCCTAGAAAAATGACAAGCTGTATTTTATTTTTATTTTTTTTTTTACTTCAAAAGAGAAATAAAGAAAGACTGGAGAGAGAATGAGAGTTTATAGCTGTTCATAGCTAATGCAAGTGATGAAAGCAACTAGCTGTGGGAATATTCCCCCAGTAGATCTTTAAAGCATGTCTAATAAATATGTTTACGGTGAATATTTTGCAAACTGATATACACTTTTCAAATGATGTCTTACTGACTTTCCCTCATTGTTTTTCTCTCATTCACAGTTATGAAGGGTTCTTTCTTTCGTGTTCTCTCACCCATGGGGGAAATGAACTGTGTGCCCCCCAGCATACAAGCAAACAGTCAGTCAGCAAATACCTCTTCCATCTGGTGGTTTGGGACCAAAGGTGAGTGTTAAATGAAGCCTTCACATCTATGATTGTCTCTACGTAGTCCACACCATCCTGCCTCAAACGGCATTCCACAGATGTGGAAATATGTTTAATGTTCTGCTTGTAACCTGAAATAGGAGTTAGTGCAGCATCCTGTGGCAGTATTTTCTCCACCTGCACTTCTGCATCTAATGAATTATCTGGGGATGGTGTGGGAGGAATATACTTTCTGGCAAGCATAATAAAAATTCTGAACTACAGATGTAATTTAAATGTGAGCAAACTTCTTTAAAATTGTAATTCGTCCCCATTAGCCATATTAATATGTTTCGAATAGTTTGATTGTGCATGTCTGGAGGCTGTAGTTGTCACCAGATGTTGCTCTTGAACCTCGGGTCATTTTAGAGCTTGCTTTATAAACATGAGTGTGCTTTTGTACTGTTCTATATAGTAAATGCAGATTTTGATGATCATTCAGCCTTGATTTTTTTGACATGATAAATGTGCTGGTAAATAGTTAACTTTTTCAGCCTGTTCAATTTGTTCACAATATTTACAATAAATTTGCACTCGTGTCACCAGGTCAGGTAGTAACTGTAGCTAATTAGACACCAGCTATGGTTCTTTAATATGAAGGGCACACAAAGTCATCCCTTCCATCTCCGAGGGACCTCTGTAAATATTTCTGGACCTTCTGTGTGTAATGAATGACTAGTTATCACCCACTTAGCTTTGACCAGCTGCTGTACTAGGTGTACTAGATGAGAACCCATGATGCTTATTGGTCCTTTTTTCCTATTTTGTTTCTTCTCATTTTACATGGTAGGATTTGCTTCCCGGTGCAAATCAACCAGCTGCCGCGGGAGTCTCAGCTAACAGTGACTCTGTATGCAACTCCGTTACCACCCCCCGGAGCAGAGGACAAGAGCAAGCAGAAAGCCCGCAATATGGAGGCCCTGGGCTGGGTCACAATGCCGCTGTTCAACTTTCGACAGTGAGTGCAATGAGATGCAAGATCCGCTGATCCACAGTGGGCACAGGATCACCAAAACCAATTAAACAAAGACCAGTTTCAGCAATCCAGTATCTGTAATCCTCTGCCTACCTTAGATTCCTGTTCTTGTCTGACATGACTGGATCCTGATGTGTTTCTCTGCTGTTGTAGCTCATCTGAAGAAGAATAAGCATTTGTCACACATCTATAGGAGTAGAGAGGGTTTAAGGGTCTTTCTCAAGGGCCCAACAATGGCACCTTGGCAGTGCTGTGGCTTGAACACAGACCTTCTGATCAGTGCCTCAAGCTTGAATGTCTGTGTGCTCTGAGATGTCCTCAACACAGTGGTAAAGTGTGAATATTTGAGTTATTGAAGACTTCCTGCCATCTCTAACTAATCTGACCAAACTGCTGCTAGACTGGTATGTGTAAAAATCCCAAGAGCTTGGCCATTTCTAAAATACTCATGCCAGGTTATCTTGAACAAACAACCATGCCACAGTCAGTCACTCCATTGTCCCCCATTCGGACGTTTGACATGAACATCCAAACTACTGAAATGCTTGACCTATATGTGCATGATTTTATGCATTGCACAGCCACATCATCACTGGCATCATTGCATAATTGGATAACTGAATAATGTACAGATGTATGTAACCAATCTCTTAATACAGTGGTTGCTGGGTTTATTTTGTAAACCTCCCAATACTTTTGCAGTCACAGTTTGAAATAAATATCCAGCACAGGGTATTTGTCAGAATATGATCAGTACAGAAAATTTAAGTTAACTTTTAAGTTCTAATCAGTATGTACTAGTCAGTTATGAGGAATAATAATAATATACGTCTGGCAGATCTACAAACTTTCCATCAGGGCAAGAAATATAATGAATAATCACCTTGATCTAATGGAATTACTTAAAAGGTTAATGCAAACAAGCTTCTACTTTGGCTTGACATTAATCAGTTTACCTGTGCATAATGTTTTGGCATATTGGTTTCAGTGTCAGAGAAGAGCAAAGATCCACCGGTGCAAAATTGTGCACGGTTGCGCTGAGAGTTTAAAAGGTTAAATGTACAAGAAGCATACTCATTTTGCAAAACAGCACTTCCTCCGTGCACAAAAACAACCACAAAAGAACAAAACCATCTTTGTAGTAAGAAAGATTTGCTTTTGACTCAGCACCATCACACTGTGCATAAGCAAAATTTTGCTGAACAAAGGATCACGTGGGAGCGAACGAGTGCGAAAAACGTTGAGAGCGGGAGGAAGCCAACTGACCAGCTGCTGTAGATCAATCTGAGGAATGTATGAAACGTTTTTCCCTTAGCCAGCTCAAGTTAATCCAAGATTAGGCCAGTGTTTGATTGTAGAAGGCTTAGACACTGATCGGCTTTATCAGATTAACTTTGGTTAGCTGGGGCATAGGTATCCTTCCTAAAGTGGAAAAAAAAAAGCAGAGTGGACATGTCATACATTTAGCAGCTATCATCATCCAATGCTTAAGCTGTGAAATGTGGTGTCCTTGTCTCTCATCACACATAAAAGCCATCATTCTAGCATCTTTCAACTTTATTTTCTATTGATACACAGTGTATGTAACTGTGAGGTGACTCGCTGTGCTAGGAGGAGAATTACACGACAGCTTTGTGCTTGGTTTAGTCAGTGTTTCCACATGCCTGTTGTACCTCATTCTAAAAAGATTTGTACTCCCTAATTATTCCACCTAGTTCCTATTTCATCTTCTTTCTCTGGTTATTAAAGCTATGTTTCCACTGCTCAGCTATGACTTTAAAAAATAAATCAAATGGCATAAAATCTGCCTGTCCAAGGAACCTGGGATTTGTCCAACCCTGTTTAAAAAAATATAGTTTTTCATGTCAATTATAGCTTACCCTGTAAAAATGTGATGCTGAATGAAACACCTCCACCAGACTACCAAACACCTGCAGTTGTCCTTTGGCTGCTCCCTGTTTGGGGGATATTCGTTCCACATATTTTTGATTTGGCACAGGATGCCGTTTCTGATACAACCCCTCCCATTTTATCTGGGCTTGGGAACCAGCAACCTGCACGGGAACCGAACCCGGGCCACGTCACCACCAGTAATAAAGTCCCCTTAAGAGCTGAGGGGTTTGGTGGTTCAAGCCCCAGCATCATCAAGCTACCACTGTTTGGCCCTTAAACCTACTGCTCCTGGGACACCATCTCATAGCTGACCCTGCACTCTGACCACAGCTTCCAAAGATGCTAAGTAGTATGATGTGTAAAAAGTAAACCCTAACCCTAACTCTAGCTTCCTAAGAAACTGGGAAAAAAATTTTAAGGTAATTTTCAAGGTAACAAAGAAATTTAATTAAGTTAATTTACCTGGTTTCATTTACCTGTTTTTTTCAATGCTTCCATGTGAGTGTTTGTGATTTATGAAAAAAATAAACTGCAGAGCAAAACAAAGAGCCAAAGAGCAAAACATAGTGCCTTGACTGATGTGTAGTGCAGCTTGTGGATTTCAGAAGTAGCAGCGTGTGCTATAGTCCCAGCTGTGAGGTGCATTGCTCTGCCATGAAGCACATAAAAACTTTGTTTTGCAATGGTTAATAGGCAACAGGGTGTTTTTCTTTTTTCCTTTTCTGCCTGCTGGATGAGATGAAATTCACTAGTGACATTTGCCCAACATTCCGGCTTTCACTAGAAGTGATAGTGATAGAAGTGATAGAAAGGTTTCATATCACATCTCTGAGCTTGATACGGGTTTCACACTTAACAAATCAACTCCAACACTTTAACATTGGCATATCTTGATTCAAAATGTGTTTACCTGCAGAAGAGTAAATAACTCTTCCTATGAAGCTAACCAAGCAAAGCATTTCCTTATTGCCGTCGTTTAGACTTCCAGATCATTGCTGAACATACAACATAAATACTGCGGAAATGTTTATAGCACACCTGCAAACAGAGAATATATTTTGTGTTTTCCAGATTTATTCCAATAGCATCACTCTCAAAGAGTTTTCAGTGTGTAAACACTTATGTGAATATACACATACATACACATACATACGTTTAAACATTGCTACTGCAAAGCCCCTGTTGTTGTTGTTGTGGATATCAGAAGCGGATGTTGTGCTGTTGGGATTGAGCTGTGTGTTTTCCTGTGTTGCAGCATTTTGACGTGTGGAAGGAAGCTGTTGGGTCTTTGGCCGTCAACCCCAGGAAGCGGAAACACCCGGTCCAGCACTCCCAACTTCAGCCAGCCAGATAGCGTCATCCTGCAGGTCAGTACATTATACATGAAAGCACTTTGACGTACACCTGGCTCTGCATGCTTTTCAATTTTCACTTTTATCGATCTGTTCATCTACTTCACCTGACGTTTTTTATTTATGGTTGTGGTTTTCATCTACAATGCAAAACTACTTCCCTTTCTGGCCTCATTGGCTAATTCCGTTTTTTTTTTTTCCTGGAAGAGACCACTTCTATTGTTGTGCCAAAATAGCATTAAGATATTGTTCCCTGATTCAAAAAATAACATTGTACACCTATTTAAATGTGCACATCCACACAAAACATTCATCATCAGTGAATGAAAAATGCATTGTCTATAATTCAGTAATCTTCTCTCCTGCGCTATAAAAAAGTCTTGATTTATGTAATTTTCCTGTTAAATTTTTAGATATTGTTATAAATTATAATACATATTACTGAGCCTGCTTTTGATTTTATTCTAAATATAAATGTTTATTTCTAAAAATAAATGCTAAACATTAAGAATATTTCAAGTTTTGAAAAAATGTTTAGAAATAGGTTTAACTCAATAATATTTTCCTGATATTTGGTTTAATCTTACGTATATTTGAGATATTTTGACATTTTTTTGCAGTGCGAGTGTTAATTTGTTGAGTTTTGTAAACCATTTTTGTAACTAAAGTGGGTAAACCATTTAGACCGTCATGTCCTACTTCACATTTGCGATTAACTGCAGCAATATGAATGACTTATTTCACTTCTCTTTAGGAAGCTGTTTCACTTCCCGTCATTTGTGTTGACTAGAAAGAATGCGCTGGTAGTTACTAAAGCCAGACTAAGCAAAAATGTTAGTCAAGGCATTTTTTTTCTTTTCTTGTTACACGAAAGACGTTGCTGTGGTCAGAAACCCGAGTGTGACTGTCCCATGCCCAGAGTGTTAGTCTGGATTCAGATCCACTTGATTCTATCGCATCTCAGTGTGTTTACACTGAGAACACAATACGACTGTATTCACGTTTCACAGTTCACGTACGTTGTGGAAATTAATGTCGTCATCAGCTAAAATACACACACAGGCTACTTTACTTCCTGAACAAGTCTGGACACGAGTTGTGTTCACAGGAGTGGTGGCACGGTTCCAGTGCAACCGAACTCGCACCACGTCCTCCAGGTAGTCTCGGGTTCGTACCACAGTGAGCTTTTGAATCCGCATGACCACTTTTACATGAACAAATTTTCATGCCATCCGTGCTCTGTTTCAGCCAGAGTGAAAGCCTCACATGGCGCACAGAGTGTCTTAACAAAAAACCTGGATGACAGAAATGTGCTGTTTGTGCTCCATTCGCTTTTTGCTTACAACCAGCAACAACACGCCAGCACACATACACAGCTACGTCATATCCACCAACCTCAGCGAAACGTGTATCATCTACTGCCAGTTCTATTCACATGGCTGCACTCAGAAAGCCTATTGTATTTATCGCTACTTTACTCAGTACTGAACTATTTACAGCAGCAGCAGGTTTAGGCAGTTAAAAAGTGTTCGGTTCATGAACCTATAACAGAAATATAAAAGGCCAAGCAGATCACTGGTTTGCAAAAGTGCATACTTCATTAGATATAAACTTTTACTACATAAAATGCTAGAAATCAAAAGAAAATCAGCCTCAGATTCCGAACCCATGGTGCCTAAACTAACTAAACTTAATTAAACTGCCAAAAAATCTTTCTCTGATCTAGGGTTTTTATAGCAGCTGTCACAAAAAAGTCATTCAATTGCAGTAATAAAATTACACCTGTTCTGTGGAAGCTCAGCAATGAAACTTGACAGTAAATAGTAGGAGTGAAATGGCATTACAAATTTTTCCCAGAGGTTTGATGCCTCTGTGGAGATTATATTGATTTTTATATAGTAGTTTACATGTTACATTATATACTAGAAGTCTGGAGGTTATTTGCAATGTCAGAAAGCGATGGATTTGGTTCACATAGGCAGTGGTTGCAGTCTTTGCAGAAGAACTGAGTTCTCCTCGGGACTGATCTGTAGGGGTGTGTCCTGCTGCTGCAGAGTGGAAGAGGACTGAAAGTAGGTCAGTTCACACACTCTGGGAGAGAGAGAGCGAGAGAGAGCATGAGGGAAATAGGCCAGAAAAAAATTAACAACTTTTACATCTCATCCTGCAGGACATCCCCTCCAACACACACCCACACACACATGCAGAGTACATAAACTCAGTCACCCACCACTTCTCACAAACACCCATGCAGATTTACACACTCACTCTTATACGAACTTGACACCTCATCACGCATTTGAACGTGACATTTTTGCTGTGCCCTTTGAAAATGGCACTTATTCTCCCCTTTACAGTTCTTCCCCTAGAACTGTGATCCTCCTGTTTGGCAAGAATCCAGCGCAGTCTCTGTGCACTTACACGCCCGACTGAACTCATTTCTATTTCAAGCCAAGAAATCACCAAAACCCTGCTGGTCTCACGCCAACCTACAGCAAAGTCAAATGAGATCATGATAATGCTTTGAAATTTCCATCAGTTGCACACACACACACACACACCCACACATATGTGAAGTAGACTGGCTTCTCAGAGCTGCTTATGAGTTTTGCCAGCTGTGCTTTGTGCCTGGTGGGTACAGGTTTGTCTGAGGGCACTGGATTGTGCAGAGGAGGACAGTTGAAGTGGTGTTTGGATGGACTACAACTTCCAGCCTTATTACAGCCTTCGGTTTGTCCCTTCTGAAAGATGGCAACCAGGTTTTCTTCCCACAACCTGACTAGTGCTGCTGCACATCTGGGACCTGATGGCACATCTGGGCCTTATTTAAGACTTAAAAATATTCTCACCCCATTATTCACATTCTTCTTCTACCAACCTAAATCCAGCACTGTAGCGTTTTCAATTGCTCTCAATTTTTAAAATTCTAGTCTGTTTGTCTTCCCTTCGTCTCTCTTTTTACTCATGTGGATTGGCTGTATCTGTGTTTTTCTTCTGCTCGCAGTACACACGCACTGCACTCAGTATTGCTTGGCCATATATGTGTGTGTGTGTGCGTGTATATGTGTGTGTGTGTGTGTGTGTATATATATATATATATATATATATATATATATATATATATATATATATATATATATATATATATATATATATATATATATATATATATATATGAAAAAGAGATAGCAGGGACTCATTCTGTGTTTGACTTGGCGTGGTTAAGGTGGAAGCACCCGCTGTTCAAGGGGCCGTACTGTATCAGGAGCTTCTGTTACTGCCCAGCACAGCTGTTGACACAGCTGCCAAGACTTACAGCGAGCTATAGCAACTGATAACGACCATAAACCCTAGTGCTGCATTCTCATAACCTGTTTCACAGAAAAAGAGCACCTTTTTAGACTGACATTAGTTTTGGTATTTTTGTGAGAATGTTCTAGATATATAACATGAAACTAGATTCAAACAGATTTTTTTTGAGCTGAGATTGAGTTAGAGAAGTGTTTGAGGACTATTTTGTGTGTTTGTTTTTCTAATCCCACTATCTCCTGCTCCTGAAGGAATTCTGACCAATCCCACCAGCTCACAGTTGTTATTGCTAGCACCTGCACTTGATATTCCAAATTCAATTGGTTCCATTTATCAACATATAAACAAATTTGCAACTTAAACCTCTTGCAGTATTTATTAAAGATGATGAAGGAGAAGAGGAGGAAGAAGACAATGCATTTCCTAAATGGGTTAAAGGGTTATGCAGTGCTGTATGCTTAGTACATGCCTATATTAATAAATGTGGCATTTTCAGACAGCTCTTTTCCACCTATCCTTTTGCACATATCTACACTTGGTGCAATGTTCTTTTTAAGGAGAAGTGCTTAACCTAAAAGGGAGGAGAACACTCTTTTCTGGAAATCTGTCATGTTTTACAGTTTAGTTTCAATGCCCAGCTTTTCTACAAAAAATGCTTTCAAAAGGTTTTGAAATGTTTTTTAGTCAAAATCCATTATTCTGTTATTTGAGAACAATTTCAATTTTAGCTGAAAATATGATTAAACTAAAAGAACACTTGTAAGCATGTTGGGGATGCACTTAAAACTCACTGTGTGGCCTCCTTCCCGCTTCGTTTTCCTATGCCACATGACTAGAGGCTTGACTTTACCAATCTCGTTGTAAGCAGAAATTCCAGAATAATGCATCTTTATTTTTAAATAGTGAATAAATTTGGCTTTATATCAGTTTACTGATCTACAAACATTCCTTATGTCTCCTTTCAATGCAAGCACCATAAACTTTCCTCAACTCCACTTTTTCTCTCCCCTTTCACTCGTTTAGGTGGACTTCCCGACGTCATCGTTCGAGGTGTGTTTTAGCACCCCTCCACCGGCCGAGTTCAGTCCTCAGTATGAGTTCTCCAGACTGGATCAGAGCAGCCAGAGACAGCTCCAAGACATCCTGAATAAGAAGTCTCTCTTCTGGTGAGAACCACACCTAAAAAGACGAGAATGAAATGGAACGGGAGAGAATCGTTCCAAAGTCTTAGCTAGCTCTGCACTATACAATTTCGCAGATGTAAGCAAGAAGCTGGAAGACTTTCACTTGTGCTCTGTGGCTTCTCGCAAGTCATTTGGACACAAGTTGGTTTCGGTTTCTGTACCTTAGTCTTTTTAAGAATCGTCCATTTGTCTTTTCTGGATAGCGTTCAGTTTATTAGAATACGGAGCTTGCTTCAGTTGTTAAATTCTTGTAGCATGTGAAAAGCGATTTTAACTGCTTCATTAAACCAGCCTGTCAAGATTTAGAATAATTCCTGCAACAGGATTATTGTACTGTCTCCTTAAGCACTTCCAAGCTGTTCATTCCATTCATATTTTACTGATATGACTCCTAGGGTTCCCACATACCCAAAACCAAGTGGGCAAGTCATTCCAGGCTTGGAGGCATATTCTCATCAGCACACACATGAACACAGCAAGGACTTCATTAGTGATGTTTAATGATATTTTACACTTTAATGCTTTTTCCATATATTGTTTTTGTTTTTCCTCCCAAATTGTAAATGATTTTTCTTTTCTGGTCGGTCCAGCTGCAAACAGCTGATGTGGATATCCTCCCAGTTGGTTCCTCTTCCTCTGTACTCCTTTGTCTATTACTCCTTCTCTATTTTTCTTTCTCTCTCTTCTTCCTATTCCCCCCCTTTTCTGTCTGGATTTCTGTCCCTCATTTTGCCACGTAGGTCACGGGCTTCTCGGATACTCTGTTAAACATTTACTATAGTGTGAGGTTTACAGTCATGTCACTCTGGAAATATGAAGTCATTTATTGGTCAGAACAAAGGTCAAAGGTGGCTGGGTGTGTGTGTGTGTGTGTGTGTGTTCTATCATCAGCTGCTGCTTGGAGATACATTTTCACAGTGTGCCTAGTGGGGTTGTTCCTGGTGCAACACACAGTACATAGTGACAAACTGTGTGTTTTAGTCACAGTAGTGTTGCTGCTAGTATTGAGGGCAATAAATCCTGGTTCTTTAACCTTCAGATCCATAAATGTAAAAATATCTGCTGTTTTTGGGGACTGGCTTTTTTTAAAATTATTATTATTAAATCCTGGAAGCTTAAGTGTCATGTTTGACCAAAAACAGACAACCTATTATCTTTATTCTTCTCTAATATTTAGCTTGGACCTCAGTGCTCTTTCTGGGAAAAAATTGAATGTTCGGGAACTAGTATGAACTTCCTGGATACTGCAACTGCACATTTTGTCCATGTAGTACACAGTTAAACAAGGGAAATTATTTAGGATCACACTCTCCAGTGTCACCCAAATAAGCATTGGTTCCCTTTCAAGTCTGGTTCCTCTCAACTTTCTTCTTCTATCATCTTGCTCATAAGGGATATATATTTACACTGTGTAATTTCTGTCCTGAATTTCTATGTTTCTGTAAAGCTCATTTGTGACCGTGTCCGTTGTTAGAAGTGCTGTCCAAATAAAGTCAAAATTCAGTTACAGAAATCTGGATCAGTTCCAGAGGCTGAGGGAGTGGCATGTCGTTTCCTAATGGATGGGGCTCACTACACATGGGTGGTAATATGATTCAGGGGTCTTGCCCTGCAGCTGGCATCCCAGGAGAGAGAGCCGCTCCCAAAATATAGACTGAAAATATGATATGCAGGGAAAGGCACTGGGTTGGTGAGTGCATTTTTTTTCATTTTTCATCATTTTTTTTAATCCTCTTTGCTCATTCTAGTGGCTCAGTGGTAGGTTTCTCGCCTACCATGCAGAAGGCCCAGGTTCAATTCCCAGCCAATGCCCAAACCCCAGCCACTGGATGCAGTGCCGGTCCCAAGCCCGGAAAAATGGGAGGGTTGCGTCAGGAAGGGCATCCGGCGTAAAACCTGTGCCAAGTTGTCGTGCGGACCAGTTGGTCCACCGTGGCGACCCCGAACAGGGAGCAGCTGAAAGCTACTTCTGGCTCATTCTAGTTATTTGTGTTCGGGTCAAATTTTGATTCACCACATAAAAAGTTCGAGTCACATAGGTTCAGTCCGTTGTGTCAGTGAATAGGTACAAAGCTCTGAAACATGTCATGTTGGAGATCAGGAAGCTTTTATTCATAGTGTTTACATGTTAATGGAGCTAGCTAGAAAACTTGACTAATGCAAGTCATGAGCAAGTTCTGATTGTTGTGATGGTAGATTAATGGTAGACATTTTTTAAGCTTTGACACCTCAGATTCTAGTTCTTGCCTGAAAGTAGTGGAATCTGATGTGGCTTTCTGCTGTTGTAGCCCTTCTACATTGAGGTTTGGTGTGTTGTGCAATCTGAGGAATTCTGAGATGCTTTTTCCGCTCACCACGGTTGTAAAGAGTGATTACTTGAGTTACTGTAGGCTTCCTGTCTGGCCATTCTCCTCTGATCTTACTCATTATCAGAATTTTCTTTTTCACTATTCTGGATAAACTCTACAGGATTTTGTTGCATGAAAATCCAAGGAGATTTCAAAAATACTCAGTTCAGCCCATGCCACAATTGGAGTCACAGAAATCACATTCTCTCCATTCTGGTGTTTGATGTGGACATTAACCGAAGCCTTTACCTGCATGATTTTTACGGTGTATTGCTGCCACATGATTGGCCGATTGGAGGACTAAATAAATGTGTAGGTGTACCGGTTCCTAAGCAAACTGGTCAGTAAATGTATATGTGCTTAATCCTGGAAGGCAGTAGGGAGATGTTTTACTTGGCTGGTTCTGTAATTCTCTATTCCTCTGTGGAGTGAGGATAAAACCATGCATTTAGGACTCATTGTGTAATAGTGTTTGTCTGAAACTGGATCCTCACTGTAATCACCATGGTTACGAAACAGATAAACAGATAAGAGTTGGAATGTTTCTGCAGCTTCGCCTTCACTGTAAACGTGCATCTGCAACCGTGCACCATCTCATGATCGGGTATCGAAAGTAACAAAGGTCATTTTCTACTCGAATGTTTGCTTCAGTGAAATCTTGTGAAGAAGAAGCCTAGGCTCCTCAAAACTTAAAAATCAGACTTTAAGAAGCCCACATGGCATTTTTAATTTATTGAAAGTAAACTTTGAAGAAGTATGTGTATTGAAACATTAAAAAAAAGACTTTTTATCAGTTTACACTGTGTACTGTAGGGTTTTCCAAGCTCTTTCTGCTCAGCCGCAGCTCAAATTAAAAATCTAAAGATTTCTAGAAAACATTTCTACCTTTATACCACCCTCACTACTTCACAGTGTAAAAGTGGCTTATTGGTGTTGCGCAGTAACTAATGATGGTTGCGTTGGCGCATATAGAGGACTTTGCCAATGGCAGTCTATGAAGGGGCTGTGTTTTTGCAGACCGCAAGGAATTTTTAGCTCACGATGACTCGCAGTTGAGCTGTTTTCAGTTCCCACGGGACATCCTCCAGGAACGATGTTCTGAAATGGAGCGAGCATTGGAGAGATCATCACAGAAATCATGTAATAACCATGACTCTGTTTATATGCATGTGAGATCATGAGCAAAAATAGGCATGTTTGTGGAGATGTTTGTGTGCATCAGTTTAGTTAAATTGATACTCAAACTTTGGGTGTGTTGTTTGTGTTTGCAGTTTCCAGTAAAAACTGTTCGAAGTGTCAGAGTTTTGTGTGGCAGAGCTCAATTGCACATCTTGTGTTTTTCAGATTTTTTTTTTATTTTACTGGGTCATCTTACCCAGAAAATAGATTAAATATAGATTAACCGAAAAAAATATGAAATTCATGAGAGCCCTCATCAGAATCTTTCATTTCTTCTTTATACTCGGCTCCTTTCATGTTGTTGGCCTTGTTTTATTCCTACTTCTGTTTCTCTTTTTCTGTTTTCATCTGCTTCTTTCAGTCTGTCTCTCTGTCTGCTATCTTCTTTTATTTAAAAAAAAAAAATCTTGTTCTGTTTCTGTTTGCCTGTCTGTCTCTATGTGGGTCTGTCTTTCTGTCTATCTGTTTATCTTTGTCTTTCTTTTACATTGCCTGTCTGTCTTTCTTTTATTCACACTTTCTGTCATTCATTCATTCATTCATTCATTCATTCATTCATGAAAGGGATGAATGTGAAAGTAAACCATGATAAGAATCCCAGGATTGGGTCTAGGCTCAGTACAGCAGCAGGGAGACTCTCAGGAGCTAGTGTGTGTGTACAGAAGCCAGTACATTACCAGGAAAAACCTTCCTTTGAAAAGGTCTAATTTTAACTTTTAACACACTAAAGCAACAACAGGAAGATGATCCAAAAGTGAAAGATAAAGAAGAACAGGACAAATGTCTGCGGCAGAAATAAACGACCTGTCAGCTACTTGTGTTGAAAACAAATTTCCCCCTCATGCGAATAGCACACTCGGTACACGAGGCGTTATTCATGAGGGACTCAGAGAATGTGGAGTAAACAAAGCAATGATGATGAAGATTGATTATGATGATGATGAACATATGCGCCCCATCCTGTATCACAGGAGTATTATGATGAACATGAATTTGTGAATCTTTATGATGTATACTGATTGTGTATAAGTGTGAGTGTAGAAGTCCAGATGATTACCGCTAACAGTGTGCTGATGAACTCGCAGGCATGGAGACCAGAGAGATTGCAGATGGTTGGATTCATAAACTTTCAGTGTATCTGCAGTATGTCAGTGTTTGACAGGAATTACAGCCTTATGTTCTAAAATCCTGTGTACAATATCTCTTTACAAGCCAACACAAGCCAGCTGCATGTCTCTGAACATCTTACCTTTCTAACATCTGATAAAACTATTATATTGAAATGATTCTGCCATTCTCTCTCTCTCTCTCTCTCTCTCTCTCTCTCTCTCTCTCTCTCTCTCTCTCTCTCTCACACACACTCGCACACACACACACACACAAACCTTGCTCTCTTCTGCTCCTTCTTTCATTCTCACAGGATCTATCTTATCCCCTGTGCTTTTTACTACCTCTCTCCTCTTTCTCCTGGTCTTCATTACACTCACTCACTTTTCCCCTACCCTAGCCTTGCTTGCTGTACTGTCTCCGTTCTCTCTCTCTCTCTCTCTCTCTCTCTCTCTCTCTCTCTCTCTCTCTCTCTCTCTCTCTCTCTCTCTCTCACACTCTCTCTCTCTCTCTCACACTCTCTCTCTCTCTCTCTCTCTCTCTCACTCTCACACACACACACACACACACAATTCTAACAGCTGATGTATTCTTCCAAAGTGGTAGAAGTTGACTGACATTCAATAGCGTATACATTAACCTCTGCACGTCTGTCTGTGTATTGTCAGGTTGACACCGGAGCACAAGCGTCTGCTGTGGGAAAAGCGTTACTTCTGCCATGCAGAGAGCAGTCGCTTACCCATGATTCTCGCCAGCGCCCCAAGCTGGGAGTGGGCATGTCTGCCTGACATCTACGCCCTTCTTCGCCAGTGGGCATGTACAAACCACCTGGATGCACTAGGCCTCCTGCACGCCACGTACGAGCTCAGTTTCCTGTTTCCTGTTTACTGTTCACATCCTGTGAAGCTTATGTGACTCTAATACCTCCTAATATTTCAGTTTATACACAGATAAACACACACACACACACACACACACACACACACACACACACACGTGATAGACGTATTTCTCAAATCCTCATCCATCTGTCAATCTGTTAGTCAGTCTCTGCCGGTCTTATATGCCAGACTGTCTGTCTGTCTGTCTGTCTGTCTGTCTGTCTATCCTGTCAAGTGGAATAAAGCATTTAAAAGTGATCATTTTTTCCTTTAGAATGTGTAGACATTGTGCAGACCCTCCTTCAGCAACTATTCTTTTCTGTCCTGCTGGATCGAGGTAGAAGTAAAACTTAGTGAAGTAAATCTGTTTTATGTGTGTATATTTAGGTTTCCAGATCAGGAGTGCAGGCGCACAGCTGTCCAATGGATGGACTCCATCTCTGACGCTGAGCTCCTGGACTTTCTCCCACAGCTGGTGCAGGTAGCATGGACTTGTCTTTTCTCTCTCTCTCTCTCTCTCTCTCTCTCTCTCTCTCTCTCTCTCTCTCTGTCTGTCTGTCTGTCTGTCTGTCTGCCTGTCTGTCTTACACACACATTCATCATTCACACGTTTTCCTTGTTCTGTATATGATATAGCTGTTATTATTTTAACCTTTATCAGCTTTTCTCCCTGTAATCAGGCGCTGAAGTATGAGTGTTACCTTGACAGTCCACTGGTGCGCTTCCTGTTACGCAGAGCCATTGGAGATGTGCGTGTTGCTCACTGCCTTTTCTGGTGTGTCCACTTTCTGTATTTCAAACAATACTGAGATCTAGCATACTCTGAAATCTGATAGTATTCTCTCTCACACACACACACACGCACGCACACACACACACTCACCTGTCACATGGCCAGTCCCAGTCAACATAATAATAATAAATTAACCCTACTGAAGCAAAAAGCTTATTGAGTTGCCTCAATCACAGCGCATATGATGCCAAGTGTAGAGATTCATAAGAACTCTGCTCAGTGTATTATTTCAGTCAGCTCTAGCGCCATCTGCTGGAAAGTTAAGGTCTGTCTCTCTGGCACATGATGTTTCGACTGCTATAGATGCACTGTATTGTGTATGAAAAGTTACAAAGCTTGTGAATAGCTTGTTGAACACGAGCTTATTGTTTTCTGATATAGGCTGTTTCATGTGCATTGTATCACAACATTATCCACAGTAAATTTCAGAAGTGCTTTCTTGCCCACCCAGAAAGTTCAGATTTATTTGTATAGCTTTTAACAATAGAGATTGTCACAATGCAGCTTTACGTAAATAAATAAATTCAGGATAGAAATTAGACATTTTATAAAATTGCCAGTTTATCCCTAATGAGGACGCCAGAGGCAACAGTGGCAAAGAAAAACTCCCTGTGGAAATAATAGGGAGAAACAGTGAGAGGAACCAGACTAAAAGGGAAGCCATCATCTGAATGACATGGAGAGGGTGATTTATAAATCATTTCCCTTCTATGGGAACTGTGTACTATATGGACAGAATGTCACATGAAGTCTAATTTGTTGATGTTATCAACTGTTCACTGGTGGAGGCTGGCGTGCAAAACTGTGCATGGCAGTTGCAGTCACAAAGCTATCTTTATAGTTTCTAAAGAAACAAATCCAAGACTTTTATCTGGCTTAGTCTAAAACAGCAAAGAGCTACACACCTGTCTGTGAATGGGATAGGCTCTGGATCCACCATGATAGTTACTGAAAATGAATAAAGTTTGAATGTGTATTCTGTTCCCATGCTGATTAAATAATTTCCAAAAATCTGAAGTCTGAAAAATTCTGAAATTGAAGTGTGTCCAGAATATCATTAGTGCAGATTGTTGTGTACTGCACTCATGTTGTGTATTGTGTTAGGTTACTGAAGGCTATTGCAATGCATACTATATAGATTGTTGTTGATGTATAGTGTATTGTTGTACTGTGCTGTATTGTGTATTGCAGATTAGCCTCATGATACTGAATTGTATTGCACAGGTTACTGAAGGACACACTGCAGGACTCCCAGTTCAGCGTACGTTATCAGCACCTGCTGGCCGCGTTGCTTTGCTGCTCAGGCCAAGGCCTCCGTGAAGAGTTTGACCGCCAGTGCTGGCTCATCAACATCCTGGCTAAAGTCGCACAGCGTGTCCGAGACTCCTCGCCGTCATCTAGACAGGTCAGAAACTCCTCCTCCTGTTTGTCCTGGTCATTAAGCTACGTCTCTCGTATTGGTCGTTGAACCATGAGCATCTGTAAAGCTGTTTATTTTGCTTCCTTTGAAGTAGGATTATAAGTGTTGTTCCTGTGTGTTTTGCTCTAGGCTCTTCTGAGAGAGGGATTGGAGGAGGTCAAGCACTTCTTCTCCTTGAACAGCAGCTGCCGTCTTCCTCTTAACCCTGGCCTGCTAGTCAAGGGCATTAACATACAGGTACATGGTCCAATCACAATGTTCCGTGACTTATTTTGTTTCAGTGTTTAAAACAGTCTGTAGTTTGATCCTGAAGTGTGTCACGTTTGATCCTGAAGTGTGTCAATAGTTTGGTCTTATTCAAAAAGCAAGGCATTAGCTTTAAATTTAGCTTGGTTTTGTGATGTTTCTCTGTCTCTCTGTGTTGTCCAGCACTTCAGGCCTCATCACCAATAACACAGAATCTCTTTTCTCTCCACCTCCTCATGCTTTCTTTTCCCCTATTTTTCCCCTCTCTCCTTCATTTTCTCTAGTCCTGCTCTTATTTCAACTCCAACGCTGTGCCACTCAAGCTCTCGTTCCAGAACATGGACCCACTGGGAGACAACATCAATGTCATCTTTAAGGTGCTTTACTCATTTGCAAAATCTGCTCGTGGTGCTAAAGGTATGAGAACTGACTGACGTTCAAATGTATTTAGTCAGGAGATGACCTGCGGCAGGACATGCTCACCTTGCAGATCATTCGTATCATGAACAAAATCTGGATCCAGGAGGGCTTGGACATGAGGATGGTCATCTTCCGCTGCTTTTCCACGGGTCGGAGCCGAGGTGTGTGTCTGTGAGATAAAGTCTTAAACAGGATAAAAACTGCAAAATCAGTTGAGCAATGCTAGGCTTTATCCGGACTGTTTGCCTGATCTGAATAATTGTTATTCCTTTATCCTAGGCATGGTGGAGATGATCCCCAATGCCGAGACCTTGAGGAAGATCCAAGTAGAGCACGGGGTCACTGGCTCCTTCAAGGACCGCCCACTGGCTGACTGGCTGCAAAAACACAACCCCACTGAGGACGAGTATGAGAAAGTGAGGAGCCTTGTATACATTTGCATTTACAGCATTTAGCATTTGCCTTTATACAGAAATGCATCTCAACAGAAACGCATTCTCAAAAATTGCTCAAGGTCTAAGAACACTATTAAGAAAACTCTTGGAGAAACATTATGGCAACAAAACCCCCATCTTTTTATAGCTTCCTGATACAAATGCTGGAGTCTTCCAGGGGCAGATGTATTTATACCGAGATCACATGACACTATTTACATTACATGTGACTTCTGATGGCAAATGGTAACACAACAACTAAATGAAGGTGGTTTCATAGAAATGGGCGTAAATATCTTTCCTGTCTGTATTTGTGTTTCTCACTATATTTTCCCCTTTACACACTATTTAGTGTCAAATAATTAAGTATATTTAAGTTTTATTTTGTAATACTACATATTTTGGAAAAATTCTAGGAGGATAAATACTTATGCCAGGCAATGTAGGTCATCAGTTTTTTGGGAACATTCATTCCACGATTCATTCCAGGATGCCAGGACGGAGAAGAGACTTGGGCTTGATCTTGTATCTTCAGCGATGCTGGGTCGAGTCGAGTCTAGTAGAGCTGTGCTTGATGCTCAGAGGCAACGAGCTGCAGAGCATGTGATAAGCGAAAGTGAAGGAATGAGCGTCATTAATCGTTAAAGCACATTTAGCACAAATATGATGCACATTTTTTGGCTACAGAGATTTTCTGCACTCATTAGCCTGAGGCCTAAAATCAGGATAGTTTCTTACAGCATGGAGACAAGCTGTCGGTCATCCAGAACAGATTTACAACATTGCTGTTAAAAGCAGAACAAACTCTCTTCTAAAAATGTTCAGGTTTGGCAAATAAGCTATTATAAAGCTTTTATTTACGCCAGTGACACTGTTATTATTTTTTTCTACAGGCAGTAGAGAACTTCATCTACTCCTGTGCAGGCTGCTGTGTGGCCACCTACATCCTGGGTATCTGTGACCGCCACAACGACAACATCATGCTGAAGAGCAGTGGCCACATGTTCCACATTGACTTCGGCAAATTCCTGGGCCATACGCAGATGTTTGGCAACATCAAACGGTGAGACCAGGAAGGAGGAGGGGAAAAATTCTGTTTACGCCGATTTACACATGACTGACAAAACCGCATTCACAGCCATCAGTATGAATTTACTTTTCCGTCTGAGATGAGAAACTGCTATGTGATGTGATTAAATGCTCTTTGTCTTGTTCAGGGACCGGGCTCCTTTCGTTTTCACGTCAGACATGGCTTACGTGATTAACGGAGGTGACAAGCCTTCGAGTCGCTTTCATGACTTTGTTGACTTATGTTGTGAGGCGTACAACCTCATAAGGAAACACGCACATCTGTTTCTCAACCTGCTAGGCTTGGTGAGCTGAAAATCACATCATCTGTGTTCTGTTTGCACATGGCTAGCTCAGTTTGTGACACTAAGTTTAAAGTTATTTACATTTTTCTAGTGTGTATGCTTAATAGCCTAAGCAGGTGTATAATCTATCTTATTAAAATCTGTTTGTCTTTGTGTGTGTCTATGTGCAGATGCTGTCCTGTGGCATTCCTGAGCTGTCAGATCTAGAAGATTTAAAGTATGTTTACGATGCACTGAGACCACATGAGTCTGAGGCTGATGCCACCATGTACTTCACCAGGTTGTAAAAAAAATTTTTCGGTTCAAACAGCCTGAGAGCCAGGAACCTCTCAATAAATGTATTAATCCCATATTTAATTAAGCCCATAACATGTATTTAATATATTCACAATAGGAAGGTTCTTTTCCTTCTTCTGGTTAGGAATCATGACATCTCTTGGTATGAAGAGAAAATGAAATGAAACATGACTCAAAAACCAGTCAGGACTGTTAGAAAGAAAGCTGTGTGTTTTTTTAAATGACATGATAGGAAGCAAAACAGAGGCACTTTGGCAGTATTTCTTTTCATTCTTTAAAATGTGATGAACATCCCAGATCCGACTTTTATGTAAAAATGCTTTGAGCAGTGGAAGCTCTGTTACATTTCCAAGAGCCAGTACATTTATCTTTTTTCTCCCATAACAATCTACTGTTTTTATACTGCATTTTTTTCTGCAGCTGGATTTCAAATGGCATTTGCTCCACATGATATATTAGATGGGATGTACAAGACCACATTTATTCCCTAGATAGTGTGTGCATGTGTCATGAATAGAAATCCATATGGGACTGAGTGTTAACTGCAGACTAAATATACATGGCTATGTGAGGATGAGGTGACTCTGGCAGATTCTTTCAGTAAACACTGGATGCTTGATGTAATTATTTTAATAGATTTCTTAGTTTGCACTTTAAGGAGAGAAATACAGTCGTAATCGTTACCTCAAGCATATAAAACTAAAAAAACAAACAAAACAAAACTGTTCAGCGTCTGTGATTTGATCAGTATATGTTCAGTATGATATTTAATGTAAGTTTTTCAATGTAATTTTTTTTCTCTGTATCATCATGCAGCTTTAAGCTATATTCACACATACAGTGATTTTATTGCTGCAAGTCGTACTCGCTGTACTGTTGCCGTGGTAATAGCATTTATCAGTGGGCGGAGCAACTAGCATTCCACTTTTGACAGCAAATCGATTTTCTTGCTGCTAAAATAACCTTCGGGAGGGAATTCTGGCTTTTGTATATACAATTCAGCAGAATATATCTGCATTATATCATAAGAGATGAAGGTGAAGCACACAGATCACATGCTCTGCACCAACACATTCCATATTTGCATGAAGTTCAACTTTTCTCATCAACAAAGGTTGATGTCATTCATGTTGCCAGAAATTGTCATTGAAAATAAATGATCTCCGCTCGCTTTGTCACTGCGAGTCGCTGTACATGTGCACATAGCGCGAAACCAAAGTATCTCCTCCACTAATAACGAGTTTTCAGATTGCCGTACATGCATTACTGCTGTCACACTTTGACAGCCTATTATTAACTCGGTGCAAGTGCTATGCAAATATGCAGTCTATCCAGAGAGCAGATTCTACAATGAGCATAGAGGCTGTAATGTACACCAAAACTGACAAGACACACTATACGTGTTCTAGTTATGTGTTCCACTTGAAGTCTTGGTGTTTGTAGGTCTTTTGAGTTCAGTATGTAATTCCTTGAATGTAGTTAACACTTTTTCTCATCTTGCCAGGTTGATCGAGTCCAGTCTGGGCAGCGTGGCCACAAAACTCAACTTTTTCATTCACAACCTTGCCCAGATGAAGTTTGCCTCGTCCGAAGAGCGACCCGTTCTGTCCTTTGCGCCGCGAGTCTACACGCTGAAAAGCGACGGCCTCATTCGCAGTCTGTTTGTGTGCCGCCACATCAAAACCTACAGCCCCAACAAGGGTTATGTATGTCCCTCATGAATCACAGACACACTCGTAGTGCTACTTTTGTAGTAAACAATACGTTTTTGTAATATGAGAGCTCTCTCCCACTGGTTTAGACATATGTGGTGAAAGTGGAGCGTGAGGGCCAGCAGGGGGCGACGTTGGTTCAGAGGAGTTTTGAGGAGTTCCATGAGTTACACAGCAAACTACGCCTCATCTTCCCTTCTTCCAAATTACCCAGGTACGCTAATAATATCTCTCAACAGGCCCATGTAACAACTCTTATTAGCTTTATAAGCTTCTAACTGATCTCAAGTCTAATACCTCTGATCAATTTCTTTCTTTTGCTCATTGTATTTTGACAGTTTATGAATACTAATTAAAAATTAGTCTTTACTAAGTGACAGTATTAGATCTATAGTTGCTTTAGAAAACACAGTAGTTACTATCAAGCATCTGAATGTGTATACTCTGTAAAGGTTTTCTCTATTACTACAGATCAGAAAACTAAAACTACCATTGTTCAAATGACTACCAGCCCAGTTCCAAACCAGTGGTTCCATTTGCATGGCTTTTGGTACTTGCTGTAGATTGGTGTCAGGGTGAATGAATGATATGGTAGCTGTGGGTCTGACAGCGGTGTTTTTGCTGATTGGTGCAGTGGTTTCAAGACATAGTTTGGTTTCACGGAAACCTAATTAACTAGGCTAATAATCTCATAAGCTAATCAGTATTATTTGCATTAATACAAACCTTGGAAATGTTTTCATTATTAAATGTTATGAAGGTGTGTCAGTAATAATAAAGCAGGTCATGTTTTCTGCACCTGTGGTGTTTTCTTACTGCACATGTGTTCTAAACATTATTACATGCATGCTGTGCTGGTATTAGAGTTTTTGCATTCAGTACACTGTATACTCTAATTTCCTGATTTTGATAAGATCGCCTAGCATTCGTGCATGCTAATGAATTAGTCTAGTAGATCCTAGTTTCTAACGAGTCTGTGAAGAGACACACACCGCAGCATAAAGTGGTGAAATGTCCGAACCATTTAAACAAGCATATCAAGTTTTGTTTTTGCCAGTCAGTAGGGAGGTTAATAGTTTACGAGGTTTTGTAGTAGGATTTTTCTCTGGTTGTTGGCAGAGTGAGAACAAAAGAAACCCTGCTACATCAGTGAGCTGAGCAAATACTGATCTGTTTTTTTTTGTCAGCAAGAGACTGAAATGATGCTGGTTGTTGGATTTGATCAGCAATTTTGTGCCTAGACAAAGGAACTGTGGTATTTTGAGCACTTCCTACTTGTCATACTTGGCATTGCTGTGCTGAATCGTCACTGTCACACTTTTAGCTGTTTTTTAATATGACCTAGGATTAGAAAACCAGTTACTGTTTGTTCTGCTTTTTTTTATCCTGTCTGATAAACAGAACGTATAAAAAAAGCAAACTCTATGACTGCTGAACTCTATGGAAACTCTTGTATTTGTGCTTGTCTTTTATCAGTGAATGTGCAGATAAGCTTTAAAAAAACGTTAATATTTTAGCAGTTCCTGGCACAAGTAGAATCTCCTCTACTGTTCAACACAAACTCGTTTTAAAATAGCTCTGTCCGTCTCTTACTTCAGCTTCCCTAGTCGTTTCGTGATTGGCCGCTCTCGCGGTGAAGCCATGGCTGACCGGAGGAAAGATGAGCTGAATGCATACGTGTGGCATCTGATCCATTCGGCTGCCGAGGTTGCTCAGGTACTTTCCACCTGTCATTCCTGTTTCCAGCACACACTGCATTTCTAGGGTGGACAGGGAAAACACTAATGAAACACAGGGTTGTTTTGGCCCACATGCAGTCACACACACAACAGTCTCACACAACCTGTTTATTGTGTTTATACCTGGTCAAACGTAGCGTCCACCTTTCCCTCATAAACAATCACAGCTATAAATTAGGATCACATTCATCCCTCTTGCTCATGCAAAAGGGATTCCTAACTTAGCTGTTATAAAGCTTATAAATGATCTGTGTGCTTGTGTTCAGTTTGACAGCGTCACTTCCTGGAAATCAGCCACGGGTTTCTAAGAAAAGAAAAAAAAACTTGTGCCTTAGATAGACAGTGTTTGTGCCCCTCCTAGTGAGCAGCTGAACAGATCACACTTCCACCACCGTGTCTCCTTTAGGGAGCATATGAAAAGAATGCTGTTCGACTTAACATGCAAATTATTTAGGATGCACGTTGACCTCCAGCTGTTTGTTTGGTTGATGTGTTAATTCTAAGTTTCTGTCTCCCTCTTTGCAGTGTGACCTGGTCTACACCTTCTTCCACCCGTTACAAAGAGATGAGCGGCCAGTAGGAACTGCTGTAAACACACTGGGGAACAAACCAACAGGTGACCGTTCTTCCATGGACATGATGTTTCTTTTTAGAAACTAAATAATGGTGATTCATTTAGCATGTGGGCATGACATACATCAGGGTTAATGTTCATCCACAGTCATCATGTGACTCAGTGCACTAATGAGTCATAACACTCAGACTAGTCACTCTGTGAGTGTGTGTTCGTGTGTGAGACAGTGATGACCAGAACAACCCCAGTGGCGTGTTAAAACCTTATCAGTAAGTGGCAGCAGGCTTGAAATCAAGCAGCACGTGGTGGGAATTAGAGTGTGTTGTCACAGGTCTGTAAAGCACTTTGGCTCCTTATTCTACAGAAATTCAATAAAGCTTGTTAAACATTAACGGGGACAGCAAACCGGTCAGAGGTGAACACTATTCACACATGACTCTTGTTTAATATTTAATTAATGTGAGCTCTGTAAATCTCTTCCTTCTTCATTTAATAACAATATTAATTAATTATCAAGTGGCTGATGCAGATTTTTCAGCATAAATATTAAATCATAAATGTGTGCTTTTCTCCTGCAGAAATTCATACAGTGCTACATAATACATTAATGAGATTCCACCAAACAGGTTTTGCAGACACAAACACGCACAACATGATAAACACATTCTCCTGCTATTACAGATGTTTCTTGTACTCCTGATCCCGGTAAAGTGGCTGGTGAAGTGAAATTGTCTATTTCCTATAAGAGCAACAAGCTTTTCATTATGGTGATACACATACGAGGCCTGGTGAGTCTTTTGCTATTGGTGGCTTTTCTGTTATACATTGCTTTATGAGAAGAATTTTAACTTAACAATTCCATGTTTCTCAACAGCAACCCTTGCAGGATGGCACTGATCCAGATCCATACGTCAAACTGTACCTGCTCCCAGATCCCCAGAAAACAAGCAAGAGAAAGACGAAGGCAGCTCGCCGCACCTGCAACCCCACGTATAACGCAATGGTAAACGAAGTAGAAACATCACAACGGAATCATGTTGTGCTTCATTTGGAATGGTCGACAGAGGCAGTTTGTGCATTTTGAAGCATCTATGATAACAATAGGTTCCAAGCAATATACATACATACACACACACACACACACATACTTTAAGTTGAAACAGGATGCTGTATCATTTTATTCTAGTCTCTTTGTGGTTTTTAACCCACGTTTTTCCCCCAGTTATGCCATTTCCCAGATGCTAGTTCTCCCCAATCACATGATAGCTGTCATTGAGAGTGTTGAGACTCATGCTTCCTCTGAGACACTGCTGGTCATGTTGCTTCACAGCTACTGAAAGCAGTAACTTCCCTCACGTACACACTTTAGTGTTGCCTTGATTGAAGATAGTGAGAGCAATGCCTTCTTTCATGTACAGCAGTTCACATTTCCTTATTCATAGTCTTCTCTGGCACATGTGGATGCAGGTTTTCAGAACAGTTCAAATCTGGAGAATGTGGATGGTCATTATTTTGTTTGTCGTTAAAGTTTGGAAGCATCGATCCATGGCCAAGTCATAACCTCCTGTTCTCCATACTTCTGCACTTAGCTTTCTATCTGAAACTGTGATAAAGAGAACAATTATTAAAAAAGGATGACATTTTGTTTGCAATTTAAGGTTGCCAAATTGAGAAAAGAAATTATCTGGTATTATTTGTATACAGTAAACTTTGCACATACTTTTGAAGGGTGCCAATAATTGTGAAGCTGAATGTATAATATATATGATTGTTTTTTGTTGTGACCGATCAGATCGCAAAAGCATTATGTCTGATGGTTGCTTGTGTTTTCTCACCCTTTAGCTGGTATATGATGGGATACCACGGGGGGACCTAAGCCAAAGGTCAATCCATCTTCGAGTGCTAGGTGACGGGGCATTCTGGGAAAACACGCTGCTGGGTGAGGCCTTTATTCCCTTAAAGGATCTAACACCAGGACAGCACTGGGTGGACTGGCACCAGCTGAGCACTGGCAGCTCCGACAGCAGCCGCTGACAGAAACGTGCAGTTGTAGAGACAGGCACTAGGTGACGCACTGCTCGCTGTATTCTGATCAGCGGGTGTGATTCGGTGCGTCCCTGTAAAGTGAAATGACTCCTGAAACATGTTGAGGAGCATGCAGGAGTGTCTGTCGTTGCATTGGGGTCTGCGTAGAAGGATGTATTTTCCCCACACTGGGGGTGTTTGTAGCTGATTGTCCTGCCCTGGAGACGTGTAGACTCACTAGTTTTGTTGGGTTTTTTTTTTTTTCCCCTCTTCACAGACCGTGAGAATAAGACATGGCAGAAATTGCTGTGCTTGAGATAAAACGTTGACTCTCTTGGATGCTGAACATGGTCCAGAAGGCCCTGAAAACATTGTCCATTGTACAGCCTCACAGTTTCCTGTTAAGAGAGAGAAAGTGAAATGTTAACTTATTTCATTTTAAGATGTTCTTTTACTTTGGCTCGATTTGGAGCTAGCCTTTGTTATGACGTTTATGTCTCTGTGATTTAGATTATTACAGATTTTACCTAGTAAGTAATAATAAAAAGGAGTTAGGGAGTAAAATTGTAAAATGGTTTGATTTCACATCGTTGGTGGCAGGGATCTAGCATATCTGGGAAAAACTAAAACACTTGAGGTTCTCTTTTCTTTATTTAAACAAGCACCAGGCTTTGAATAGATCCAGAATAGATGCAGTGATTTTCAGAAAATAGCCCTGAGCTTTCTGTAAAAATCTAGTGGGACTTATGTAGGTTGGTGCACTTCAGACTGTACCACAAAACATCTAGTGACTTTAACATGCCTTTTCATATATAACCAAGAAAGTGGTTTAAAATGGATCCTTATTTTTAACCAACACTGTTAATGATCCTAACTGAAATATGATACATGCCACAGCTGGGTGATATGTACAACGATCCAGGTTAAAATTCAGCAAAAAAAAAACCCCCGATAAAAGCATTCTGATTACATTCTTTATTTGTGCAATGAATTTACACCAATGTACAGTGATATAAACATGCTATATAAAACATGCTGGATTTCCAGGTGAACTCTAGACCTTGTTTTTATTCCTTGTGTATCTTTAAACCTTTAGCTTTCAATATGCACTACATTGTTTTAATCACATTGGCACTTTATAGACCACGAATGTGTGCTTTGACCGTGATATACTTCCAATATATCACCTGGCCCAATAGCACACAAGCCAATACAGAGCTTATTTACAGGTGCTCTTAACAGCTTGCCTTGAAATGAAGCGTGAAGGTTGAAACATGACGACAGGAGCCCAAACAGGCAGGTTAAGTTTGGTTTTTTTGGATGTAGTATCTCAACCTAGCACCAGTCTCTCCAGTGAGAATGCGTAGTTGAATGATTCGTGTGCATGCTGTGAAATTTGCTACTGGGTAAATGTTGCACTGTTTGCTATTAAGTATTTTGTGCTTAGGTTTCTGGGATTAGTCCGTCTCATGAAATGGAATATTTTATTTATTTCAAGAAAGGAAAGCAAAGATGAACCTTAACACATTAGTATTGTTAATATTCCTTCTTTATTCTGTTGGAATTGTTCCCAAAATTCACCTGTTGTTGGGAAGTAAATCTAAGTTTTAAGCTTTAAACTGTGTTTTGTATTGTTTTCCTTTCCATAAATAGATGCATGCAAATGATTCGCTGAACCTGTGGTTAAGGCTGTTTTCTTTGTTCCTGTTAAAAATCTTTATACATACTTTCTCTTTCTGTTTCTGTCCATTTCTTTGCAAAACAAACTTGTTGACTTGTCCACTGCGATAGTTAACCCACTGTCTTAAGCAAAACTAAAGGGTTTGATAGAAAAGATTCTTTAATGAAGCAAAGTAGCTGCTTGAAATTTACCTACATTTTAGATGTTATTTGAACAACATGTATGTAAATAACCGGTATGTTTAGTTACAGAATATGTATAACATGGTGTTGTGATGCGGTAATCACCTAAAATGAACCACACTGTAGCCTGCCTTGAGCCAAAGGGAACTCTGTTCTAAACAACAAACCTGGTCCACCCCTGAGATGCCAGTTGTCTTGCTCATGCTGTTGTGTCTTATTTAACGTTAAAGTTAGTCAACTTAATTTTGAAGTAGCAAAACTGTACTGAGTATTATTACTGGTGAGTTGCTCTTTGTGTGCCCTTGGAAGAGAGACTGTTGGGAGGCTCAGACTTGCTATGATTATGCAGGAGATTTGCAAAGGACTCCAACAAACCCAAATAAGTTCACTTTGAATGACCACGGGCCATTTGTGCAAGAGAAAATAGGACAGAATGTAAGTTCAAAATGAACAGGTGTAGTGTGTTGTACATATTATGGATATTATTTGTCTGTGCTTTATAGTTTTGTCATACTGTTTTGATTTTCTGTTATTGCTGTTTCTTTTAGACTATGATTTTTTTTATGTTATTTGCACTAAATAATAAAAAGAACTTGAATTCAAACTGAAAAAAGACTCGTGAATCTGCTTAGTGTCGGTTTATCTGCTCTCTTCTGATCGTAAAGCACAGTACATGTTTGTCAACCTCTGAAAGTGCAGTTCTGTAAAGTAATGACAGATGATGTGTGAGAGTGTCAAAGATGATCAGGTTTCATTCACACAAATGCAGTGCCCTCATTTACCTCATCTAATCCTTCACATCCACTCACTGGACACACCTGTGCACCTGCATGTTCATGCCATTTTCCAATCAGCCAGTCATGTGGCAGTAGTGTGAAACATACATATACAGGTCAAGAGCAGCAGTTAATTTTCACATCAAAATAAAGGAATATTCTTGGGATTTTCACATAGCAGTCTCTAGAGTTTACACACAATTGTGCAACCAAAAACCACACAGTGAGCAGCAGTTCTGTAGGTGGAAATGCCTTGTTGTTGAAAGGTTAGAGGAGAATGGCTGGCCTGGAATGAGCTGACAGGAAGTAAGTCAATGACCACTCCTTAAAACCATGGTGAGCTTTCACACCACAGAGATCACATTTTTCCCCTGTTATGATGTTTGATGTGAACATTAACTTAAGCTATTTTCCTGACTCTGCATGATTTAATGCATTGCACTGCTGCCACATGATTGGCTGATTAGAGAACTGTGGTAAAGTTGAACAAAGTGTACGCCTTTATTCAAGTGTATGTAAGTCTTTCACCCCACTATTGTGGCTCAGGCTCAGCTTTCTTAACATCCCACAGTACAGACTTGTGTGTTTTCATGTGTCTCACGCTTTGTGTAAGCAGTGTTTGTTGCTGCATTGATTATAGTCATTAATGTTAATTCTGCCTTAGGAGGAGTAATGATGAATGACAAACCTGGTAATTATCCAAACAAAAGGCTTCTTCCTGTAAGATGTACTGTTCAAGATGTTAGGATTTAAGGAAGTCTGAAATAGTTATCACATTAATTGTAATGGTACAAACAACATAATCACAGCATTAAGAAAAAGTTGTACTATAGTATGTTTTAGGCAGAATATACTACAAGATTTTTAAACTACTTCCCAAATAGAGGAAAACATACAATTTACATACACCGATCAGGCATAATATTATTACCATCTGCCTAATATTGTGTTGGTCCCCCTTTTGCTGCCAAAACAGCCCTGACCCTTCGAGGCATGGACTCCACAAGATCCCTGAAGGCGTGCTGTGGTATCTGACACCAAGATGTTATCAGCTGATCCTTTATGTCCTGTAAGTTGAGGTGAGGCCTCCATGGATTGGACTTGTTTGTCCAGCACATCCCACAGATACTCGATTGAATTGAGATCTGGGAAATTTAGAAGCCAAGTCAACACCTCAAACTTCTTGTTGTGCTCATCAAACCATTCCTGAACCATTTTTGCTTTGTGGCACGGCGCATTATCCTGCTGAAAGAAGCAACACCCATCATGGAATACCGTTTCCATGAAAGGGTGTACATGGTCTGCAGCAATGCTTAATGTCAAAGTAGAATCCATATTGATGGCAGGACCCAAGGTTTCCCAGTAGAACATTGCCCAAAGCATGACACTGCCTCTGCCGGCTTGTTGGCGCTTTCGGTGGTGGACGGGTCAGAATGGGCACCCTGACTGGTCTGCAGCTTTGCAGCCCCATACGCAACAAATTGTGATGCACTGTGTATTCTGACACCTTTCTATCAGAACCGGCATTAACTTCAGCAATTTGAGCAACAGTAGCTCGTCTGTTGGATCAGACCACACGGGCCAGGCTTCACTCCCCACGTGCATCAATGAGCCTTGGCCACCCATGACCCTGTTGCTGGTTCACCACTGTTCGTTCCTTGGATCACTTTTGATAGATACTAAGCACTGCAGACCGGGAACACCCCACAAGAGCTACAGTTTTGGGGATACTCTGATCCAGTGGTCTAGCCATCACAATTTGGCCCTTGTCAAACCCGCTCAAATCCTTACACTTGCCCATTTTTCCTGCTTCTAACACATCAACTTTGAGGACAAAATGTTCACTTGCTGCCTAATATATCCCACCCACTAACAGGTGCCATGGTGAGGAGATGATCAGCGTTATTCACTTCACCTGCCAGTGCTCATAATATTATGGCTGATAGGTGTATATTCACAGTATCTGAATTAATGAATTTTAGCATACTGTAAATTTTTCAATCTAAATATATTGCACAACCATATAAGGGTTACATTTTAAAAAAATGTTAAGGGATCTTCAAGTTTCAGTGAAAGAGCTACTTTGGTGAAGAGGTCTCACTGGCTCTTTATTTGGGAGAATAGTTATAACAAACCCAATTTAAACATTAATATAGTTTAAACAGTAATCTAAGGTTAATAGGACATTTGTTGTTATTTTGACAGAGATATGCATTTAGCAATTATTAATGGAGTCTCCAGTGTCAGCGCTTTGTAACAGTAAGTTTTCTGACACTGGATGTTCCACAGCATTAAATGTTAACTTCAACTGGCTGTGGTGAACTGGACAGGGTTCACACACTACAGACATTTTAGAGATGCCAGTCAGCCTGCACTGCATGTCTTTGGACTGATGAGGAATCCTCTGAAGCATTGGGCAAAACTCAGCTCACACAGGGCGCAAATTAGACCCTAAGCCGTAACCCCAGAGGCTGCAAGGCAAGTATGCTAATTCGCTAAGACTCCCCTGCCACAAGGCCTACATATGGTTGTGATGGTCAGGTGTCCACATCAGGTGTCCACTTGCGGTCTTAGAGTGTGTAAAGTTTAGGTCTATTCTAAAATTTAAAAAACCTATCAATAAGTGCACTTTAAATATTGCACTTAAAATGTGCAAGAAAATTTGTGTTAATAGTCTTTTCTGAAAAGTGGATTTTATTATAAAGAGCAAATGGGGATTAAATGGGTGGTTTAAAAATCACTTATTTTGTGGCAATCAGGTGTCCATAAACTTTTGGCCATAGTGTATTAGACTTAAATTGCTTGATTTTAAGCTAGTATTTTTTTTTTTAGCTGAAGATGATTTCTGAGCACGGCCACAGGATAGCACGCGAAATATGCATGCTATTCAGCAGTGGATCATGTTGCGTAACAGGCACTGGCCACGTTCGACTGATTTTCTACGACGATCCCTAACTTTGCCTTCATTAGCACGGAGTTTATTGACGGTCCCTTAGCCTTTCTGATGAAATCTCCCTTGTTTGCATTGGGCTTTTTTTCTGCTATCCTTTAGGAAGGGAAAGAAAAGGAGGAACAGAACAATCCACCGCTGAATTTATTCGCGAATAACAGCAGTTTCAACGCGATTCAGATTATATTTCTGATAAATTGTTCTCTTCCCTTACACGACACATTTAATCGATTTAAAAATAAACGCTTGTTAATTCGCTACGCGCCAACTCGGTACCTTCGTGTTCAGCGCTGTTATCGGAAGAGGAGGACCTACACTAGCTACCAGCGATCTAGCTTCAGTATCGACTTCGAAACCAAAATGGCTTGCATATCGACGTCCGATTTGGGAAGTGTGGAATATGTCAGCTCGATCTTTATCATGCCATCGTACTCAATTTTCTCCCCTGTTCTCAGTAAGTGTGCGAGCATAACGAATCCTCAACGTACAGCTGCTGTGAATCTGAACATGGCGAGTGCCGGGGACAATATGGGCGCCGACTGCCTTCACTGCTGGGTCGCATGGAGAGCTAACCGGCAACATGCCCTTGCCGTTTAAACACTATGGACACTTTGGGGATTTGACAATATTAAATACGGACAGTATTCTGAACTGCGACACTTTGTCGTTGACTTTTTGTTAGTTCTTCAGTAGCTAATATTTAGCAGCCCGTGAACTTGTTAAGGTTTCTGACTCGTTTGCTCTCTCACGCTAATGTACAGCTGGCGCTGTAACTTACTCCGACCACGGGTAGTTTAGATAACTTAACTAGTTAACGTCTAAGGTCTTAACCTCTGCCCCTCAGTTAACAGTTAAGTTTTAAGTTAGGCTTGTCGAAAGGGAAGAAAAAATCTAGTTCACTAGCTAAGTTAGCGGTGTGATCAGTTTTCGCCGTCCCAGACTTTTTCTGGGCTTTCATAACCTCATTTAATAGTTTTAAATAATTAATATATAATAATGTTTAGAAGTATGAGCTCAGAGGAACAGTTCTCTAAGAGGGGCTCAGTGCCCACCACTGCTAGCCTTGAGGTGAGGAGCGACAGCTGGGCTAGCTCCTGGATTAGCATGCTGTCAGCAGTGTCGAGGCCTGCATGGTCGCTTCTTCAGAAATATTTGCCTGGAAAATCGCAGGCTTGGTCCAGCGAGGCACGAAAATCAGACATTGACTTTGGACATAAGCTAATGGCAGGTCTTGATAACCTTATGCCTCCTGACCAGAGTCCCACTCACCTGCGTGTATTTTATGTTCACTGTCAGCATGAAAATGGCGGGTTTCTTACTTCCGGTGATGTAGAAACTCTGCGCTGGTTGACCACAGACTCTCTGAGAGGACTGGGGATTGAGGACGCTGTGAATGTGAATTTTAAGGCTCAACAAACAGTCCCAGTGAAAGACCGGTACCAAGCATCAACGAGGAATGTTCTCAGTCGGTTTCTGGCACCAAAAGAAGGAAAGCGCGCTGAGGTCATGCAGCCCAAGTCGGGTGTTTGGTACCAAAGTCAAACCACAAGAGCCACTAACACCTGGTGGTGGCAGGGGCTTTGGAGATCGGACGACCCCCAAAACACCCTCAAAACACAACCTGCTTTGTACCAGACTAAAAGCTCTGCTGGTGCTGAAACAAAGTCCCTGCATTGTGGAGAGCGCCACAGTAGTGGTCATTGTGAGCCGGGTTGCCAGGGGTCAGCTGTTGCAGTTGATGATCTGGTAGAACCGTTGGGACACGGCAATGAGGCTGAATGGACATGCAGCGAATATGCTGGACTTTCACGCTTCAAAGAGTCAGCTGACCATACAAGCCTTCACACAGCCAGGCTGGAATTTCTCCTGAACTCAGACTACCTTCCATCAGCTCATGAACACAGCATTGTACAGCATCAAGTCGGTACCAGAGCTGCTGCCGCCTGCAGTGAGGTGGTGGTTCTGACCCCGGACCAGGACAATGGCTACTCTAGTTTGGAGGAAGAAAGTGCCAGTGCAAGGCAGTATAAGATGAACGGCGTATGTGAATTGTTGGACCTTGAAGGTTCTGCTGCTTCTCAGGCTGGTGATCATGGGCACGGAGGAGAGGAGGACAAATCTGCAGGGAATACTCATTGCGAGAGGATTGAGAACAAAGAGGAAGACAAGGAGGAGGAAAAAGTGCAAAACACAGAGTCTGTGATTGTACATGAGGCTTTGCCAGTTCAGTCCACCCCTTGCTGTCGGAACAAGGCAATCGCTTACATCATGGGCAGCCCCTGCAGCGACGAGTCAGACGTGGAAGACAACAGCGTTCTGGATAGTGACGATGATGACGGCTTCGACAGCGACGTCTTGGACAGCTGTTCAGACTCTGAGGACCTAGAGGACAGCGATGATGAGGATGAAGAGTATGAGGAGGATTCAGAATCTGATGAAATTGACTCTGAGAGTGAGAGATTGTTAAATTCATTGTTCCAAACCAAGGACCCCTATAACCCTTGCAACTTCACAGCCTCTATCAGGACATCCAGGAAACTCAGTGACTCTGCCACAAATACATGCACCGTGGGATCCCCAGTAGAGCCCGAATCCCTTTTGAGTTCCTCCCCATTGTCCGCTCCTTCACCTCTGGGAGGAACCCAGGAAGATGTGGAGTCCAGTGAAGAAGCCGGTTCGGCAGTGGACGAAGCTGAGAGCCTGAGGCTTTGGAACTCCTTCAGCTGCTCATCTGATCCCTACAGTCCTCTGAACTTTCAGGTGGCAATCAGTACTCGGCAGCCAGACAGAGAGCGCTGTAAGAGAAAGACACCGGTCGAGCCTCTGGTCTATAGGAAAGAGGAGGCGGAGGAGAGGATGGATAGCGGCTTCTCAGAGACAGCTGTTGTTCAGGGTTTCGGAAGTGCTGGAGTTGTCAGGCTGAAAAAGGTTAGTGTGATGTATGAAATTTCAATCACTTTCCAAGCCAAGAAATTCACATGTTGCTTAATGTTTGTATGTCATGGTCAAAGTTTGATTTTTTATTATGTATTTTACAAGGTTTTGAAGAGCAAGTTGAGTACACTATGTTTGAAATAATACATTGATGCAGACTAGACATACACAGGTGTCTTTTTTTTCAGACAGGACAGGTGTGAGTACATGTTTGCATTTCAGCTAAGGAGAAGCCACACCTGCCTACTGAAAGCCAAGATCAACAGATTAAAAAGGTGGAATCGGGTGTGGCTCCTGCTTGATTGCAATAAAAAACTGCACCACACTGGCCCTTTGCGAGTAACATTGGACACCCTGACATAATGTCTTTTGAAAGACAAGGAAGTATTATGAACTGTATTTTTAAAACAGCTTTACTTGACACAAAAACCCCCAAACCTTTTGAGTGTATATATAAACTTTACAATTCTCTTTACACCGCTTAATTCGTAATCTGGGAAATTTCCTTCAGTTTTGTTTTACTATAAGAATATTGTAGTACCGAACATTTTATTCTATTGTAACGCTGATGTAACAAGTTGCTGTGAGTTGATAATGCAGTGTTATACATGTTGCCATTATATCCAATACAGACATGCAGAGAAAATTCTGTCTCCTCTTATGTGTGGCATTTCAGACATCCCAGTAGTCACAGTCTGGATTTAGATTATCACTATTAAGGCTTAGCTGTGAAATGATGTGAAAATGATGTAAACCGGCGCAAGCAGACCATTATCTTTTTTTTTTTTTTCTTCCCCCATCTGATGCAACACTTCCATTTTGTGCTCTCCAGGGAGGCACGAGCGAGTACTCTGCCCATTACTCATTATCACTCTGGCCTATTTTCAATCTCTGACTCAATGCTAGTCATAGACATTAGCTGTAACTGTAGAAGTATGCACTGTCCTAGCCATGGCAACTGACCATCCCTACGCCATCATCTCCACACCACCTTCTTTTGATTTAATATCCGGTCATTGTAGAGGAATATGTAATTTTACTTAGCAACAGTGAGCAGTGGCTGGGTGAGAGAGATGTCCGACCCCTCTGATCTCTGTAAAGAGAAGTGGAGATACAAAAACTTTGGTTGTCAGATCTTTTTTTTTTGAGAATGTGCAATGTGTACTGGGAGATTTAACGTTTTTGCATCTACACATACACACACTGTCCACTTTATTAGGAACATTTGCGCAACCGTCTAATCAGCAATCATGTGTCACCAGTGCAGTGCAAAGAAATCATTCAGACACAGGTCCAGAGCTTCAGCTAATGTTCTCGTCAAACATCACATGAACAAAAAGTGCGATCTATGACATTAATCGTGGCATGGTTGTTGCTTCCAGATGGACTAGTTTGAGTTTTTAAGAAACTGCTGATCTGCTGGGATTTTCACACACAATAGTCTCCAGAGTTTGCACAGGAAGTGGTTAAAAAATCAAAACATCAAGTGCGTGACAGAAAATGATGTGTAGATATGAAAAGGTCAGAGAAAAATGGCCAGATTGGTTCGAGCTGCTGGGATGTATGTAGGAACGCAGGTCATCACTTTTAAAAACGCGTTGATGAGCAAAAGGATCTCGCGTGTACAGAACAGCAGAAGAGCACACAAGATCCATTCGTGCCAAACACGACCAAGAATCTGAGGCTGCAGTTCGAGGATGATCACATTCTGATGTTTGATGTGAATATGATGACGATTTTGACCTGGATCTGCATGATTTTATGCATGTGGTGCAAATTAGATAACCGCATTAATGTGCAGGTGTTCTTTATAAACCAGATGGAAGGAAAGTGTTTTGTGCGTGGAGCTTTTTAAAATATTTTAGGTGGTTTTTACTTCAATTAATATAATGAATGTATATTCAGGTAACTGCGAAGAAAGGGGCTCTTTGTTTCTGCTGTAATGTAACTTTCCTTCTATTCTACGTACTGCAAGGTTATGAGTGATGTAATATCGAGAAATAATGAACAGAAATATTAAAGCATTGAGTGTCCGCTCAATGCTTGCGCCAGCAGCCCTGATGCAACACCTCAGTAAAAGTTTTTTTGCGAAAAGGAGAATTGCCAAAATGTGGCACATTGTATTAAGCGTGCGATGAAACGCACCACGGCTTGCTCTCTTCTGAGGTGCATCAACTATCGTACTTTGTGATTTTAGCAGCACACAGTGAAATGTGCTTTTTTTTAAAAAATAAATAAATAAATTTTATTTTTCATTTTTAACATCTTATACCACATCAGTTTGTCAACAATTCCAGACCTAATTCCTATATAAAAAAGGCAACACAGTGCTTTAAGATTAAAAATTACATCTAGTGTAGAACATATGTAATACTAGTTCACTGACAAAGCTTGTTCACTTACCGGTTGTCACACTTTATAATAAAAGATTGTTAAAAAAAAAAAAAGTTACAGCAGGATTACAGGCTGAAATACTGAGCTGAAACATGAAGCTTTTGAAAGCAGGAAAGTTTTTTAAGTACCGTGGAAAAATGATACAGGATTACAGCATCAATCAAGCATTTTACAAGTTTTTTTTTTCCTTTCCAGCAGAGAAAAAATAGGCAGAAAGGCATATCCCTATGGAAACGTTTAAAACATTAAAAAAAACACACACTTTTTGTTCTTTTGAGTGAATAAGAACTTTGGCAGAGTGACAGTGTTTTGACCTGAGGCATTTGACTGCTGCTGTTTAAAAATATACATTTGTTAAAGAAACAGTTCTACACAGCACATGGGGATGTCAGCATTTTTCTAAACAGTGTTTTTGCAGTAGGATAATATCTAATAAAACAATCTTAATAAAAGTTTTGATGTTCAGTTTTGTTCGCCATTGAATCGCGTACGTTTTAAGCCGTTCTCCCGCTGTGTGTTTCTGTGCAGGTGACGTTCATAGAGGAGGTGGAGGAGTTCTACGCCAGCAGTGACGAGGAGCGGCGCGGCCCATGGGAGGAATATGCCCGAGACCGCTGTCGCTTCCAGCGTCGCGTTCAGGAGGTGGAGGAGAGCATCAGTTACTGCCTGACTCCCAGCTTCCGCCTTAATGTCTTTCAAAGACGCTATCCTAGTAGCTGATTAACATTTTATTTTTTGTTTGTTTGTTGCTTTTTTTTTTTTCAAAATAGTTATTTTTGATTGCACGAAACAGATAAATTATATACATATCGGGTCTAATTCAGGGTGAAGAAGAGGAGCGGAGATGAAGAAGGAAGGCATAAAGACTCCCGTGTTGCAGTTTCATCCGTGTGTTACGGTCTAACACTTCACTGTCATACAGTAAAGAACCACTATTCTGTTCTATGGAGAGCTTCGTTACCCCACGCAGACATGCAGCTTCCTGAAACACCACAATAAAGTAACGAAGTGAAAAATTATGTTTGTTGCATGACGTACAGAGGAAAAAAGAGGTCACAGTTTTGATGAAAAGGAAAATTTCAAACGCCTTTGAAAGGTTTTCATCTGTGGGTATTGTTTGTTAAAAGACACTAATGCACTAATGCTGACTTGCTTCTTAAATGTCTTAAATCCATATCTGTTAGTGCATCAGTATTGAACTTTTGCCCTTTATAGTGTTCGAATGACCTGTTGCCTTCATGTCCTACCAGGATTTTATTTCAGCTGTGTTTAGATGGGGTGGGTGTGTGTTTTTCCCTATTGTAAAATGTTTTAGCATAAACTTTCCTGCCAATACCATCTCTTTTCTATTAGTTGTGCCATAAAATGGAAATGTGGAGTATTTCTTAATTAACACTACATAATTTGGCAGGTGGTCCAAGTTTTGTCTTTAGTGCCAAGAAGATTTGTATTGTGCATTGAACGAACGTGTACAAATCTTTTCCCTTCCCTGTAGAAATACAACTCCAGACAAATCTCTTCTTTCATGCCAGGAGTTAGGGATGTTAATAAACACGGGTCAAATGTCCCAGCCTTTCTAAATGCAGCTGTAAAACCTGTTCACTAATTAACCTTCAAGCCAAAGATAGCACTCGAGTTCTGTACAGCTCACATGGTGGAAGCTCACGTGGTGGAAGCTCAGTGTTCGAGCACACATCACAAAGGACTAATGTGGATGAGGAACCCAAATGAACACACGCTGTTTGTCGAGGTCACCAGTATCTATTCCTGCATCCGAAGACGGGCGGGTCTTCCTTCACGCTCCGGATTTGCATGGTCCTGTATAAGCGTACAGCCCCAGCTTTCATTACCTTCTAAAACCCGCTTGACTTTCTAGTGCTTGAGAATCACTGTGCTGTGTATCGTGTCTTAACTGAGAGGACGTGTCTCTGTAGTCTCAACTGTGGCAGCTGTGACCCAAGTGGCTGGATTTATGTGTATGACTAAAAAGAAAATGCAGGGAGCTAAATGCATGCTCTATTGAAATAATATGCTTGATGTCAAAGCATAGGGTTAATCTGTTTAATTAACATGGAAGTGTTTTATTTTTTTAAAACAAGTTAGGACTATAGTTATTCAGCATTTATTCTGGGTTTTGTCTTAATCAATTTAACATACAAATAAAACTATTATTTAAATTGACCTGTGTGTCCAGTGCTTACAGAAACTTCATTGGGAATGAGAATACCAGGGTAATGAATGTTTGTTTTATTTTTGCATTACTAATTTACTGTTGTAGGGGAATTACACATCATCACCTGTATCCACTACCATAAACACTTCTCTACTTATTTAAGTAATTTGACAAGCTTGTAATAGAAGATATAAAGTGGAAAGAAAGATTTCCAGAACTTTTGTATAAGTGTGTTAATAATCTAATGTAAAGTAGTTTAGAATTCACTTTTGCAGTTTTCCCTCGACTTGTATTTACTGCGTATCAGTGAAATCGAGCTGTTCTACACAACTGTTCCATTATTATATGTAGAAATATTTACTGCAATCTACAAATTGTTATACATGGAATGGATGGAATCAGTTATAAACAACTAATGTAATAATCGTGGTAAACATAATGTGCCATCTAGTGGAAATGATTGGTAACTACAGTTATCGTATCTATTTTGTACTAAATGTAGTTACCCATGTTTTCCACTAGATGGCACATTTTGTTTACCACGATTATTACATTAGTTGTTTATAACTGATTCCATCCATTCCATGTATAACAATTTGTAGATTGCAGTAAATATTTCTACATGTGATAATGAGGTTATATGATGCCTATATAAAGCAAAATACGATTCTGGTAGAAATGCAGTATTAAACTACCTGATACCTGGTACAGAATAAGTTTGAGGAGTACAAATTTGAAGCACGTTTGATGCAGGAAGAAGAGTTTGCCACTAGAGGGCAGTGTGTCCTTTTTTTGCACTGACTGAATGACGCACGTAGGATGTAAACAAAGTCCCAGTTGGTTGATGTGTTTAAAATGGCAAAACAGTACATAAAAATAAGAATTTATGTTAATGTATTAGTCGGTTTTCATGTATAAACATACAGTTTGAGATAAACCGTTCGTTTGACGCAATTCACTTCCGGTGGTCGGATCATACGCCACATCCTGTCACAGCGATGGATTTAGCCAATGAGAATCCGTTTCAGGCTCGGTAACGCACATGATTCCCCGCCCACAAGTGGAGCTTTTGCGAGTCCAACAGCCTATCACAATAGCCATATAGTTTTTAAAAAATCTACCGTAAGTTTGAGCGTCAATTACATTATTTAATAATATTACTCTACCTTTTGATTAATAAGATTATATTACAGACCTAGATAAAACCGTAATTGCATTGAGTGTTAATGCACCTGTTGTTTCGACACTGAAAAAGATTTAGAAGATTTAGAATTATCTGTGCATGCCCAATTCCACTACAGTACACACATTATTACAAGCAGAGTGCAAGTCTGTCACACGTGCTGCAGACGTCACACAAAACTGGTTATAAATCGTTATGATGTGACAAACAACTGAGACGCCTGGATTCTGTGGTATTAAACGGAATGAGTTAATCATGAGGTGAGCGCGCAGGTGATTATTGCGCAATGAGAACGCTACGGCTCCCAGAGTTCACTTAGAAGAGCCGAACATGGAGTCGACTCATTCGCGAACGACACGTCACTGTTGAACATGTGACGTCGCGGTCGACGCGCTGTTCAGTATAAAGTACTGATTCAGACGCTGAGCACAGACCAATGCACAAATACTGTATTAGCTTGTAGACATGTTAGTTGCCTGTAGCGTCCATCTTTGCTCACGGGGGAAAGCTTCAGCAAGTTCGCCTTGCGATAATGCAAATAAACTGTTGTTGTTGTTGTTAGCTATTATACAACAGAGTACACGATCGCTGGGAGTGTAGTTAACATTCTGTTAATACGTTACTATTGCTAAATACTACACTATGTTGTGTAATTAAAATCAGTTACCTAGTTTCCTCAAATTATGGCAAATTATTGATCTTATTATTATTATTATTATTATTATTATTATTAGTAGTAGTAGTAGTAGTAGTATTATATATTTTTATGTATATATATATATATATATATATATATATATATATATATATATATATATATATATATATATATATATATAATATGTTATATATATGTTATATGTATGCTTAAAAACTGGTAGCCAAGTTAGCTAGCAATATTAGTTAGAGGGTAAGGCTGTGTAAAAGTTGTGTAAACGAAATTAGTCATTAGACAAAATTGGCACTAAGCAAAAGTTTAACACTACTGTACACCAAACATTTTTGTGTATGACAATAAAAACTGTCCATCTACTCAAAACCAGTGAGCACAGATATGTAGTTAAATCTATTAACCAGTTGGCCTACTAACATTACTATAACTAGTATATTTTGTAAGTATAACCAGTGGCCTAGTAATAAGATAGCAAATGGAAACTAATGCTAAGTAAACTTTGTTGTGTAATTAAAACTGACTAAACTAGGTTTTATTTCACAGATTTCTGAGCCCAGTGTAAATTCAATGTCTGCAGGACACATAGAAATGCTTTAAAGTTAAAGATAAAAATCCATTTTTGAGAGTTCATGTGTTGAAGGTGTACTTTTCCTTTAAGGGCTCTTGTTAGTCAGTCTAAATGACTCTCTCTTAATTTCTGCCATCAGAAAACTTATACGATTCCACGGGTTAATCCAGAAATGCATTGCTGCTAGTAGGTGCTGTGGATGGTCCTGCAGGAGTTTACAGCTCTATCTGTGTCTTTACCATGGAACTGCAGCTGTGTTAAAACCCCCCACCCCTGCACACTGCACTCATTAGCACTGATTCCATGCTGCCTCTCCGACTCTTCCTCTCTCATGATGGAGAGCTCAGACACTGCCATGTGACTCCTCAGGATTTGCAGCGAACATGCTCCCTCCCTCACTCCCTCCCTCGCTCCACTCCACTCCATTCCACCCCTCCCAACGTGCGTCGCCCCTCCCTCCTTTCATCCCTTTCCGAGCAGAGGATGCATGTTGTTGTACAGCATCCCAAACCCTCACACCCACCAGCACTGGCTCTGTTGTAGCTGCCTAATGAATGGCTGCTGCATTTCCCAGCTAAGCCTTTTATTTATTCCAACCTCTGACCATCTTATACACAGTGTATGCCGGTCTGCCATCATCTCCTGGCTTTACGAGGCTGATTTTATATCTTGTGGACATATTGGAGACGGGTAATCAGAGACGTCGAGGAGAGCTTGGAGCAGGTGGCTGGTGCGTATGCATTAATGGCTGTCAGTGATGTCGATGTGGTTTTGTGCTCGGGTACTAAACATGTTTATTTTATGAGTGCGAAAGAGGCACAGTGTATTTGGCTCTTTATGGGGACCAGCTGTTCCCATGAGGATAGTAATACAGGACAATTTTGACATTGTGGGGACATTTGGCTTGCCATGGAAAAAAGTGCTGAAAAGCAAAAAGAGCCGTAGGCGTAGCATTATTTAACTACAGCAGTACACTTCAGTGGAAATACCCCACAGTGATAGCATTACAAGATTTGTGGTGTGTGTGTGTGTGTGTCTGTGTGTGGTGGTGGGATAAGCTGCTCTGAAATGGCCATGCTGGAAGCTCCATGTGTTGACAACACACTGATCCTATTTTGACATCCGTGCGCTCATCCAGACTTCATTCATATGGACAGGGGTATAACGGGTTCAGGGTAATAAACTGATTACTGTATTATTGCAGCACAAGATTGTAGCAATGAGTAATATACAATAGAGTTCAAAACCGTATCCTCAACTGAAGAAAGGGTTTATTTTTGGGGGTTGTTTACTGAATGTATACTGTATACTGTGTCACCAAATGTGCCCTTCTCTCAACCCCTGAGTGCCACCACTTGTCTCCATGTCTTCTGTCCACGTTTTCTGTCTATTTCTTTTTTTCCTCTCTCTCTCTTTCTTCCATTGTCAGTGAGATTTGCTTGAGTCATGTGGGTTTTCTGGAGAATGCAGAGATTTCTAACCCTGTCAGGTTTTACATCATGCTAATGCTGATGCTGTAGACAGTGAAATGTAGTGTGATGTTCACACAGGGATTGAAATGTTTGACACATTTAAAGCACTATGGATTTCTTCCATATGCAAATGCAATCTCACCATTATGATGTGTGTGCATTAATGCAAATTTAATTTATTAAAAAAAAATAAAAAAAAAAGTATTACTCAAAAAACTAAAACTGTAGAATAACATTTGCTTACACATGTTAAGGTTAAGGTTACACACCAAAGAGCAGGCCAATAGAAAATGTTCTCAAAGAGAGTTTGTGTGTATGGATGCTGTACTTAGACATAGAAAAAAAGAGGCATACAATCTCTGTCTTTTCAGCTCAGTCTGTCGTAGTCACCAATATCTCGTCTTTTATCTAGGCTTATATTCTTATTGGTGTGTGGGGCAAGGAGCTGTTATCTTAATCCCTCATTAGCAACAGTTTAGTGCCTGTAGATTCAGATATAGAGGTGACGTTTGTCTGTAATGTCTGTAGCACACTGGGTGCAGTTACTTGTGAATGATTGGATCCGTGATTGATGTAATCCACACATTCATACTTGTGCTCATGCCATTCATGCATCCAGGCCTCTATTACTGTTACCATAACATCAGCTTCAGAGTAATTTCATATACATAGTTACTGTATGTATACACTGGACTTGAATATCATGTCTCAAGATCGTTGATACAACCTGAAAGACAATACAGGAGCTACGAACATACAGTATTACAGAGTAACACAAAACCCTGAACGTTATTAAGGTTCAGCAGTTTAATATCCTCGCTGGAGGCATCCTCGTCTCAGCAGAACTAAGGCAAAAATAACCTGTGCTGCATGTTCCCTCTCAGCATGTATGCCTTTTGCTGAACTCATTAAAACATTCTCATTAAAACAAAAGGAGTTCGCCTGTCGAGCAACAACACTTTCCTGCGATGATGACCGGTGATGTCAGATGAATGATTTGTATTATATAAGGCTTGTCATGCTTGAAAAAATAAGGTCAGGTTTGTTAATACTGCAGGGATGGATGAATCATAAGTGCATTAGTTAGCCCACTGGGCAAGCTTAAGCATGGTTGCCAAGTCTCAGGTTTTGGTTATGCAGGCGGTGAGATTTGGCATGCAGTATGTGCATTATGTCTGAACGAAGCTATATACCAAAGTCAGTAAGGAGGTTTTTTTTTTTTTTTCTTCTTTTTCTTTTTTTTCCCAGGCAAATATAAATGAAAAATCTGTCCCAGGTGCCATAATAAATGTTTTTTATAATGCAAGTTTCTGTGCTTTTTTTTTTTTTTCAGAAAACTACTTAAAATGTCAAAATTGCAAGCACAGAATTCTTCTTTTTAACTACTACCTAGACAGAAATGTAATTACTTTCAATCATTACTGTACTCACACCAATGAGCATGAATTGAAGAGGGCTTTGGCTGAATGCTCATTGTGAGGATGTCACATGATGCGCCTCGGTCCAAACCTGCAGTAAATCTGTGGTCATTTTGAAAAGTTGTAGACAGCATTCATAAAATCGCAAACAACCTGGAGGAACTGCTAAGCAGACCCGCATTCAATGCCACACAAATCCACCTCTGGCACTGTCTCTGTAAGTTCAACCATTACAGCATGCTGTTACTTAAGAATATCTTAAATAGATTCCACTCCAGTTTGCCTGAGTGTGATATCTCTTGGCATGTGATGGATGAAAGGTGGCACCAAGAACTCGAGTCTAAAATGTTAGCCTTCAGAGCTGAGCATCTTTACTACAGGAACCCATCAAATCAGCTATGCAGAGGTGCCTAGGGACATGATCTCTGATAGAAGGACAAAGGAAAAGAATGAGGGGGACTGGGGTGTGTGTATGGAGGCGGGGTGAAGGAACGGAGACATAAAAAGAGCTATTGATGAGGGGAGGGGATGTTGAGGTTGTATTACTTTTCCTTATTGCCCTTTGTTGTACCGTGTTCCAGATTCCTGACAGATTACTAAGTGCCTGGTCTGTTAGCTATTCATTATTCATTTTATTCATGTGTATCTGAATATGTATTTTCTGAAACAAACACCAGAGCTGTAGTTGGTGTAGTTGGTGTGCCAAATGTACAGCAGATCGGCTTTAATGAGTTAACCCTTTTGCCTCCAAAAGGGTTAAGTCTTTTGGTTGTGTTGCATCAGCACCATTGGGAGAAAACTGCTACCTGCTTGGATTCGAATCTACCTTTTGCATCATATGGCAGAAGCCTCGCTGGCTCATCTGGGCCCAGCAATTATGCCACATTTTTTCAGTTTCCATATCAATCACTAGGAGCTAGGGAGCACTTTGAATGTGTCCATGATTGGTGTTTGACTTGCCAGCAACAGCAGTTTGGCATAAGTACCCTGGCATCACCCGCTGTGGCCGGCTATTCAAGTGGGAAATGATTCCTGACAGGCCCATTAATATGTAAGGCAATCTGAAACCAAAACACGCTTAAATGTATCCTGTTAGGAGGTCTTGCTGTTTTCTGTGGTACTGACTAAAAGCTCGCTTGCTCACCGAAGCAGGCTGAAGACAGCGAGCCATTGATTATTCTCTTGCAGAAGAACAACTGTTTGACTGTGCCGTTTGCTTAAAACCACATGAAATCTGCACAAAGAAAACTACATTGAGATGGAAGCAGATGCACACTGGCACTGTTGCCTCCATTGTGCAACAAACTGGCACCAAAATGATCATTTACTAAACGTTTTGGTTTATTATTTACAGGGAAATTCTTTATTCTTTAAGCTTTCTGTAGGCTAAACCACACAATCCATGGCTGCCTTTACAGGACTGTGTTCTTTACTCTAAAATAAAAAATCTTAATTCAACATTTGTTCTAGGATTTTTAATTTTTTTTTAATTTTTTTTTTTACAAAAACTGAAGGTTATCACACAGCTCTCAGATGTGGATTTGTCTAATCATGTTTTCTGTGCTCTGCATCACTGCTGGATATTCCATCTCTCAAGCACTGTTTTTGTGCAACGGGAGACCGATAGCAGGCCAGTAGCCCTGATTTTGCTCTCTGCTGGATCTGGATGCATATTGTCATATTCAGAGACCTGTAACCACATGGGCTGTGCTTCCATTAGCATGTGAATGGCCCTGTTTAGCGCTGTTCCATTCCCCATGGGCTGCCTGGCAGACCAGAGTGTGTGTGATCCTGACTCACGGGCACCCATGTATCTCTCCCTGTGGACTAATTAGGCAGATCTTTAATATAGAGTTCTTCCTCAGTGAAGGTTTTGTACAGCTGTGTCTCTCCACACCCTTTCCTTTCATTTTTTTCTGGGGTTTTGGGAGTTGGCATGGAGAGACAAAGCTGTTAAAGCTGTCATGGGTTTTGTATGAATTAAACCTTGCTTCATTAACATTGACCAAACCTTACAGGGTGTCTTCTTTTTTTAATGCTTGTAGTGTTGCCTGTTCATGATCAATTGGGTTACTCAATCATCTAGCATGCCGTACACTTCCTACTTTTCACATAATAAACCCTTAAGAAGCGTCTGAGCTGCTATGATCATAAACTGATCATGAGGGATTCAGCACTGTGCCCCTTAGAATTCATAAGTCAAGCATGAACGCCCATTCTCTCCCACTGACCAACTCTCCCCATCATTCAACAGCTACCAGCAAGGGAAGGTGAAAGCTATATAACACACTCATAAGAAAAAGCTCAGTCTGCCCTCTTCCGCACACACAAGCTCACAGACACTCATGGTTGGTTAGTGTCACTGTGATTGAGAGAGTATGCCTTCCCTATCACTCAAAGAACACAGCTGTGAATGACTGTGGCATGAATGGGATTTAAAACGCGTGATCTCTCAATCATAGGACTTCAGACTAGGCTACAGGTTTGCTTGGCCACTTTTACCTGGACCTGAAAAACAAAACTTTCATACTTCAGACATCAAACCTGAAGTCACAATCTTTTAAGACCTCCATTAGTAAAATAAATGTACATAAAAAGCAGCTCTTGCTCTTCTGCTATTAGCCTTTTGTATATTCATGATCCCAGCCAGTCCATAGAGATTTAATCTCTGCCATTTGGTAACAGAAGACTCCTTCTAATTTTTTCCGGATTTTAGAGCACTTCATGGTTGGAAATGGTTGGCTGGGATCCAAGTGAAGAGGCGTGTGGAGAACACCAGCCAGTAAGGCCCACTCTCTTCAACAACCTGAGAGTTGAATTAGTGGTGCTTCATGAAACTTATTTAAACACCCATTTGACTTCACCTGTGAATTAATATCATTGGGTTGGCACCTTCTTCTTCTTCTTCTTCTTCTTCTTCATCATTTTCTTCTTCTTCTCTAATGTTATCGTTATTGTTGTCAATCAAACTGAGCACTTGATGGGATTTAAAGAAACCATTTGGAGCATCTATGCCCGAGTTGCATAATCTCTTTTTTCCATTTCCCTAAGGTTATATATGGATTGCTTCATTTTTAAGCATCAAATAATTCATGGACGCATAATAATGCGCACAAGTACAGATCTGAAATTTTCCCTGTAGCGTTTTCTGTCTGTACAAGCTGTAAAAGTGCCAGAAATCAAGGCTCTGGCATGCATCATGAGGCCAAGAAAAATACAAAAATAATCAAAATGCTGTGTAAAAGACTTAGACATGGGACCTGATTACATAAACCCTCAGAATTCCTATACAGAGGTTTAATAGGGGATTTTGATGTTGCTTTCAAATCAGTCTGGCCCCTAGACTCCTGATAACTAGAGATTATGGTGAAATTGAAACAGCAGACTATTTTTTATAAGCAGAGAGATATAAAGTGTCTGGGAAAGGTCAGTGTCTGGTATCAGCATGAGAACAGATGAATGACCCTGGCTGTGCTCCCTAGTGGTGTCTCCCTAACCTCTTACCTAACTAATCCAAAATCCTGTTCCAGGTCAAGCCAGGAAACCAGGAAAAGAGGGATTAATGCATCAAGGGGGAAAAAAGCTTCAGCATGGCCACATATAGCTTTGCAAACTGAACTACATTTTTATTGCTGTTTAAATTCTTTATTAAACGCATGCAGGAAAGTGCAAGAGATGTGGGACAGGTTTCTGAGCCTACACATGCATGGTATAGGATAGTGCTAAACGTGAATGTTGAATAGGCCATTTAATAATTTAAATAGTCTATCCATTCTAAGCAGTTAGCTTGCCTTTCTCAAGAATGTGCTTGTATTTTTTTCCCATTCATCCACTTCCATGGGTGTTACAAAAATATTGGCCATGTGTTCAAGTACATGTTCCTTTGAGTCATCAGGCACTGCTTTATATAGCTACATTTTTGGCACATTGATTCTTGTTTGTGGCATTGCCCAATATTTAGTCTATTCTGGTGTGCAGGGAGAGTCCTGTTGGCAGAAAATAAAATAAAAATGGAATATAATTTTCCTCTAACACACTATGTGCAATTTAGGGATGGCAATCAGACATATAAACTCTTTAGAAAATACAAACTCCTTGCACACAGGGTGGAGGTATTGAGCCCCCAACCTCGGAAGTGCAAGGCAAACATGCCAACTGTTAAGCCGTCATTCTACCCCCTAGCTCTTTGTTTTTAGACATAATAATAATACAATATTAAAAGAAAATAATAATCAGGACGTGTTGTTATAGGAAAAGAATCTACTGTATTGTTGTAACAGTAACTATGCATACCTACTAATTCTTGATTATTTTCCTTTAACAGCATGCCCTGTCATGTTTTTAATTTTAATAGGCACAGAACTCCTTTTAGTAGGAGAAATGTAGGAGAAATCAGAAATGGTTCACCGTAAGACCAGTTTTGTTTGGGAGGCAAATATGCTAACCTCTAAGCACTGTGCCCCCTGCAATTTAAATGTATTAATATAATAAAGTGTAATAAATAGTGAGCTAAATTAGAAATAATAATTTATCAATAAGAGACCTAGTAATGTTTTACTGTTCTGCACAGTCCTGTGGGCTGAAGTACATGCTTATGTGTGTGTGTATGTGTGTGTGTGCATGCCAGCAGGCTGGATTTCTTCTGCTTCTCTGACACAGGAATGCTGCAATTTGCCTTTCCTGGACTGCAGAGCAGCTAGGTCATACAGCAGGCGTGGCTGAGTGTGTTTATATCTTGCATTAAGAACTCTACTGGTGAAAACATTTCACTTATCTAGCCATTCAGGAATGGAGCAGCCTCATTTGGTGATGCTCCCTCGCTCGTCTATCATTCACACGATAGGCTCGTTGAAACACGCGTGGGTTATTTTGCTGACTTTGCCTTGTTAATGCCACTAGCTAACGTTTCATCTCCAAGCAGAATCACGTCTGTTTTCTCCGTTGATGAAAGATCATTCTTCTTAGCCACAGGGTGTGTATGTCTGTGTGGGAAGTCTTTTTTTCTGACTGGATGATGTGACTCATCACAGAAACAAGTCTCTCTGAGTTATTCATATGTGATTCACAGATCTTCAAAGCGAGTAGCTCAGAATGAACACTAAAATTATTTTGGCTTTCATTTCACATCTGAATATATTCGAGTTCCGATTTTAGTTGGGATTTGACATGTAATACATTATAATACACCGCTGATTGGCCAGAAGATGTTAATTACATTTCTGGAATTGTGCAAAATCTGACAGTAGTGCAGCTGCAATACGCTTATTGCATTATGTTGTTTGTGCAACAACAGCTCATTCACAGGGATTTACAGCAATCACTTCACATAATCCAAGCCTAATAGTAAACAGATTAAAAAAAAAACGTCGGTACTTAAAGAAAAGCATATAATGATTGACATGCTCAAGCTTTCTATAAGGAGATGTTTCTTTTGCATTTATGGAGTCTCTAGTGGATTAACTTACTGTTTCTAGGTGTAAGTGTATGTAAGTGATAAGTTGTTTTGCAGATATTCCACAACATTAGGTCTCTTCACACTGTGATTAACCCTCAACCACAGGTTACGTCGTTCTAAATCCCGTTTTTTAATCCCGGCTAGAAGAAGTTTTCAGACGTGTAACAATGAGGTTTTAGAACGTTCCAGGCAAGATGCTTAGCAACAGAGATCATTTCAGATATGAGGACAGAGCAGTAAACCTTCACACTACTGTACAAGGAAACACAAGCCTCTCCATGCTTAAAAGTAATTAAAAATATATATTTAATTTGCTGCTCTTTTTTAAAAATTCTTTTGTCTATTTGTCTTAGTTTTGGCAAATTGCTGTGGTGTAAGAGGAAATAAACACTTTAGGACATGTTGGTATAGGAAACTAAGAGTAACTCTGCACGCCAACTCATCCTTGATTATTTTCCTATAATAGCACGCCTTGACATGTTCTCCTTTTTCCATACTAACCACAGATGCATAGGACGCTGCTTCCAGTTTTAATAAACACAAAGCTCCTTTTTTAACGGTTTTCTGTAACACCAATTTTTCGCTCACAAATTTGTATCCTGTTATACAGGTTTAATTGCAATGATTAGGTTTCTTATAAACTCAGCAGTAAGTTGCTTATTATTATGCTTCTTATTAATCAGTTTACTGCTCTTATTGTTTTACTGCTAAGCAAGATCATTTGCACGTCTCATGTTTTAAAACCCATTCACAAATTCAGGATTTATAGTTTTATCCATATGTCAGTATTTTAGCACTTTAAGAATAAGGGTGATGTGCAGAGTTGCAGCAACTATAGGGGGATAAAGTTGATGAGCCATACAGTGAAGCTATGGGAAAGAGTAGTGGAAGCTAGGTTAAGGAAGGTAGTGGAAATTTGTGAGCAGCAGTATGGCTTCATGCCCAGAAAGAGCACAACAGATGCAATTTTTGCTCTGAGAATTTTGATGGAGAAGTATAGGGATGGTCAGAGGGAGTTGCACTGTGTGTTTGTAGACTTGGAGAAAGTGTATGACAGGGTGCCAAGAGAAGAGCTGTGGTACTGTATGAGGAAGTCAGGAGTAGCAGAGAAGTATGTCAGAGTGGTGCAGGACATGTATGAGAGGAGCAGGACAGTGGTGAGGTGTGCTGTAGATCAGACAGAGGAGTTCAAAGTGGAGGTGGGACTGCATCAGGGATCGGCTCTGAGCCCCTTCCTGTTTGCTATAGTGATGGACCAGTTGTCAGAGGAGGTCAGACAGGAGTCTCCTTGGACAATGATGTTTGCAGATGACATTGTGATCTGTAGTGAGAGCAGGGAGCAGGTGAAGCAAAACCTGGAGAGGTGGAGGTTTGCACTGGAGAGAAGAGGAATGATATTCAGTCGTAGTAAGACTGATTACATGTGTGTGAATGAAAGGGAGGGAAGTGGAAGTAATTGGGGTCAACAGTCCAGAGTAATGGAGAGTGTTTTGAAAGAGATAAAGAAGCGAGTGCAGGCAGGTTGGAATGGGTGGAAAAAGGTGTCGGGAGTTCTGTGTAATAGGAAAATTTCAGCAAGAATCAAGGGGAAGGTGTACAGGACAGTGGTGAGACCAGCCATGCTGTATGGTTTAGAGACAGTGTCACTGAGGAAGAGACAGGAGTCAGAGCTAGAGGTAGCAGAGCTGAAGATGTTGAGGTTCTCTTTGGGAGTGACAAGGTTGGATTAGGAATGAGTTCATCAGAGGGACAGCTCATGTTGGATATTTGGGGGACAAAGTTAGGGAGGCCAGATTAAGATGGTTTGGACATGTTAAGAGGAGGGAGAGTGAGTATATTGGTAGGAGAATGTTGGACATGGAACTGCCAGGCAGGAGGCAAAGAGGAAGGCCAAAGAGGAGGTATATGGATGGAATAAATGAGGATATGAAGCTAGTGGGAAGATGTGCAAGTGTTGAAGATGTAGGAGATAGGGATAGGTGAGAGAGATGATTCGCTGTGGCGACCCCTGAAGGGAAAAGCTGAAAGAAAAAGAAGAAGAAGATATTTACGCTAAATGTGTCATCAACAGTTCACTCTGTGTATAATGTATAGCCATACAGTCAGCCATGTACACAGAAGAACTCAAAGAATACGCCTTGATAAATCAGAGTCTTGGCTTTGTTTGTCGTTCTCAGAGACAGTAGAAATGGAGCTGAATCAGAAGATGGATGGATTATTGATGGGTGGGGGAGGTCTTTAGTGCTCAGCCTCAGCGGAGGCAGATAATGGGTCTATTTTCAAGCACCTGCCCTCCTCAGAGACCCTCCTCCACACAAAGCCCTCAATGCTTTTGTTGTGCTTCATCTCTCTGCCTTCATGAAGCTATCGTTTTAGCCATGTGGCATGTGTTTTTTTTTAGTCTCGATTGTGACATTTAGAGCACTTTTGAGGGGATTACTATTGCTAATGGAATACAATTACATTACATTTATAAGAAATAAATAGAGTGACCAGTAGTGTATGGATTTATTATGCATGGACTCTAAATAGATTAAAGATTAGAGATTTTCTTCTGTTTGTTTTGACACTAAATACAAGATTTAATGCAATTTTTTTTTCACTCCAAAACTGCTTGACATTTATTTCACATTTACTCACTGACGTAATTATGTACATAGACATTTCTTCTTCCTTTTTAGTGCGTTTTTCTTGCTAAGCATTTCTTGCTGTAGATTTCATTGACGTGTTGTCACATTGTTTCATTTGCTCCAGAATATCGATCAGTGATAGGGACATAGAGATAGAGGATTTAAAAGCTCTGTGTAATTAAATTGAGTGCAAGGTGTTCAAATCGCTAACGGGATTGAACATGGGGACATTCCTCACTGAAAGCTCAGCTGGAAATGAGTGATGGTGTGTGTATGTGTGTGTGTGTGTGTGTTTGGTTTGGTTTGGTCCTTCAGCAGAATTGGTCCTTTATATTCCATAGTAGGGGGGGTCTAATCGTCCAAGACAACCCACACTGACTAATCACATTAGACTAATGCCCCACTTCTGGTAGCATTTCATCTACAGTACAAACTATTTACATTTGTATTTTTGTGATAAAAACAGGATGTGGATGTCTGAGGGCTTACTTGAAAAGCAGGGTGAGCTTGTTTTCCATGCAGGACAAAAGAAGCTAATGAGGGCTGAATAGCTTTGTGCCTGAAGCCGTTTAGAGTATTTTGAAGCTTCCACGCAAAAGGATCTGGCACGCACGAAAAGTGAACACTAAGGGTGCTTTCACACGTGCACTGTTTACTCTGTTTGTATTGAATCTTGGTGTGGATTGTTTGGGCAGGTGAGAACACAGCATCAGTTCCCACACTCTGACCAAAACAGCTGGGCTGAGAGCGTCTGAGCAAGTGTGCTTCCAAGTGAGCTTCAGCATGGGTTGATTGCAGTGAGAAAGCGATTAGACTCTGACTGTGGGATGTGTCATATATTTGGGTTTCAGCATTTTTTTTCTTTTTTTTTCTTTTCTTTTTTTTTTGTTTTTTTATATTGCTAAACTAAGCAATCAGGTGGCAAAGGACTGACCAATGACCCCAAAAAAGGGCATGCTTAATCCTTGTGTGGTGTTCGGGTCAAAATGACCTGTTTTAATTTTTTACTACATGTGTTTTGTGTTTGTTGTAAATTATTTTCATTTGCAGATGCATTTTGTTAGCTGTATTTCCAGTAACTGCAATAATCTTTAGTTTCTTGTGCTTCTATTGTTGTTTAAAAGTGACCTACTAAAAGCAAACATGCTTTTAAAATCCCAGTAATGTCCCAGGACAATTTGACCTAAACAGGGTCCAAAGAGTTGACAAAACACAAGGGTCAAACTAGTTATTAATATAAATGTCTAATCATTTATTTAGCACTGTCTTTATGTTCTGTTTTCAGGCGATCTTATTTCTGCATCTGCTTGTTAAAGGTTTGTTTATCGTTCTTTCTATAATCACTGGCTTCTACATGTCCCTTACAATTCTTTTTTATGTGCAGTATGAAACCAAACTAAACAGCAAATAAACCAGGTATGAAAGCTTCCTCAATCAATATCTTAGGATAGTAGAATCTTAGGCTGTCATGTTGAGATGATTTGCTCCCACCTCCCCAGCATGGGTGAGACTTTTATTATTTTATTATAGCTAGAGGAGTTATGGGGAGAGTTTGCAACCTGTGCTCTGGTGACAGAGTACAGTAGATGCAGTGCCTTGCATTACACTAGTATCTCTCTCTCTCTTTCTCTCTCTCTCTGTCTCTCTCTCTCTTTGCCATCTTATAGATTCCCTCTGTGAGATACTAGCGTATAAACAAACTCACGTATTTAGAATGAAGCTCGGAATCACAAATACAGTGGGGCAAAAAAGTATTTATTCAGCCACCAATTGTGCATGTTCACCCACTTAAAAAGATGAGAGAGGCCTGTAATTTTCATCATAGGTACACTTCAACTATGAGAGACAGAATGAGAAAAAAAAATCCAGAAAATCACATTGTCTGATTTTTAAAGAATTTATTTGCAAATTATGGTGGAAAATAAGTATTTGGTCACCTACAAAAAAGCAAGATTTCTGGCTCTCACAGACCTGTAACGTCTTCTTTAAGAGGCTCCTCTGTCCTCCACTCGTTACCTGTATTAATGGCACCTGTTTGAACTCGTTATCAGTATAAAAGACACCTGTCCACAACCTCAAACAGTCAGACTCCAAACTCCACTATGGCCAAGACCAAAGAGCTGTCAAAGGACACCAGAAACAAAATTGTAGACCTGCCCCAGGCTGGGAAGACTGAATCTGCAATAGGTAAGCAGCTTGGTGTGAAGAAATCAACTGTGGGAGCATTATTAGAAAATAGAAGACATACAAGACCACTGATAATCTCCCTCGATCTGGGGCTCCACGCAAGATCTCACCCTGTGGGGTCAAAATTATCACAAAAACGGTGAGCAAAAATCCCAGAACCACACGGGGGGACCTAGTGAATGACCTGCAGAGAGCTGGGACCAAAGTAACAAAGGCTACCATCAGTAACACACTATGCCGCCAGGGACTCAAATCCTGCAGTGCCTGACGTGTCCCCCTGCTTAAGCCAGTACATGTCCGGGCCCGTCTGAAGTTTGCTAGAGGGCATTTGGATGATCCAGAAGAGGATTGGGAGAATGTCATATGGTCAGATGAAACCAAAATAGAACTTTTTGGTAAAAACTCAACTTGTCGTGTTTGGAGGAGAAAGAATGCTGAGTTGCATCCAAAGAACACCATACCTACTGTGAAGCATGGGGGTGGAGACATCATGCTTTGGGGCTGTCTTTCTGCAAAGGGACCAGGACGACTGATCCGTGTAAAGGAAAGAATGAATGGGGCCATGTATCGTGAGATTTTGAGTAAAAACCTCCTTCCATCAGCAAGGGCATTGAAGATAAAACGTGGCTGGGTCTTTCAGCATGACAATGATCCCAAACACACCGCCCGGGCAACGAAGGAATGGCTTCGTAAGAAGCATTTCAAGGTCCTGGAGTGGCCTAGCCAGTCTCCAGATCTCAACCCCATAGAAAATCTTTGGAGGGAGTTGAAAATCCGTGTTGCCCAGCGACAGCCCCAAAACATCACTGCTCTAGAGGAGATCTGCATGGAGGAATGGGCCAAACTACCAGCAACAGTGTGTAAAAACCTTGTGGCGACTTACAGAAAACGTTTGACCTCTGTCATTGCCAACAAAGGGTATATAACAAAGTATTGAGATGAACTTTTGTTATTGACCAAATACTTATTTTCCACCATAACTTGCAAATAAATTCTTTAAAAATCAGACAATGTGATTTTCTGGTGTTTTTTTTTCTCATTCTGTCTCTCATAGTTGAAGTGTACCTATGATGAAAATTACAGGCCTCTCTCATCTTTTTAAGTGGGAGAACTTGCACAATTGGTTGCTGACTAAATACTTTTTTGCCCCACTGTACTCACTTTTGCATCATTTAATAGCAGGCCTGTTGTGTTATCTGTGCAGTTCTTGTATATGTTCATAGATGAGGAGATTTCTCCCTTCTGGGGAGGCTTAACAAATCAGCATGATTGCAGTGGGTGTAAATGTATAGCCATGCCAAGATTTATTACTGCAGAGCCCCAAGTAGAGATGTGCTTTTTTACTGTTACACCGCAATAAATACTGCATATAACAACGTGGACTGTCGAGAATTATACATAACTTAATACTTCAGAGACTATAACTGGAAAAATTCAGCTCTTTCACCACACAGCAACTCACTGCAGTGAGCTTCATTCTAGCTCAGAAATAAACATGTCAAATATGGTTTGTAAAGCGACATCTGTTCATACTGTGTGATGAAGCTGCCATGTGATAACATGACAGGTCAAGAGAAAAACATTCCCTCTCTTTAGAAGATCGAGACTTCGAATACCATGATGCCTCAATCATTCATGCTCGGGAGTCAAGAGAGTAAAGTTGGCTGTTCTCTCTGGGTTCTCTCCCCTGTCAATCACATTGACACTGGTCAATCCTGGCTGTCTTTGAGTTCATGCATGCAGAAAAGTGCAGAGAGGGCTTTCCTTCACAGCATGGTTGAAAAGATGTTGCAGTTGGCTTCAGATATCTTGCCACCAGTTAGACTCCTCCCTCCCTAGTTGGTTGTTGTTGCACAATAGGAGAGAGAGGGTTAGGGTTAGGGTTAGTGTTAGCTCAAGTGGTTAAGGCTCTGGGTCGTTGACTGGAATGAGGGTTCAAGTCCCAGCACCGCCAAGCTGTCGCCGTTGGGCCCTTGAACAAGGCCCCCAACCCACCCTCCTCCAGGGGCGCTGCATCATGGCTGACCCTGCGCTCTGACCCCAACTGACAAGGATGAGATATTTGAAGAAAGAATTTCATTGTGCAGCAATGTATATGTGACAAATAAAGATAACTTAATATGGTAAACTGACCAATATGGTAAATTCACCGTCTCTTAAATATAAATAAAAAAATTGATCAATTCTCCCAAAAATATGATGGATAAACAGTCTCTGAGCTCTGTAGTAGCACCTGAGGTGTCAGCAGCATGGTGTCATTCAAAATCTAGCGAAGAGTACTTTTTAATGGTTATAGCATGGTTGTGTAACCATATAATCCATGTGGCCTTTGTATTTTGGAGCAATCGGTCACTTGACTAGTACAGACAATTCCTGGTAAAGGGGCAGGTCCTTTGTGAAAGAAATTGATCTTATATAACTCCCAATGTTCAAACAGTGCACATGCAATATGAGCATGATTTGCCAATTGTTGACATGTGAATTGTATGTTTCACGTATTTCGTTCTTACAGTAGAATTACATCAACAGAGACTGAAGATACAAGGTCTAATGAGGTCTCTAATTTAATTTGAACGTTAAATAGCTAACAAAGCTGCATTAAATAACTTTCAGAGCCATCAGAATGAAAATGCTGGCCCACTCAGCAGTGCTGCAGAGGCAGTGTTTAGGATCTTATTGCTGAAACCCAAGTTATATGACACATTTGTCACCTCAGGCGATATTCCTTCAAAATCTTGCATCAAAATGATAAAGCACTGTTCTGTTTTCTGTTTCTTACTAAAATGGCTCTGAATTGGAAAAGAATCTGTAACTAAGTTGATCGCTGGCTGTGAATGCATTGTTCTGTTCTTATCTAAACAGTGGGTCGTATTTAACATCACTTTAAGTTCACACAGGAAACTGCTATGTTTAATTGTATTAAGTGTCTCACCAACTGTCTCTAAATAGCCGTTCCCTTCTAACGTGGCATGGACTAAATCTCCTGTAGCCTAGGGTCAGCTCAGCATGTTGGCTTGTACATGCAGAACATTTTATACAACAGCGTTTCTTTCATTTTAATTGAATGATTAGGCTAGTAATCCATGCCGGATATATGATTTGATTTAAAGCCTCATGCTTCACATGAATTAGTCATTTGTTTGTATCTACCTTGATAAATGAAGGCCAATATTGTGGATTTCCTACAAGTCACATTCTTAAACACCAAGATTGATTGAGGCGGTGTACATGACATCATTAATATGTTGTGAGGGAACTCGCTTCATGTTGAGCTTAGCTCTGCTTCGAGAACCAGTTGAAACTGCAGTAAAATGGCGCCTCCTCTAGATGGCGTTTAAGGCAGTGGCGTTTATTCTCTATATCACTAAGGACTGAACCTGATTAACACTGCCCTACTTCTGATGCCATGCTTAGCCTTTTAATCTTTTCAGATGAAGTCCTCTTTAACATTTCTACTATGCACGACAACCGAAAGTGGGTTAAAAAAATACAATGAAAAAATAAGCAGTAGTGAAGTTTGTAATATGTAAATATCCCATAAATATCTCATGGACATGGAGTTGTCTGGGGAGCAAGGGCACACAGACACACAGAGGAGGTGCTGAAAGAGTCATTCTGTCTGTTATACTGATCAGAGAGAGAGAGAGACAGAGAGAGAGAGATTATGTTGATGCCCCAGGCTGCATCCACTGTCTTTTTGTATTCATATCATCAACGGAGTCAAAAGATGCCAAATACAAAATATTTTAATTTCTCAATCTAAATTTATAACCAGCACATTCGGATGTGAGTGGGAAAAACAGGAAGGATATAATCACATTAAGTGTATAATACTTATTTCCCACTCACACAGCCAAACATGTGTCTCCCATAAATCATCAAGAGAGGTTTCTTCTTATTTATGCTGGTACTAATATCCTCTCTGGGTTTATATGACTCTTCTGAGAAGTAAAAGATCTACAACATGCAAAAGGCCACTGAATAAAAACAAGCCATTAAGCCTCAGCTAATGGCAGCTGGTTTACTACATACATCCCCTCTGCCTCCTTTCTTTTCTTGATCAGCGAAACAAACTCATTCTGTCTGCCTTGATTCTGGACTTGTTATTGGACTTTGTTGTTGTCCTTTGCTTTTTCCTTTAACAGAAGCCGACGTGTTGTCACTAGGAGACCTAGATGTCTGCTCAGTTACCACACAGAGCCTGTGTTTCTCTGTATTTCATCTCTCAGTCAGTGATTCCTAAGCACTGTTGATTTACCGCTGTCTCTCTTCGAGGCCATGAGAAAGGTTTCCTGATCTCACGTCTTTACGATCATTATAGCAAATGGATTGCTAGCAATAAATGAAGACGTTTCCATCATTGTGACGGTTCTTCTGCAGAACGTCTGTCTTTCCGGTGTAGGTCAACAGCGGACCTGCTCCAACTTCTTTTTAAAAGCCAGTGAGTTATGGAGTGGGTCTTTCTTTTTACTAGTACTCTCAAGTTAACCCTTTTCTAGACTGTGGGCCACTGCAGGTCCTGGGGATGGAGCTTTGTAAAGATAGGCAGGAATGGGGATGTAAAAAAACTTATTTAACCCTAGAGAGCTAATCTGGAAAATAAGCTTGCCTTATCTCACCTAATGCACTTTTTAAGTGCACTTATTTTTCTAGTCATGTCATTAGTGCAAAATACTGTGGCCTTTATTTATTCATGATTTATTATAGAACAAATTTTACTCTGCCTTGCTTTGAGGATGTGTTGCTGTATTTAGTTCTGCACTATCCAGTGGCCCCAAAATGGCAAGTGCAAGAAAAAGTCGACTTTATTATTTTTTGTAGAGACAATTCAGAAAGAAAAATGCACATCTTCCAAGCAATGCTTTCAAAACATTTCAATTAACTTAGCATATTTTAAATACACACTTTTCTTTGCCACAAAATAAACACTATGTAGATCTGGACCTGATTGTTTATAGCATGCTGCATAACTGGATAATGAGGATAGAACTTACTCTGTTGTCATGTTTCAACGTCAACATACAGTTTTACACAGTTTTATGTTTTAAATGTGTGATAGAACTTCAAACAGGCTTTCACAAGCCTGAAGTAATAGCTGTGAAATCTGATCAAGAAAAGCGGCAGAATGTAATTAAGCATGTAGGTACTTCAAGGGGTTTGTTTCTGTGGGAAAATAGTGACTGTGGGAAAAGACTGGAAACGAATTGCTATGAATAGGGTCATATTTTAACATTCATGGTTCGAACTGAAATGACACTGTCATTTCATGGCAACTCGATTAGAGCTGCTATTTATTTGATTTGTTACAGATAATATCTGTTGCCTTCTGAGATTTTCAAGCTCCCTCTACGATGTTCATGACAGTGTGTTTCTGCTATTTATAATGTTATAAATGATCTAAAGCGTCACCATTCCAGTAAAGGTTTTCATGATTCTGTAAATGGAAAATGAAACAAAAATCGAGCCTTTGCATTAATTGTAGACAAACAGTACTGATGTAGCTTATAAACACTCTCCACTGGCTTCCTGTACTGATGCTTGCCCACAAGGCCAAAAATGGACCAGCAGCCACTTACCTAAAAGTGATTATGACACCCTGCACTGTTAAGCTGATCCCACCATCTCTCAGGGTACAATATATATATTGTATTTATATATATTTGTATATATATAAAACATTCTTTATTCATATTCATCATTCCATTTATACCACATCACTGTACTGTTGGCAGATCTGATTACTGTAATCACTGCATTCAGTTACTATCTTTTCTATATTTTATCTATTTATTTTTCTTTTGCAAACCAACTTCCCCTAGATGTCTGAACAGCTGTTGCAGACAGCATTCAAATCATGTCTGATGATCTACCTGTTCCTGAAGTACTTAAAGATTATTTTTAGTCTGATGCTATTTTTTACTACATAACCTAATGAACCAGTATCCTGATGTATTTATTGATAGAGACTTTAAAGCACTTCCGTAAGTTGCTCTGGATAGGAGTGTCTGCCAAATGCCATAAATATAAATACAATGCTGAGTGCAGATACAACAGGAGTTCAACTCCTGAAAAAGGCTGTGAGTCGAGGGAAGAAAATCAGGCCTGCTCTCATGGTGGGAGGGACGGCTTAATGGGTTTTACTAGCCAGTCAGTGGGCAGGCTAGCAGGCTAAGGTCCTGCATTTGGAAGAGGGAAGATAGTGCTTTTTAACTCTGTGTTTTACGCTGCCCTGTGACACAACATGACCACATGCGGGTGGTTGGCTGCCTTCACATTTTTTAAAGGAAGCATGTGTCAGGGTTTATCTAACACTATAGCTGTATATGATGGCTAGTGCAATTGAATTGGCAGGTAAACAAAATGGTGCAAAAAAAAAAAATCAATCTGTATTATACAGTATATACAATTGTTATCTTGTGAATAGGAAAATATAATCAAGACTATAATTCAGTATCTTGGAATTATTATAACTGGTATGCAGAGATCACAGGGGGCTCTTTAAGTCCTGTCTGTGATCTGCTTTGCTGTAGTGTGCTGAGTACAAGGTCCCATGTTATCTATGTTTTCTGTGCTCTGAACTGCTATACTGTCACATGGAAGGTGGTTGGCTTGCTATTTACTGCTACTGTGTCACCAGTCTTGCAGCTTTATACTCCGCAGATAAGGTAAGAGCATAAGTAAATAATAATAGTAGGTGTTATTGGAAACGAAAGGTATTGTGGCTCGCATCAGAAATAGTTTGCTACTTATATCTCATGTTTTATTATGTTAGGTGGAAATTCTAGCATTTACAACTACAGTTGTTCATCATATATACAGAGATGGCAACGAAAGTTCTAAAAGAATACATGAATCGGAAAAGTTTTCTCAGGTTTATAAACACCGACTTTTTTTTTTTTATCTTGTTAGCTCATGTACTTGATCAGACTGTGTGTGATTAATCTGTAATACGCAATGTCTCGCCTCAGAACAGAGCTTTTTCATCCCTCCTCATGATGCTCATGAAGGTGAGCGACAAAACACTGGCCTCCGCATTCGAGTCAACTCTCTGTTACTGGCTGGACTCACAGGCGCAAATATATGTAGCCTGTATCTTTTCCTTCAATCTCTGCCTCCTGCATTAGCAGGATTTAATTCGCCCCAGGTTTCCTCAAGCTCCAGCAGTGGTGTGGGAGTCGAGGACTGCAGGTTAGCAACTCCATGTCTGAGCACCTACTTTAAACAAGCCAAGAAAACAAGAAAAACTCCTGCCTTCCTACACATGCTGCTTTACTGACAGGTACTTCATGTTGCAGAAGAAAAATATACACAGTGCTGTATGTATCAGTTTATTGCAGTGAGCCCATCATATTACACGTCAAAAGATCTCTGTCTCTTCAGTATACTGCAGTGAAATGTGACTTTATGGGCAGACATTCAGCCATAGCTTACTCAATGGTTACTAAACTTTTTCAGTTTTTCTGTGTGGAGCTCTCGGAAAAGTTTCAGCGTCTACACCATTAAATCAAGCCCCCCTTCCCCCATTTTAAGCCCAATTATCAAAAAGTGGCATAGAAAATGCAGACCGACAAAATTGAGTTTGTTGTCAATTGCAAAATGAGGTATCATAAAAATAAAACCCGTTAAGACTACATGAAGCTACAGTGACATGTCTAGGTGTAAAAGGCTGTCTCTAAGCTTATCCCAAAGACGATATAAAAAACATTTTTTTCTTTGTTTTAATCTTTGTTTTAATTGCTCAGTTGAAAAAAAAACAACTAAATTGCTTGGGCCTCTTGGATGTATAGAAATGTGAAGAAGACAGTTATCTAATCTGAAAGTAGTCTAACATAATGTAAGTATATCGGCTGAATTTTTATACATAATACTTAAAAGTCATGATAGTCACATTGCATTGGGATTACTGTCAAAGTTTTACTTATTTATTTATTTATTTTACAATGATCTAACAGTAGCCTGTTTTTGGCACGCTCTACCCCGTGTGCATCTCACACACACATCAGTACAAGTAGCACATGTGTCTGTAGTTACGTCTGTGATCTGAATGCCAGTGGAGCCGCTGCTTTCCAAGTTGGCTTCCATAATCCATGAAAGATAATTTAAACCTTCAGCATGCAACTTTTCACAGAAGGAAGCTTTTTTTCCTCCAGATTTCATAGTTTATAGCACTCTAAATCCTTACAGTATAGATTGCATGGTGTATAGTCATTACTTTTGCCATACTTAAAATGTGCATTTATTTATTTATTTATTTATTGTTGTAATGTATAACTTTCTAGACAAACAGAGCAAATTCTGTTGTGCTGTAAGGTGCATCTGAAATGGAGTCGAATCTGTAGTCAAGCAGATAATGTGGCTTTGTCTAATCAGCAGCTTTAGAATAATCCTGTGCTGAGATTCAGTGGCCTTCCAGACATCCACCCAGTGCTTTACCTCGAAACCCCTCCCTTCCCTCAGTGACACTGTTAGCACCAAGGCTAGCCCCACTGTCCTGGGTTGTTATTTAAATAAGCAGAAAGGAATCTTAGCTCTTCTTCAGCTTAACGCAGCATATAGGCCACTTGAAATCCTTTAAGGCCGCCGTTCGTTGCCATGTCAGGGCTCTTTTTGAGCACTTGGGAGTAGGCACTCAGCTACAGAACACTCATTAGCCTTCAGCAGCTGGCTGGAGCACCGCTCGGCATGGTGAGGGTTGTGTTTGCTGGAGCTACTGGGAACTGAGGAGTGTTTCCAGGCTGCTCAAGTTCAAGGGTCATACAGTGAGTTCTCATGTCTCAGGACGTGTTCTGGTTAATAATCAGTGAACAGTTTAGTGGTCAGTTTACTCATCAAATAGTCTCTGTGCAACAGTGACACGAGATAACATGACGAGCTGACTCTCTCTCTTACTGTCTGTCTCTCACAAACACTGCCTGTCTGTCTGTCTCTCACAAACACTGTCTGTCTCTCACTGCCTGTCTGTCTCTCACAAACACTGTCTCGCTCACGAACACTGTCTGTCTCTCACTGCCTGCCTGTCTCTCACAAACACTGTCTCTCTCACAAATACTATACGTCTCTCACTGTCTGTCTGCACCTCACTGCCTGTCTGTCTCTCACAAACGCTGTCTATCTCTCACTGTCTGTTTCTCACAAACACTGTCTGTCTCTCACTGCCTGTCTGTCTCTCACTGACTGTCTGTCTCTCACAGCCTGTCTGACTCTCACAAATACTGTCTGTCTCGCACTGACCGTCTGTCTCTCATGGCCAGTCTGACTCTTACAAATACTGTCTGTCTCTCACTGACTGTCTGTCTCTCATTGTTCCTCCTGTCTGTCTCTTTACCTGACTCCCTGTTTCTAACACTGTCTGTCTTTTTCTCCCTCTGTTTCTGTTTCTCTCACTTGCTGCCTGTCTCCTTCTCCCTCTCTTTCTGTCTGTCTCTGCCTCTCTCTCTCTCTCTCTCTCACTCTCTCTCCTTTTCCCTGAGGCGTGTATCTCTGTAGCTGTAGCACTATATCAACACTGTGCGGCAGAGCAGACGCGAGAGCCCGCTGGCTGAAGAAAGACGTCTTTGTGTTCACGGTTAAGGATCTGCTCTGCTAGCAGAATCAGGTAGCAGAGAGAGGAAGAGAGACAGCGACGGAGACAAATGAGCTCATACGTCGCTTTCACAGACTCAGAAAGAAAGAGCTGCATTAGTTATTTTGCATCTGTTTTATACAAGTTTAAAACTTTAATAAATTATTTAAGACAGGGACAGCTGTGCAGCTTCATGTGTAGTGTTGTGATAATGTACTATCAGCATTAAATGGCTGCTAATTTCCAGGAACAAATAACACTCATGAGAAATTCACATGAACTCGAATGCAGGAAGGTGTAACAGAAGGTTTAGACTACTCTCATGTATAAAGTCGTAGGGTATGAAAGGTATAAATGCTCCTAATTCAGACCTGCACATCTGGATGGCCGCATCGAAGTTGTGTATTGCTTCCTGCAGTGGCACGAATTTTGTTGGCCTGGCAACACTTAAACTTTGACCCCTGCATGCCTAGACGTCTAAACAAATGTGGAAACCTGCCCTCAGGTGCTCCAGCCTTGGGGCTGTGTGATAACAAGCGAATTAAGAGTATTCAGTATTCAGCAGTAACAACACACACGCATGCCTCCAGGAATAATTAGCTGAAGTCAACATTTACATTTACATTAATTCATTTAGCAGACGCTTTTATCCAATGCCATATAAGTAAAATGATGTAGCAAGCAGAGGAGGATACAAGTGGTGTTACATATAAAATTTTTAATCAAGTGCTAGAGGAGTCAGAGCTAGTGGATGAACAGATTATTTTTTCACTGACTGTTTCTCACAATCTCTCTTTTTCCCTCGTCTCTGTCACTTTCACTCTCTGATTAATCTATTTCTTCCACCGTCTCTGTCTCTCACAAACGCTCTCTGTCTCATTCTCTGTCTACCTCTTTCTCCCTCTGTCTCTGTCTTGCTCTCACCAACACTCTCTGTCTGTTTTTCTCCCTCTGTCTCTGTCTCTTTAACTCTCTGTCTACTTCTTTCTTCTGCTGTCTCACTCTCGGTCTTATCTCTTTCTTCCACTGTCTCTGTCTCTCACAAACACTGTCTGTCTCTCTTTCTCCCTCTCCCTCTGTCTCTTTCACTCTCTGTCTACTTCTTTCTTCTGCTGTCTCTGTCTGTCTCACTCTCAGTCTTATCTCTTTCTTCCGCTGTCTGTCTCTCACAAACACTGTCTGTCTCTCTTTCTCCCTCTGTTTCTGTCTGTCTCTCACAAATGCTTTCTGTTGTTTTCTCCCTCTGTCTTCGGCACTGTCTGTCTCGCTGTCTGTCCTCCTCTTTCTCTCTCTGCCTCTGTCTCTCTCACTTTCTGTCTGCCTCTTTGTTCTGCTGTCTCTGTCTCCATCTCCCCAAAAATCTCTGTCTCTCTTTCTCCCTCTCGCTCTTTCTGTCTCTTACAAATGCTTTGTTTCTTTCTTTCTCCCTCTGTCTTTCTCAGACAAGTGAAGTAAGAGCTAGTGTAGGTGTTTTTTTGTGGTGTTGGATTCTGGGTTAAGTGTTCACGGCAGAGGTGGGACTTTTTTTCTGCTTTCCAGAATGAAGTTAGAACTTCTTTCCTCCAGTCAGTTTGAAACTTCTGGAAAGGACTGCATGCCTTGCTGAGTAGGCACTAGCCGGCGTGGGTTGTTAACCGATCACAGGTTGTAGGAGGGAACAGGAACCACAAGGAGTTGAGCATTGAGTTAGTCTAACATCTATACTGGCAGATTAAGGCTCATCAAGCATATATAAATAATCTTATATATTTGCCGTGTATTTGTTTGTACACTCAGGCATGTAACCTGAGTGTGTGTTTCCCTCTCAGTATAAACACATCCTCAAGTGTTGTTCATCATCCATCAGCATCCGGTGACTGGGAGGATTTTGTAAACATATAACTTATCCAGCCACATATTTAAACCTGGCAGAGAAAACAAGCTGGGTGTGTTTTTTTTAGGGAATTTTTTTTAAACTAAGCCTGTGAGATTGCAAACTCATGTCTTGGCATGCAAAGGGAAAAATGAAAATATTAAAGAGTGACGTGTGATCTGCGCTTTAACTGTCACCTATTGTGCCATGACAAGCATATAACATTCCCATGGACTTAAGCAACACTCACATCCATCCACCTGTGTTAGTCTCTCTCTTTCTCTTTTAGTCAGCATTGGTAATTTCTCTCTGCTTACTTTGGAAGAACTTGTGGTTTGGAATAATAAAAAGCACCAGAGTCCTGCTTGTAATTTCCCATGCATTTTAAAAAAGGAAACCCATTTCACGGGTCATATTTATACTCGTAGTCTTTGTGGCTGCATGTTTCCCATTCGTCAAATTTCCTCGTTTTCCTTTCAATCTAGACTGAAACAAATCTGTCTGTCCCCACTGTTGTAGCCTGCGAGGGATCTGGAGACTCGAAGGGGAAAAATAGCGGGAAAGAGAGAAGGAGGGGGATTGATTGTTTGAGGGTCATTGCTGGTTTCATGTTTCTCCTCCTCTGCTTTCGATTCTTCTCTCTCTCTCTCTCTCTCTCTCTCTCTCTCTCTCTCTCTCTCTCTCTCTCTCTCTCTCTCTCTCTCTCTCTCTCCCTCTCTTTTCCTCTCTCCCCACTCCCACCTCCTTCAGTCGTGCCACACCACATTCTCATTCAGGAAGAGAGGGAGACAGACGAGAAACTACATCGTGAGGAAAACAAACGTGGGGAAAGACTTTCAGAAAGGTAGGAGCTCTTTCTTTTGCTTTTAGAAAAAGGGTGATAAAGGCCAAGGACCACTTGTGTTACTTTTCCTTGGGGAACACTTTATTCTGTCCTTTCTTTTCTTCTCTTTCACTCTCTGTGTCTGTCAGATGTCTAGACAGAGATTTTTTTTCATGCCATCAGTGCAACTCTATAATAAATTCACTAACATTTCAGTTTCTGAAACAGATGTTACCAATTTGTCTCACGCCCACGGTCTTTAGTCTGTTAGATTTCTGTCCAAATTTGGTCCTGTTCTTGTTTCTAGATCACCTGTACCAGGTAGTCAACGGACTATAGTGTGTCCACACACTGATTACATAGCTCGGGTATGTCGGGGGCAGGAGCAGAACCACAACACAAAATCAAAGACTGCACAGATCCTCAAATCCTGCACTGGTCAGAGCAAATGATATCACCTGAGAAGCATCTTCTCAAACAGAAGGTGTCTCTTAAGCTCTACCAGATGAGAGAGCTGAGATATCTAGTTATCTTCAAAGTCAATTCTGATAGTTGAATCATACACCATAATCACAGAACTCATCCCGAGTCTGCTGCAGGATGCAGGTGATTTATTTGAGTCATACAACCTCAGACAAGGCAGCCAGCTGTACAGACATGAACGCTGACGCTCTGATGCTCATAAAGTGTCTTTAAACTCAAACTGAGCAGTGCCATATTGTCCCTGTACACTGCTGAGCTCCCTGCAGTCTGCTTTTAAACTCATTAGCACAAACCAATAGTTTTTTTTTTTCTTTCCTGAATTTATTTACACTGTCATAATCTTGATTTGTATGGATCTCAAAATCATGATGGAGTGTCAAATTTAGACCTGATCATTTTTGTTCTATTTAGCTTACTTAAAACGATATGACGCTAATCAGTGGTGGGCAGATGGTTATTAGCCATAGAAGGAAGGAGAAACTGGGAGAGGTGTACCGCAAAATGACAGACCACTACTTTATTACTCTGAAGAAATCTAAGCAGTGCTGTTGGCTGGAACTTGAAGGTAAAGCATGTATGATGAAGAGCTGGTGAGCTGTGATGTGCTACAGACATGATGTCCACAGGCACCTTCTCATGTTCTCAATTTAAAGAAAACTTCCACACAGTAGTAATAAATGCAGTTCCAAACAGCACATGAATCATAATATATGGCTCTATTGCATGAGGATTGTGTTCATTATATACTGTGTGCTCGTTATATATTACGGTCAAAAAGTTTTAAGTGCACTACCAAGTGGACTGTTTTTATTAGGACTTGAAGCACTCCTCCTTTAGCCTTCTCTGTTAATAAACACTGGCTGGGATACAACAATCCCTGCAGTACTGCTTGTAATTTTGATTTTTACTACAGAAAGACAAATCATTGTATGGGCAACGTGTTTTGCCCAAGCGCACATTGATGAGTTTCTGCTGACTGCTGACTCATTTCTGTCACTCAGATATTTGCAGCAAAGCTTCCAAGTGTCCCTGTGAGCATTGAATCCAAGACTTCCAGCTTATGAGACTCTCTATTCTGTCAGTGCAGCTACAACAAACGCACACTTTTTGTTATGGCCAGGAATGATGTGGCTAAGGGAAAACTGTGACCCATTAAACATCTTCAAGGCTCTACAAGGAGTCTGAGATTAGATCACAGGCTTAAAAGTGATAACTGTTCCGCCAAGTAAGCACTTTTCTTTAGCCATAATCTAAGATTCCTGCGTTGGTTTTCCTTCTGTTATCACCTCACTGTTTGTCACCATTTCAAGGGCTGCTCCAGTACTGAGGATAACAGTGATAGTAGCATGACTATTGAGACCATTTCAGCCAAATTAGCCTAGTTCATGCCTAAATGCTTGTTGGAACATGGTGCAGCTGCCTTGCTACAGCATCCCTTTAGCCTTGTTGATATTTTGGTCAGTATTAAGACTTTTCACACTGCATGTAACCCCAGGTTATTGTTGTTCTAAACCCTGCATTTAACCCCAGGAAGAGGAATGTTTCAGAACTTGTAACTTAGAAGCAGAGTTAGCGCTGCTTTTTACCTGGGGGTTATAAAACCTGGCTCTGTAGCAGAGTTAGCAGCATTTTTACAGTATTATACATTGCTTTACACATTGCTTGTTGTTGTTAGAATGTTACAACTAGCAACATAAACCCAGTCAGAAATTGAAGAGTGCATGCCTCACATCACATGAAAACCTGGCTGATGCAACGCTTAATGAAAATTGTTAACCCTAGGTAAAGTATGAGCAGTGTGAAACCAGAAACTATTTCAAGTGTGACAAGTCCTATTGAGTATTAGAAACGTTAGAGCAACTGCGTCATTCACTCATCTACAGTAAGTGCTCTATTCTATAGTCAGTGATGGGGCAGATCTGTAGTCTTTCCCAAGAACAATGGAGGGATGAGGTCAGACACTGATGTCAGGTGTGGCGGCTTGGGTTATATTTGGTACTCCATTTCATTCTGAAGGTATTCAGCAGGATTGAGGTAAGGCTCTGTTCAGACCACTTGAGTGTTGCTAAACTAACCTTGCCAAACATCGATTGGCGCATTTGGATGTTGTCATGCTGGAACATGTCTGGGCCGTTTAGTTCCAGAGAAGGGAAATCGTAATAAAACAGCATAAAAAGACATTGTATACAATCATGTGTTTTAAACTTTGTTTCAGAGGTTTGGGTGAAGGCTTACATACTGTATGCTGCTCATGGTCAGGTGTCCACATACCTTTGGTAATATAGTGTAGATCTCCTTTATTTATACCCTGGGTCTAATGTAGGGATAATGGATTCTGGTCCTAGAAGACCATAGTAGAGCACAAATACACTTACTGAACATACTAAACATGGTTGCAAATTAGTTAGTTGAAACAGGAAGCTCTATTAGTGTTAGTAGCAGATTTCTTTCTATAGAGACTTCCCCTTGGGAACTGAGCAGTAAAGATCTGCAAGTCTCTTTAAGGAAGGTATGGTTTGCTGAACTGCTGAACCATTCAGTTACTAAAAGGTATAGTAAATACAGATTGGTGTTAAATAAAAAGACTGGGAGATGTTATATATATATATATATATATATATATATATATATATATATATATATATATATATATATATATATATATATATATATATATATATGTGTGTGTGTGTGTGTGTGTGTGTGTGTATATATGTACATTTTATAACAATTACATTACAGTTAATTCTCTAATACAGTCTTTTACTATGGACTATTTTTTAATTAAAGATTTAGATTAGAAATTGATTATAGTTGACTGGTCTCAGATCAGTGTGAAAATGCCCGGGCTGTTGGTACTTTGGCACGGGTGGTGTGGTGTAGATGGTCCTGCGACTGGTTAACTGGCAGCTGAATGGCCAGATTTGGCACTGCCAGCAGGTTGGCTGAGGTAAATGGAGAGCTTGGTGATGATGGATGCTTTGAGAGAGAATAATACCTTGCTTGTCCTCTGTGACTGAGGGGCTTTTTGCTGTGCATCTTTGTGTATCGGTGTTGGTGGTAGACTGCTGTCACTGGGACACTCCTCCCCAGAAAAGCCCTTGCCTGAAAGAGTAATTTATACACACATTCACGAGATGCTTGTGTGGGTTCTCCTCACTGCCGGGCTCTCTGTTTTTAAGCGAATCTGCCTTGATCTTTAAGTCTCTGCCTCAGGCTCTTTCTGAATCTTACTGAAACAGCACCTTGTCTACATGACCTTTTAAAGTATCCTATTACAGAAAATTAGAGATACTTAATAAATGCAGGAGGCCATATAAGGGGCTTTAGATTATTTTTACATCACTAGAAATCTTATGCATTTTTGACCCTTATATAATAATAACCTTTTTTTTTTTTTTTTTTATTATTGAACTGTTCTTAAATATGTATTTACATTACAGAGATTATGTTCTGGTCATTTTCTCAGTTAAGGGGCCAGGCACATTCTGACCACAACTCTTCAGAACAGCAAAAGGGGACCATTTGCATTGATTCTCAGGTAGACATATATTAAATTTAATGGCAACATGTCAATCTGTTGCTGAAATTCTTCCTGTTTTTAGTAGCACTGCCAAGTTGCAAATGAACTCAGAGCTTGTTAGTTAACATCAGGTCATGTTGTATGTTGCCAAGTTTATTGTTAGTATGTAAATGCAGTGCTGAGAAATGCTGTCACTTTCTGTTTGGTGCCATTTTTTTCAAGTTCATTTGCATGTTATTGATGAAATCAACAGAAAGAAACTCATGATTTGATGTGGCTGAGAACAGTTTTACTCCTTCGTAAATGATAAAACTTACTAGGTGATTTTAGACAAAACAGAATGGAGTCCCTTGGGTTCTGGTACTTCACTCATGGTGTCATTTTTATGCTGTGGTGCACGTCAAACTTGGCATTAGTTCAAAGAATTAGAGGCAAGTTGAATTGAGCTTCTTCTTCTTCCTCATTGCATTAGAGAGTTTTTTTTTTTTTTTTTTGCAAATGTATTTTTGTCTTGTTGGTTGCACTTGAGCCTGTAAGGAGTGTATTTAGATAAGACTGTCCTCTGTCACTGTGCCAAATTTTCCTAAAACTTGTTCTTTGTGCTGCCGTAGACTTGACCATGTCAAAGTATAATAATAATAATAATAATAATAATAATAATAATAAATGGAATATACAAATGCAATAAGGCACCTACGCAAAAAACGAAATGCTTATGCTCCTGAGGTACCTGCCCCTACATATTACTTATTATTGTGAACAAATCTATTAGGAGATTTTAGTCACATGACCAGCAACAATATCATACCTTTATACAAACTATGAAGAGATCTTCTTAGTACGGTTTTATATATATTGTTTATGTACCTTAAAATAATGTAAATGATTTAGATATCATAATCGAGTGTTTTATACTGTGGTGCTAAATTCAGATATGCCATCTGCTGCTATATGGTTTCACATTAACATGGATTAACATTGTCACCTGATACTGTCACAGGGGCAGGTGGCATTGATCAGGTTAATCCATTATGTTATGCATGATTAGGATACCATGTGTTTAGTGGCCATAGCTAAATTGACCACACCCAGACCAAATTACAGGCTTCAGCCTCCTCATCTGTTCCCCTATCCCCCCTCATCCCTTCATGAAGGGGGATGATGGATGAACAGACAGAGTTATATAAAAAATAATAGACAGTGATGGAAAGATGGAAAGAAAAATCAAATCAACTGGGGGTGCAGTAATAAGGCTTTGTTTCAAGTTTGACTCCACGAGAAGAAAGGCTGCACTCTGGACCTCTTGACACTTTTGGTGGATAACAGGAACAAGCTTTCATCTTGAATTGTTGCCATACATCAGGTACATTTGATAAAGAATTTGGCAGAATGTAACTTTTCCCAGAACCTGGAGTTATTACCATTATTTTCATGCTTATAAAATACTAATTCAGTGGAGCCTGCTGGTCCTAGCCTGAATTTCAGATTTTTCGATTTTAAATTTCTGTCATATATAGGCTTAGTAGATATGATAAGATGCCAGTTTGTGATCAACCTGACGGAGAGAAAGAATGTGAATTTGTGGCAACCACAATACACACATTTCAAATCTATTACCCCAAAACAAACCTGGTGGAACCATTAAAATCCCTTTTTTTTATCCTAGTTACATAGAAACCAGCCTAGATTAAATTTCTAGGAATGACATACAGCAGGAAGCATGAGGAATCAGAATGAGCCTTTTGACAGTAATTGAATTGGTTCAATTGAACTGTTTCAGTCTTACTGAGACAAGAGTCTACCCACCAGTCCTTTATTTACGTAGTACAGCACGCTCGATTTATCAAATATGCACATAATTGACATCGCACCCACCTAAATGTCTGTGTCTGAGTGGAAAACAATGATCTACTAAAATAAAGTGGAGCTTTTTGCATAGCCTGTTAACAATTTTTTACTATATTACAGGAAAAAATATGAACGTGAGAAAAAAGGTTTGAATTTGTGTTGAATATACAACTAGTTAAGACAGAAGGGAAGAAGGAAATGAAGATGAAATAAAGAAAAAAAGGATAAAAAAAGATCAACCAAGCAAACAAACAAACAAAAAAAAATAAGTAAATAAATTAAATAAATAAAAAAAATAATAATTAAAAAATGCAAATAAAAAATGAAATAAATATAATATAGAAAATAAAATAAAAAAAAGAGATAAAATCCAGTCAGAAGTATTCTACTTTCAAATCTGGTAAATTTTGGAAGTAAAAGGTGTTAAAAACCTTATTTTATGTTAATTAGATGTATTGATAGAATATTGTAGGGATTGTATTGATGAGACTGAAAATGAAGATGGTGATTTAACTTTCTATTTTTATTTGTTTTGTTATACATGAAAATTATTAATACAAAAAAGAATGATTTGCGCACACATTAAATTAAATGCCTTCATTTATACTCTTGAGAAAATCAATTATGTCCAAATTAAAAAACATAATTATGTAACTATAAACAATTTTTTAGTTTGTATAGCACTTTTAACATTGTCTCAATTTAAATTCATATTAATTCATATAAATTCCTAATGAGCAAGGCAGAGGCAACAGTGGTAAAGGAAAACTCCCTGAGACGATGTTAGGAAGAAACCTTGAGAAGAACCAGACTCCAAAGGGAAGCCATCCTCATCTGGGTGACACGGGAGAGTGCGATTATAAATAATTTCTTGTCTATAACTGTGTACTATATGGTCAAAAAGTGCAATTATGAAACCGGGAAATTCATTCTAGTTTGCACTGATGTCTGTTTTCTTAAAGTTAGCAACTGTTCACTAATGGAGACTTGGCAATGAAGTCAAATCATTGTTCATAGCAATTGCAGTCCGAAAGCTATAAAAGCAATTGAAGTCTTAAGCCTGAAAACTGATCGTATCAGCTGCAACCCAAAGCATTTCCATGGTCTCTATCTGAAACAATCCACATTAGTCTTATTTATCTCAAGGCTATTCATTGTGAAGCCATCTTCAGCAGCAGCGAGTGCTTTCCAAGTGATGAGAACTTCAGCTAGAAGTCCAGGCAGGTCCAGAGAGCAGCAGGGCCAGGATAGTTGGTCTCTGAGGACATACAGTGCGTAACTATAACTATAGTCCATTTATGAAAGGTTATTTGTATTTAAGTATAACTTTAACTCTGATATTATCCATTGTCTGTCTGTACCGCTTATTTGATCTATTCTCGGGTCACGGGGAACCTGTGCCTATCTCAGGTGTCATTGGGCATCAAGGAAGGATACACCCTGGACGGAGTGCCAACCCATCGCAAGGCACACACACACACTCATTCACACACTACTGGCAATTTATAGACTCCAATCAGCCTTGAAGCATGTCTTTGGACTGTGGGAGGAAACCGGAGCACCCGGAGGAAACCCACCAAGCCCGGGGAGAACATGCAAACTCCACACACACAGTGAGCGGGAGCGAGACTTGAACCCAGGACGCTGGTGGTGTGAGGCGAACGTGTTAAGCCACCGTGCCGCCTCTAATATTATCGATAATCAAAAAAAATTTATACTGAAAACTACATTTTCTCTAGTCTTTACTTTTTATTTCATCTTCCGTCATCACCTCTGTATTGATTGTTGTATAATTGTCGTGGAGACACAATATTTTGCCCCACTGTCTGTTTACACAATGACAGGATGACAGTCATCTGACTACTTTTGTGGTTTAACCGAACAACAGGATTTGTTTAAGAGAAGCTCGTCAAAGATCATGCACAGGACCAACTTCTATCCAAAGTGTGATAGCTGACTGACTTGTTCAAGCATGTTGAGTGTGCTTATGTGTGTCTAGCTTAAGGCATGAGGAGGAGCGTAACTCCAGCTACATGCCTGACTGATGAAGCATCCCACAGATAGAATCACACCTTTGTCTCAATGTCATCCGGTTCGCAGGCAGGTGTTGACATCCTGTTTAAAACACACACGCCACACATACTTCGAAACACAGATGTGAACATGCACACATACATGAACACACAGACACCGTGTGGACAGCAGTACATCACAACATCCTAGCACTATTAGGATGATTTTCTAATCATAAAGCACTATCCCTCAGGGCAAAACAAAATTTTTGGCCTTACTTTTACGAACCAACGGAAGCAGGATGTGATAGGCACAAAGCGATGAAGATAAAGTAGTAAATCGTTGTGGTCACAATCATGAAATTTCATGTCAAATTTTAAACTTGTGTTACATCATCCTATGCTTTTCAAGCGTATCCTATGCACTGGGTTATGAAGTAGGGGACCATATGGCATGCATTGCATTTGTAAACATTGGCTTAAACTCAGCGTTAACTTATATAAGAGGGAAAATAGAGCCAAATATTACTGAAGAATTTGCTTATTATTCAGGCAGCAATGTTATAAAGTCTATCTTGGACATCTGTGCTGTTCAGAGGCCAGATGGAAATAAAAATGAAGGGCTTCCATGCTATTCCGGCAGTCCCCATGTATTTAACCTACGGATCTGTTATCATCCTTGAAGTACAGTCTCTCTAGAGACTCCGAAATTAGCACTTCTGCCGTTTAAAAGATAAAAGGGGCTTAACGACACTTGCAGCACCGGTTTGGTCCAGCTAATAGCCATGCCACACGTCCTCCACAAATAACCCACATTCTTTCCATTCTTGAAGCATGCTGCTACCTGTTCCACTTTAATCTCCAATGATGAGGGATGGTCACTGTCTCCATCACTACTTTTATACCTTCATTCATCACCTCCTGCCATACAGCCCACTCTTCCCTCCTTTATTTATTACCTGTAACCAGTGTTGCATATTGGAATTACAGCATGCCAGGGGTTCTAATATAATGCAATCAAATCATCTAATAATAAGATCCAGCTTGTATAATAATAAGATCCAACTGTTAGGCCTTGGGCAAAGTCAGAATGCTTACACGTTTATAGTTTGCTAAACTCATTAAAATGTTCAAGCAGAACTGTATCTTGCTTAACTGCTCCTTTGAGTAGACAGAACTGGGCGATAATGGTGAGTAAGCAAATCTTTTTTTAAGGGCACAGCTGGTGCTTCGAAACGTCTTGGTTTACAGATTAGCGGTAAATTACAAGTTAATGGGCCATGGTGAAAACAAAGGCCATTGAGCTGGAATGTTTTAATTGGCCAGGGAGAGATGGAAAGTGCACAGTGGGGAGTTGTGAGGACTTCAACATCATACTTTGGGCTGCTGTGTGGCCAGACTATGATATATAACACCTTTCCCCCTATTTGACAGAAGCAGCTAGAGTGTGAGCCATGAATTATCCGTAGGAGACACTTTGTGTTTTCTGTGGGGTGTTTGTGTGCGTTGAAGTGGAGGGTCTGTGTTTGTGCTAAAGGGGAGGTTATCTGTGTGTCTAGTAAGAACTCCCGCCCATGTTGACATTCCAGTCATGCCAGTGACCCTGAGGAATAGTGGCTGATATCACAGGATTTGAAAGTTTAAAGGTGCTGTCCAGAGAGGAGATGAATCCAGACTAAATATGATTGCGTTTAGGTGCATAAGGATCAATATGGCAATTACAGCAAAGTGTACTGCAGGCCAAAAAGTACCTTATGGTTAAATTCTGGGAAATAGCATGTCTGAGATCTGATCTCATTAAGGCTGAGAAGTGGCTGTGTGCTGAAAACCAGATAAAAATGATTTCATCTCTGTCTTTTCAAAGCAGTATGTGGTCCAGATGAAAGTACAGGCCAGCATGTGGCTGTCTCTGGATGCAAACTGGATAACAAGATTCTTAATGTTTCTGAGAAGTAATATCTGAACTCCAGTCTTTTGTGTGCCACAGAAAAAGTGCTAGAAGGAGCTGGTATGGTTCCTCAATTCGGTGACTGCTTACACATGGACAGTTTGCTAGCATGCATGTGTGTGTGTGTGTGTGTGTGTGGTGGATGTTTTCTATGCCTATACATATGTAGTTGTAGTTGTAGTCACTTGCACATTTCCTCAGTCAGCACACAATGTTGGAACAGACCATCTGTCGTTATTATAGAGTGTAAGGATTTGTGAATGTATGTGATTCAAAGTAAGTATTCTGAAAATAAGGACTCTTTAAACCAGGTCAGAACTCTCATGAGATCATTTTCAGTCCTCCTCTGCTAAATTGTCTCCTCACTCTTACTATGATAATGTCATCTGTTAATGAATGCTATGTGATTGAAGTTGTAAGTGGACATCCACAAGGCATTAACATATATTAATATGGGGTTTGTCCACCTGTGAGATCCCCATACTGATGCCTCTTTCACTATATTATTGATAATCACAGAAACCTCATGTACACTTACTGTCCACTTTATTAGGAACTCCTAAAACACTGCTCATCTATTCAATTATCCAATCATGTGGTAGCAGTACTATGCATAAAATGAAAAGTTTTACTACGCATAGACCTAAAGTTAGGAACTTTAGTTAATTTTTACATCCAACATCATAATTTGGAAAAAAAAATAACTTTGACCTGAGGCAAGGTTTGAGGCAAAGTTAGGCACATGTGGACTTACATGATCTTTTAACAAATTTGACACTGCTGGCCTCCTCAAGAAATTTATATCAGGATGTACGAAAAATGAAGTGAACTTTTCCTGCACTCATATGATTACAGCAGAAGAGATATGTCCAATTAGTCAGTGAACTCTGTGTTCGAGTTCACTCTTCAGAACAGCAGGCTTCAGGGAGGTTCCGGTATGTCTTGACTTCATCCCTTGCCCTAAAGTTTGAATACTTGAGTAAGCACAGTCCCAGGATCTATACAGAAAATGTGGATTGCACAAGTTAAACATAGTATTCACAGCTCGTGAAGGGAAAAAAAACATACTCCTCTTTATGAATAGAAAACTTTAGCAAAACAAAGTAGGGTTACATTGGTCTTAATCTTGTGCACATGTCCATGACAGGCCAGGATAAATAATAGGGCAATCCCAATGAGGAGTTTGTTTTGGCAAAGAGGACTAGAGACACAAGCCTTGTGTCTCTTGACTGATGAGGTTTGACTGGGGAGAAACAGCAGGAGCTGAGGAGTAGTGGCAGGTTGCACAGAAAAAAATGGTGTTGTGTCTGTGGTTAGTTAATGGTGAACCAAGACTCAACAGACAGCTACAAGCAGACTGACTCACACTGTGTGTGTGGGCTATCTGTGTTTTTCTAGCTCGCCCAGGAAGAACCACATGTTAAGAGAACTGTCAGTGATGGTGCATTCAGGATACAGATGATGTGACTGAAACTGGTAGATGGGTCTCACTCAGATTGGTCTGTATTTGGCTTTGGCTCATTTGATAAAAAATATCAGCATCCAAATCTCCAGCCTGTCGTGTAAGGTATTATGACAAGTCTGACTCCTCGTGTGTTCATTGGTCTCTTCCAGGTCTCCAGTTTCCTCCAACTTTCCAAAAAGTGGTACAGTCTAAGATAAATTGCCCCTAGTGTGTGAATGAGTATGTGTATGTGTGTGCATGATGCCCTGCAATGGACTGGAATCCAATACAGGAACCTTCAGCTCAGTGTTACTAGGAACTGCATCAAGTGCAATCCTGACCAGAATACAGTGCTTACTGAAGATGAATGAATGAATGAATCATTTTAAACATTTAAACTCGGGCTATATATTTCACAATCACAATTTCCAGTGAACACATTCGAGTGCTCACTTAAGGTGTTCGAAACAGACACAGATGCAGATGAAAAAGAGGCAACCATTTTTTCCCCCCCCAGAAAGGCCATGTCAGTTTGAGGCTAGAGATGTGGGAGGTTTTTACGTTCATGCAAGCAGATAGTCAGATAGGAACCTTGTTGAACAAAGAAAGATCACATTCCTTAAAATGAACATAAATGAGGCTTTTACAGCTTTCATTCATTCATTCATTCATTCATTCATTCATTCATTCATTCATTCATCCTTAGTAAGCGCTTGGTCAGTATTATTGTGCTTTAAATAAGTTTCACTATTGATTTGGTTAAGAAATCAAATTAAGAAAACAACAAAAATATTAACTGTGTGAGTGGGATTAAACAGAACAAACTCACACGCATCTTCTATTACAAAAAAAGGAAAAGAAAACCACTTCTGGCTTAGGCCACACCCACATAGGGGTGTGCATGGTAATTACATTTAAATCTAGATATAGATAGATAATGCACTGTGAAGAATACCATGCACTATTGCACTACTGGGTCTGAATTTGTGGTATCGGAAACACCTAGATATATAGACTCCTCAGAGCTGGAAAACTTTCTCCGTTCCAAATCCAATCCAACTGGCAGAGGCCTTGGGTAAATCGTGCCATGTGATGTTATGCAATCTTCTGTGGTTCATTAGCTTTTAAACTCTATTTACTTCTGCACTGCAGGTGAATGGTGTGATGGTTGAAAGATTCTTTAGAAATGTAATGAGCAATAGAAGGTTGCTGAAGGAGTTAAGCATCAGAAGCCCAGCCCTATAGGAGTTAATGATTAGAGTAGAGCTGGGGTGGAGGAAGGCAAGAAGGCTGGGGCCATGCTGAGGGTGTGTGCGTGTGTGTGTGTAAAGAGACAGCAGGATCGGTCGTGGTGCTTAAATCCAGCTGGCTGTTCCACTGGGAATGTAATCCATATGCGTGCACGAGTTCAGCTGCAGGAGAAAGGAGAGATATCACCCGCAAAGAAGCGAATGTTTTTGCTTTTCTTGTTTAAATTCCACTCATACCCGCCCCTGGATCCTGGCTCGCCTTTTTCAGCCAGGAAGTAAGAGACGGAAAAAAAGCAAGAGCAAGCAGTAGTAGTAGTTGCAGGAGTTGAAACAGAACAATGATGGAAGGAGAGGAGACGTTGGACGAGGGTGCAGCGTGGTAGGTCTTTTACATCTTTGTCTTCCTTGTGTAAACACTTGCTCTTGATTCAGTAGTAGCGAGTTATGGGCTATTACGTCTGCATGGGAGGTGAGAGGGGACCATGTGGGGTGTGTGTGTGTGTGTGGGGTGGCGGGGGGGGGGGGGGGGTGTTGATATAAGCAGATGGCATGTGTATGGCAGATACCAAAAGAAAGATTTAAAGATTTGTGTGTGTTTTTAGGCTTCATGATGTTAATGAGTTACTAGTTGGCTTTGTGTGCTTCTCTGCTTTGCTCCCTTGATTAGTTTGCAGCTCATATTTCAGTGTCCACTCAATAGATGTTCCCATCAGTAACAGCTAGAAATGATGGGAGAATGATTGGAACAGTGTCAAGATTTTAGAAATCATCATTATTCAGAAATAATTCTTGTTGTTTGCGCTCAGTCTGTATCTAGGTAAATGATTCAGACCACCTTGACCTTGAGACCACGTGTAAATCTGAGCACTGAAGAAGACTTTGACCAGCCAAGAAAATCTCTCTCACTATTTAAACTACTGCTTCTTCTCGAACGTCAAAAAAGACACCCTGATGCCATCTTATTGCCTTGGAGATACTCTCTGAGTGTCTGAGCTTCTTTGTCCATAACCGGTACAGGGATCATGGAGAGGGTGATCCTGAGGTTACAGATATAAAAGGTGACACATTTTAGCTCTTTACATGCAGCTTGGAGTATCTCATTTAATAATAGTCCACTTTGCAGCTTTTGAAATTGCTAGCACTCCAGAACAGTGCGTACTGTGCCTGCAACAATAACGAAGCTGATTAAGGTAATAATAAGAAGATTTTGAAGCTCCGGATTCTATAGGTGTATAGATTTTTTTGTTTTAAGATCTGGGAGGTTCTCAGAACTTAATAACTGGCCACAATATCCAGATTGCCACGCTTCAAACCCAGACACACCTGTCTGTCTGCCAGAAAGTCGTTTGCCCTTTCATGAAGTCATCAGGAAGCAGAACGGATATTTTCAAGGCTGCTCAGGTGAACATTCTTTTCACACCTAGACAAGTGTTTTTGTTTTGTAATGATCGCTTAATGAACGCCTGTGTATGAGCAAGAAGTCCTAAGGTGAAGACAGCTGTCGAAATTTGTGTTGATTTGCTGTGGCACAAGACATGCTGTTACTGCAAGAGCTGGCAAAAAGCCACACAGTTTGTCTTATGAGAGTGAGCCTTAGACCAGTTTGGTTTGACTCTAGTGGCCATTAGAAAGATGTATTGTTCTGAGGAATGCTTTTTAAACACCTCTGTGTGTGTGTGTGTGTGTCGGTGAGAGATTGAAAACGTTCATCATAAAAGTGTAACTGTAAATAATATAAAATAAAGACTTTCAGAAGATGCTGAAGTGTGATTTGATCAACCGTCACTTCAACCACAAGCAAATATTAATCAAGTAGAACTTCATAGATGAGATCTTTTTGTCTGGGTCATGGAATCATGTATAATTTTTATTTGACATTACAGAATTCTTGTTGTTTGAAGTGAGCCTAATTTATCAAACTGTATGTGAACAGATTTGTTTGTAAATTGTTCACAGGAGCATTTACACAAAGTATTTGGTATTCATGAGAATCTTGTTAGTTAAAAAAAAGCATTCCCATCCTACAAGATCCCTCAAGTTATTGAAAAAAAACTTCTTCAGATTTTTTCAAATCGTTATTGTCAGTTTATATTAGTGAGGTGAAAGAAAACTATCCGAAACAAATCCATAAATGAGGACAAATAAGACTAGTCATCCAGTTAGGACAAAAGAAATGGCACCATGTAACAGGAGGACGAGTTAATATGTGACTGTGTTAGCTGCGGTGGCTGAGCTGCGTTGTTGGAAGATTAGCCCACATCATGTTTAGGAGGTGCTCTTTCATCATTTAGGCGTTATTTTTGTCATTTTCAGGCTCTTTGTGAGATGCAGAGTTTTATGATTGTTGTAAGAAAAAAAGTATAAATCTGCTGTGTCATGAGCCTGCTTTGCGATTTGCATGTGTTAAATATTTATCAATATACACACACGACTATGTAGAATATCTGCATTAACAAAACATTTGTAAATCTGATAGGAATTATTAGATAGGTGTGACCTGCAGAAACATAAATGCACAGTTTTATGAAAATATTGCTAAATGAGGCCCAGTGTGTGTCTCCTGATTAAGTCTGAAATGGAAGTCAAGCAGTTTTTTAATGACTGCATCCATCTACACTGCACCTGTGCTAAAGCTGTAAAATCTCTCTGCTGCAGTTTACACAATACAGGATTTGTAAAAGTGTGGCCCACAATATGCCATCAGTATATCAGTGCACGGAGGAGTAGAAAAGATTTGCTTGGCCTAAATTGTGTCATTCATTTTGAAACTCCATAAAGGGCTAATTTCATGATCACCCTCTGCAGACACCCACATGGTTATATCTGAGTCACTGTTTCCTCATCAAAAGAGCACTTAAAACTATATTAACGCCTTAATGTTTAGCATCTGCACATAGGAACCAATTCAACTCCTACTCGTTAATGTTTGTTTTCATGTTTAGCTCATCCAAGCTAATTAAATCGCACAGATGATCTGGTAGCTGTAAAGCAGTGAAAGTTTGGGGATTTTTTTGAGCTCTCTAGACTTGTTGTATTCCAAATTAAGAATTAGGATTCCTTTATTCAATTATTTATTTTTGAAATGAGAACATAACCCTTTACTGCATGCCTATTTTGCTGTATCATCTCTACCACTGAGAGATGAAGTGAATAACATTCCTAACATTCTACATATACCTGCTCCTACCTAAACATTGCTGCAGACCCAGTACTCCCTTCATGGCAACAGTATTCCTATAAAGGTAGTGACCACTTTTAGCAGGACAACGCATCCTGTCACACTGGAAAAGCTATCCAAGAATGGTTTGAGGAACATGTCAAAGAGATCAAGGTGTTTACTTGGGCCTCTAAATTCCACTGATCTCAATCCAGTCAAGCGCCTGTAAGATGTGCTGCACAAACAAGTCTGATCATGGAGGCATCTCAAAATCTCTCAACTTACAGGACCTAAATCTTTCATAATCTGCTGCTAATGTTTTGGTGCCAGATACCACAGCACACCTTTTGAGGTGTTGTGGAGTCCGTGACTTGAAGGTTCAGTGCTGTTTTGGCAGCAGAAGTGGGACGTGCACAATAATAGGCAGGTTTTAATGTTAAGGCTGATAGGTGCGTGTATATATATATATATATATATATATATATATATATATATATATATATATATATATATATATATATACACATACAGTTTAGATGGATTTTCTTAAATCTTTGGCACAGTGGGAGGTGTGTGTGTGTGTGTCTGTTCCTGCCACATCTCATTCTTTCCCACTCTTTGTTTCTACAGTTTTTAAATAGGATTGTTTTTCATCTACATTAAGCTAGGTTGATATGGATGTGCCGGTGTAGGCTTTGCATGTCATGTAGTTCTGATTACTGATACGGATGTTTGCGTTCATCTCAACTCTGATATGAAACTTTCATCTATAACGTACAAGCAACAATGGGGACTTGACAATATATCAAACAATCGGATTGATATTTTTTTTTTCCTACAGTCTGATCCTGCCTTAAAAAAGTGGTAGGTTTAGGAGAGTGCAAAAGTTTGCACCCCCATGGGATTTGAAAGAGAAGATAAAAATGCATTGCTGTTTCATTAGGCAGCAGTTGAGTAAAATAAATTCCTTCATTTAGTCACCTTCATTAAGAGCTTTATCCTGGTTGGCATAGGAGATCCAGCGCTTATCTCTGGAAAACTAGGTTTTGAGGCATGGGAATACCAGTCTATCGCAGGGCATTATGCACACACACTTGCATTTGCAGAGCATGCAGATTATCAGAGAATATTAACAACTTATTGATGTCTTTTTGAATTTCTATTATTTTCCTATTTTCTATTTTCTATGTTTATGAATTACTATTAATATCTTAGCATTAACTATTTGACTATTGGTGTTGCTTGTTATAATGAAGGTTATAGAGATTGTGAGAAGGAAGTATGCAACTGAGAAGGAACAGAGAAGGAAGAACATGTACCAGCTACAAAGTATAAACATTATGCTGCTCTATTGAAGTTGCACAAGAAAGCCACTTAACAGTAACCTTGAACAAGAACAACAGAAAAAAATCACTTATATTGATGTTTTCAATCTGGTCTGTCAGCAGATGGCTTGTGTAACAGCTTGCTGCTCGCTAATTTGATTCATTCCTTATCTCACATCCGGGATCCATCAGTGAACATCTTTCATTGAATAAATCATGTTTAATACTTGTTCAAAGGAGGAAGTTCTTTTTCCTTTCTTCTGTTATTTTTCAGATTAAAGGCTTTAGTACAGATTTAATGAAGGAATAAATGGGGAATTTTCCAGTCCTTCAGATGTACAGACTGCTGCTTTGACATGTCTTGTTTTTAATTGATGAAGCCAGATTCTGAATGTAATCTGTGAGTTTAGTTTAAAGCGCTTTCCTAACCCTGATCTTCCACCCTGACTAGTGGCATCTCTGCTTCAACATTTTGTCAACGCCCTTTGCGTGCAACAAAGGAGTCTTCACATTCTCTTTGTTTCACCGGTATGCTTCAGTCAAACCATTGCCCTTTGTGGTAGACGTTGCTCAAGATTTCAGGTCCTGCTGGACAGTCTTGAGAAAGAGAGAATACAAGCAGGATCACCTGTCAAACATGATCCTCCTCTTCATTTACTTGACACTGTGTTTTTCAGACCACTTGCAGTCTTTTATACATGTGGGTTGTGCTGTGATGGAAGAAGGTGCTATTTTCCTTTGATATCAAACTTGTTTGTATTTGATCAACGAGGACTGATAGCTTTAGTTTTTCCAAACTGGCATCTGATCATCAAAACCACTTTCTGTTGAATAGGTATGATATCATTTTTCTGTCCGTTGTGAAACGTCTAGAGTTTTAGCTTCCAAAATTGTCCTCAGCCTCTTTGTCATGAATATAGTGGCTCATTTGATCACCTTTGGCAACCATGTGCGATTAAAAAGCTCACGTTTGACTCTAAGTGATACTGCAGATACTCCAGGCTTCAAGATCAAATAACATCCAAGAGATCAATATGCTATCTTATTCTTTAGGCCTTTTTTGTTACGTGCCAAACTCTGACAGCTGATGAAATCACCATTCAAGGCTAAAGTTTCACTCTGTGTGGAGATTTATAGTTATAGCACACACACACACACACACACACACACACAAAAAAGTACTCTCACAATCTTTTCAGTAAACGGAAAATAAACCTTGTGAAATCACGAATGCGTAGCACTAGTTAGTCCAAGGTGTGTGCTACTATTGGTATGTATTTTCACCTGTCACAGCATGATTTATGTACAGCCAGATTACTTTTTATGTCTGATAATCTATGCTCTGATTGCGGCATCTGCAGCTCCATCAATACCTCTCCATCTCCTTGCTGCTCAGGAGCCAGTAACAGTAAGCTATTGCTTTGTTCGCTTTTGCAACTCTGACTGTAATTGCAGTCTTGTTTGACATTTGGCAAGAAGATCAGGTTTGTGATACGCTTTAATACATTTTTGATACGCTTTAATCTTGATGAGCTTCTTTTTTTATCCTGACGGTTTCTGTCGTACATGTTAGCCAGCCCAGCACACAAACTCCTTCATGAGAACTGTCAAGGTAAGATTAACATTAATGAACATTAAATACATAGAAGATGAGATTAGAAGTCATGGAATCCTCAGTCATTAGAGATTAATGATTAATTAAAAGCTTGCTGCTTAGATTTCTAAACATTGCAAGAAAATGTGGTTGTAAGCTGTAAAGCCTATTGTTATGCAAGCTGTCCTTCTCTTACAGCCTGCTTTATGATATTAGAGGGAGACAAATTATTCTCTAAAGAGTTTTAGCGAGAGACAAAAGTGGAAGAAAGAAACAAACCAGACACTAGACACTCATCAGTCCCTTGTGTATGATGTCATCAGGGTGATTCTGACAGAAAATATATACTCTACCCTTCTCACAAGATTGATGGACCATCAATTGACTGCAAACTTGCGAGAAATTCTACCCAGTGGACTTATTTTTTATTCTCTCTCCAAATTCCAGTAACGTTTTTGCTCTGTTTGTATATTTTGCTCTACTCTGACACTTTAAATGTACGATATAGGGAATAAAGTAGGGCAGAATTACTTTTTCCAGAGGAAAAAATAAACTGTGAGGTGGTAATAATTCTAGAAATAATTATGAGATGATTGTTTTCCATTACCCACACAATTCAATTCAACAACTCTATATATTTTTTTCCCATTGTTTGTACCGCTTACCTGATCTATCATCGGGTCACGTGCAGCCTGTGCCTATCTCACGCGTCTGAAAAAACAAGCTAAACTGAATAACTGCAGTAGAACTCTAACAAAGTCTCAAGGGGAAAAAGCACGGCAGAAGCACAGATGATAGATCCACAGAGCACAGTCAGGAAGAGTCTCTGACGAAGCAACCATAATACTAGCCAACAACTGAGTGGAGTGAGGGAGCTAAATATTGTGCTGGTAACTGGGTGCAGGTGACAGTGCTAGAACTCCGGTGATTGGGGGCGTGGTTGAGTGGCTGTGGTTGGTGCATCCATGATAGTACCCCCTCCCCCAGGCCCCTGGGAGCGGGACGGCCTGGGTGGCGCTGATGGAATTCCACAAGTAGCGAGGGGTCGAGGATGTCATTCTGATCCACCCAAGACCTCTCTTCAGGACCATACCCCTCCCAGTCAACCAGATATTGGAGACGGCCGCCGTGTCGCCTGGAGTTCACGACTTCCTGGACCTGGTAGATTGTGTCGTCGGTGTCAATCTCGGGTGGAGGAGGTACCTCAGGTTCTGTGGGCGGAGGAAGAACAGAATCAATGAACGGTTTAAGTAAAGACACGTGAAAGGTCGGTGAAATGCGGTATTGACGGGGAAGCTGAAGTTCATAAGTCATATCGTTTATCTGCCTCAGGATGGTGAAGGGACTTATGTAGCGAGGGCTCAGCTTCTTGCAGGGGAGCCGCAGGTGGATGTCTCGAGTGGAGAGCCAGACTTTGTCACCTGGATGGTAGAGAGGTGCATCACGGTGGCGGACATCTGCCTGAACCTTCTGACGTCGGACTGCCCGCTGCAGATAGATGTGCGCTGATTCCCATACCCTCTCACTCTCTCGGAACCAGTGGTCTATGGTGGGTACCTCTGACAGTTCTGCTGACCACCCGGGAAAAAGAGGTGACTGGTACCCGAGTATGCACTGAAAGGGCGTCAGTTTGGGTGATTCTTGGCGCAGAGAGTTCTGCGCATACTCATATTAGCTCCAGTCGTGCTGATGGTCGTGGCAGTAGGCTCTGAGGTAGCGCCCGATCTCCTGGATCTTATGTTCAGTCTGGCCATTTGTCTGTGGGTGATACCCAGAGAATAGACTCACAGACACCCCCAGCAGCTTGAAGAACCCTCACCCCACTCTGGAAATGAATTGAGGCCCTCTATCAGACACGATGTCCTCCGGAATGCCAAAATGTCTGAAGACGTTGCTGAAGAGGGCCTCCGCTGTTTCCAGGGCTGTAGGTAGGCCTTTGAGCGGGATCAGTTTACAGGCCTTGGAGAAACGGTCTATGGTGACGAGAATTGTGGTGAAGCCATTAGAAACTGGTAAATCCGTGGCAAAGTCAATACCCAGATGGGACTGGGGCGGCGCGGAATAGGGAGTGGTACCAGTTTACCCTCTGGTAGACGACGTGAGGTGGAGGCCATGGCACAGACTGAGCATCCTCTTATGAAGCGGGCGACATCCTTGGCCATGTTGGGCCACCAATACCTTTCCTTGAGGAGTGAGAGGGTTCGCTGCCTGCCTAGGTGGCCAGATCGTGGAGAAGCATGTACCGAGTCCAGAAGGGAAAGACGTAGGGATGTTGGCACATATGCTTTACCATCTGGACCTCCCGGCGGAGCAGGTTCCTCTTTGGTGGTGGCACGAATATCATCGTTCAGTGACCAGGTGATGGGACACACAAACAGGTCTGGAGGGAGTATGGGTTCTGGTTTGTATGGCATTGGATCGGGGAAATGGATTCTAGAAAGAGCGTCGGCCTTGGTGTTTTTATTTCCAGGATGGTAGGTGACACAGAAGTTGAATCGGGTAAAAAACAGTGCCCACCAAGCTTGTCTTGGGTTCAGGTGTTTAGCTTCCCTGAGATACTGCAGGTTTCTATGATCCGTGATGACTTCAAATGGCTGATTAACTCCCTCCAGCCAGTGCCGCCACTCTGCTAGGGCCAATTTTATGGCTAACAGTTCAGGGTTCCCGATATAGTTCTGCTCTGCTGGGGATAACTTTTTGGAGAAGTAGGCACATGGGTGGAGTACTGGGGTTTCACCTCTCCGTTGGGACAAGACTGCTCCCACTCCTAGCACAGAAGCATCCACTTCTACAATGAAAGGCCGGGTTGGGTCAGCATGGACGAGAGTTGGGGCCATACAGAAGGTGGCTTTCAGCTTCCGGAAGGCTTCGATTGCGCCTGATGTCCAGCTGAAATTCTTGGGTTTCTTGCGCAGGAGGGAGGTGAGAGGAGTGGTGAGGTCACTGTACCCTGAGATGAATCGACGGTAAAAGTTCACAAACCCTAGAAAACGTTGCAGATCCTTCACGGTGCTGGGTTGTGGCCAGCTCTTAATGGCTTTCGCTTTGGTTCAATCCATCTGAATCCCCTTAGGTGATAGGACATAGCCCAGGAACTGGGTAGTGGATTGGTGGAACTCACATTTCTCAAGCTTGAGGTACAGGTGGTAATGGCGGAGTCAGTTGAGTACCTGTTTGATGTGAGCTACATGATCAGAAAGATTGGGGGAGTAGATGAGAATATCATCAACGTAGACAACGACGAACCTGTGGAGCATGTCCCAGAAGATCTCATTCATAAAACTCTGAAAGACTGAAGGGGTGTTAGAGAGCCCATACAGCATGACCAGGTACTCATAGTCCCGATGGAGTTATGAAGGCCGTTTTCCACTTGTCTCCCCGTCGGATGTGGATGAGGTTGTACGCACTACGAAGGTCTAGCTTGGAGAAGATGTGAGCTTTGCGTAGTTCCTCCAGGGCCGCAGGTACTAGAGGTAGAGGGTAAGCAAATTTTACCGTCTGGGAGTTGAGGATGCAGTAGTCAATACAGGGTCGAAGCCCTCCATCCTTCTTGGCCACGAAGAAGAAGCTGGATGCCGAGGTCGATGGTCGAATGAACCCCTGTTGTAATGCCTCGCTGATGTACTCCTCCATGGCCTTATTCTCCGGGATTGAGAGTGGGTAGACTCTTCCTTTGGGGAGCTTGGCACCAGGCAGGAGGTCGATCGCACAGTCCCATGGTTGGTGTGGTGGCAGTTTCGTAGCGGCCATCTGGCTGAAGACATCCTGATAATCTTGATACTCCCCTGCGAGGTTGGCCTGGGTAGAGGACACCCGACTTTCAATGGTGGTAGACCCTAGGAGGGCCGTTTCCAGAGGATGCACAGGGAGCGATCGCAGACAGTGTTGTACACAGTAGTCGCTCCACTGATCGATGCTTCCCGAAATCCACCTGAGGTTCGGTTGGTGTTTAGCCAGCCAGGGGCGTCCCAGGACGACATCTACCGCTGCCTCCTCCAGCACCAGCAGAGATAACATCTCCTCATGAAGACAGCCAATCCGTAGAGTCAATTCAGGCATTTTCCACTCCACCAGCCCCTTGCCCAACGACTTTCCCTGAATAGTGGTGATCCGGTAACAAGTGGGGTTTCTTTGGCGTGGTACTTTGCAGGCGGACAGCAGATGTGAGGAGATGAAGTTACCAGATGACTTTCACCGAGAAGGATCGAGAGGCATGGATTAACACAGCATCATGGTAATGTGGAGTAGCTATGGTAGAGCTGACATGGATAGTACTCACCGTTGGGCGTGGAGGACAGACTGGGCAGGTTTGGAGGAGGTGGTCATTTTCTCCACAGTACAGGCATAACCTTTGGTGTAAAGACGTTGGCGTTCGTCGGTCGATAGGCGGTACTGGTCCGTCTGCATAGGTTTGGGTGCTGGAGAGCTGCAGAAGGATGAGGTGTCAGAAGGTATCCCTTCCTCGATGGAGACCGCAACAAGATGTTGTGAGATATGCTGGGCCTTCAACATGAAGAGTTCCAGTCCCATAGAGTCATCATATATCGCCATCTGCTGTCGGATTGTGGGATTTAGGCCGCGCCGATAGTAGCGCTACCTCGTTCCAGCCGCTAAAGGCCACCAGCGTGCGGAAATGAAGGGTGTAGTTGTGAATGGCCCGATTGGCTTGCCGCAAACTGAACAGTTCGTCATGTATGGATAAGGCGGAAGTGCTCGTGCCAAACACGTCCTTAAAGTGCACTAAAAAAGGGATCAAGGGATTGCATTGCCGGACTTCCCGAGGTCCACATTGACTCGGCCCAGCAACGAGCTTTTCCTGACAACAGTGAGATGATGAATGCGATCTTTGCGCGGGCTCCAGAGAATTGATGGGGAAGCATCTCGAAGTACAGCTGACACTGCATCAGGAATCCCTGACACTCTGACACCTCACCCGAATAAGCTGCCGGTATGACCATGGGACAGGCGGAGGCAGATGGAGTAGATGGGGTGAGTGATGATTGAAGGGCATCACGCAGGGAAGAGACAATTTCGGTGACTGGGTCTAGTGTGGTGGGATCTCCAGCTTCCATCTCGGTGTGACTTATAGTCTTTTGATGGGGCTAGTATTCTGTCACACTCTACCAAGGAGGAGGACCGAGAGGAAGCAGGTAAGTGCAGAGTGGACTTTAATTATTAAACACACGGTGAAAATAATGAAACTGAAATGGCGCACAAATAAAAGAAACTGAAAAAACAAGCTAAACTGAATAACTGCAGTAAAACTCTAACAAAGTGTTAAGTGGAAAAAGCACGGCAGGAGCACAGATGATAGATCCATAGAGCACAGTCAGGAAGAGAAGTCTCTGAGGAAGCAACCATAATACTATCCCACAACTGAGTGGAGTGAGGGAGCTAAATAGGGCGCTGGTAATTGGGTGCAGGTGACAGTGCTAGAACTCCGGTGATTGGGGCATGGTTGAGTGGCTGTGGTCAGTGCATCCATGACACCACCTAGAAGCATGTCTTTGGACTGTGGGAGGAAACTGGAGCACACAGAGGAAACTCACCCACACAGTGAGCGTAGGAAACCCACACACACACAGTAAGCGAGACTCGAACCCAGGACACTGGCGGTGTGAGGCGAACATGCTAACCACTAAGCCACCTAACTCTATATATATGAAGTATTATTTTTCTTTGGTTAAGAACAACACCATCAATCTGGATGAACATCTGCAATACACATTCGATGAGTATGAGAAGTGTATAATGTTTTTGAATGAGCTCTGTCTCAAGGACATCTCAAGGCTATGATGTTATGGACAATGAAGCAACACTTATTCTGGCCAATCAGAATGAAGTAGCAATGAGATTTGGAAATTCTGTAAATTCTGTAGAATCCTTTTTTGTTCTACTTTGTTCTACTACAGCAATTTGCCAACAACTACAGTATTTAATTCATTAATGAAAAACACACAATGTCTCCTAACAAAAACCTCACCCTATTAATGATTATGCCCTTTAATTTTAAAATCCATTCATTAGTCTTAGATTATGTGAGCTGTTACTATGCAAAGAATAATGTATTACAACAAGCATATGAATATGAATATAATGGATAACATATCAGTCATCTTACAGTCAGTCATGTTACAGCCAGAACTATGATCCAAACCATGCTATTGTACCGAAATAATGCATGTCTATTGACTGGTTTGAGAATTGAACCATGCTGTGAAAAGAATGGAATTATCATTTCATTTTTGTTTTTCATTCTTGATTGAGAATTTTTTTCAAATAAGTTCCAGGTCCCAGCACCAATCAAATGTCTGAATGTAAGGTATTTGTAGAGAAGGCGGATACAAGTGTAGATTTTGTTTAAAGAGCGATCAATTCAACACGGCAAGTGTGAAGTCACCAGGGGGAGCAAAATCCATGACCGAGATAGAGGGCAGAGAGACATTCTCCACAAAGCCTGAATAGGAAGCAATATCCTCCACAGAACCAGAGAGTGACTTTCTCCACAAGGTCAGAGTGGACAGTGACCCTTATCCATGTAACAAACGGGAGATCAAAATACACCACAAAGCAGGGGGAACAAGCAACATCTTTAGTTGAGCAAGGAGTTAGAGTGATGTTTGGAGCAGAGCAGGAAAGGATGGGCAATGTCTGTAGAGGACAAGGAATTTTGGGTGACATCCGAAGTAGAGCAGGGAGACAGAGTGACATCCAAAGCGGATCAAGGAAGGAGCTGCTATGTCCGAAGCAGTGGAGGATGGTGGGGTGATGTCTGAAGCAGTGGAGGATGGTGCCCAAAGCCCAATGTAAAATGGCTGCCATCTGTGAGTCTGCCAGTAGGAAATCTTGCTAATGCAATATCTAAAAAAAAAAAAAAGTGGTTACATGTAGGATTTGTGTGGATTTATCCAAAGAAACTGATTACATTTTGGCATTAGTCCAAACATAGTTATGGTATGTTTTAATAGTTTTTGTGGTGTACAAAGCTCTAGACTCATTGGCATTGAGTTCAACTTGTTTACATGATATTAAATTAGTTAAAGCAACACATGCATTGTGTTAATCTGATGCGTTTGAGCTTCAGGAGTGGACATTCGATGCTGTTTAGAAGTGCGTGAAGTGTGAAAAGTGTTGTGATACACCGAGCTGGCTGCTGACTGCAATTTCACTCAGCTGCCTTTCTGCACCAAGAGCTATTGATCTGTTTGGGTGAGTGAGAGATCAAACCTCCACGACTACACAAGAGAGTGTTTTATTATAAATTACACACGGTTTAAATGCAGCTTGTCCTTCTCACTGCCAACAGGGCTTCTCTCTTTCTCTCTCCCTCTCTCTCTCTCTTTCGCTCTCATTTTTGTCTTGTGGAATGAAAAACTATAAGAGGGTGCTCATTATAAGCAATCATAAGCAATGAACTGTACAGCACGAGGAAGGGAACAGGGAAAATGTACTTTTTACTGAACCCGGAATAGAATACAATTGGTTTTCTGTACTTAGTGAACTTAAAGTCTGATTGTCTGATGCACTTCAGGCATCTTTACACTAGATGTCAGTATACATCAGAAACAGATCTGAATCTAGCTGCATGAATCTTCAAATAAAACATGAAGCAAATCTCAACAGAACAGTAAGCAAGGACATCCTTTATTATATACTACATAATACTTTTTACTGTTTTGACTAAATGCATTCAAATGTTGAATCATCTAAAGCAAAATCCTGTAGTCCCTGAGTCCCTGCTGCAGCAAAATAATAACATTAAATATGTTTATAGTGAAGTGTTTGGGATACTTCAGCCAGTTTGTTGGTTGCTGCTGTATGTTCGTTAATCACTGTGAAGTCGGAGGTTGTCTGCCATGCTGGGGTCACACTGTTATTGATAGCACAGTTACAGTGGCATGAAAGTGTGTGCAGAGTGCTCTGAAGCACCAAAAGGTTAAAATGAAGCCTAAAGCCCTGTTGTGCCACTATGGCAATGCTAGAAATGGTTAATTAGTAGCATCGTCAGTTTTTGTTGTTGTCCTTTGGCTGTTCCCTTTGTTCACCACAAAGGATCATCCGATCCACATATTTGATTTTGGCCTTCCTGACTCAACCCTCTGATTTTATTCAGGCTTGGGACCAGCACTGGGAGTTAACCCCCTCACCACAGAGGTGATAGCAAAGGGACAATTAGTAGTAACGTCAGTGAAAGGGTTATTTCTATTTCATTGCAAAATTAAGTGGTTCAGCTGGACAACTACACACACACACAAACACACACACACACACACACACACACACACACACACACACACACACACACACACACTAATATCTCCAGTTATTAGCTTGCAATATTACAGATATGAGCTGCAGTACAGAATACTCTGTTCACATTTTCAGTTTAAACGTGGCTGCCTTCTTTTAGCTCTAATTCATAACAGAAAAGATTTCTGGTCATTTTAAGGGAAAATCAAGAGAGAGTTATCATTGGCTTGTCCAATACAAAGCAATATCTGACAAGAATGTGAGAAATAATTGAAGTTCAAATAGATCTTCTGCAGAAAGGCCTGGTAGAACAGCTTCAAGCACTTATCAGTTTTGGCAGATTTGCAGCATGGACCTGAACATTTCAGTTGCATTTCATTATATTTAAGTAAATTTAGAATATTTACAGACAAAAAAATAATTACCCCACCATGACCACAAAGTGGCAAGAGATGACTGCTACCTGGCCACTTTCCACTGATATACTATTCTTATATTCTTCTTCTTTTTTATATAAATAAAATGTATTAAATAAGTAAATAATAATGACAATGGCATTATTATGCATCATGTGGATTGTAGTTAATGAGTGAAAGCTGTGGGTTATTAGCAGCATGCGTGGAGTCGCTGTGCAGTACAGCCGTAGCCGTGCAGTGGCTTACCGTGTCGCACTGGTGCCTAATTATCCATCCCCCAGCCCTCCCTCCACTCGTCCACTGCGTCCTCCAACAGCCCTGGCACTGTGGATGTGGCTGCTGTGAAGTGGTGACTTGTGAGTGTTAGTGTGTGTCCGCCATCTTTGTTAAATGCAGTTGGGGAGGGGCTTGTGGATGCACACACACATACACACACAGTATGGTAAAGATTCATCATGTCGTGATTGGACATATTATCATTGCTGTGCATGTTTTTTTCCCATTGTTGATGAAATGAATCTGTGATGTCAGTGGAATTACACTGGAGTTTGTCATTTTCATAGAAAGCCAATATTTTAGTAATGACCTTTTGTTTGGTGTGTCCTTTTTATCACAGTTATCACCTATTTCTCTGGGTCTGGTGTAAAAAATAATAATAATTAAAAAAAAGCACAGGGGTTTCCTTTGCCAGAAATGATGAAGGATCTATCAAGGCTCATCATGTTCTGCACCAAATGCTTGTTTCTTTCTTTCTTTATTTATTTATATAAAGGAATGGTTGGAGAATATTCAGTAGCAGTGGCTTGGGAATATGGAGTAGAATCAGAGTAGGCACAGTGCCAGATACACTCCACACAGCTGTAGTGAACTTGAACGCTTGGGGAAACAGTCATTTATACAACAAGACGTTTTGCCAAGTCAGAGCAAAGCAAGACACGCAGTTTGTCAGACTGGGATCAATGGATTGACAAGATTACATCACTATTTAATACTGATTAATTTGGAAATATTAATAGGAGCAAAAATCATTTTCTTTGAACATGCCCTTGCTTGCTGTATTTTTATAGGTCAATTTTTAATAGCTGACTTGCCACAACAAAGCACTGAGTATCTGTATGACATCAGGACAAAAAAAAACACACACACATGGGATTTGAAAATAAATAAATAAATAAATAAAACCTTCCATCTCAATAGAAATCATAAGCTGCTTATTGTCTGTGCTGTCGCTGGGTGATCTATGAGTGAAGCTGCTGTTTGTGCACTTATTAATAGAATTCACTATGAAACCCCATGACCACTGATAACAAACTGACCCCCCTGAATGACCTTCCTCATTCCTTTAGCTTGTGTGTTCCTTAGAAGATGAATCTTAACGTTCATCTGAAAAGCAGCTGCGAGAGCTAAACTGTAAGCAAATCTAAATGCAGCATAGTAGCTTAGGTCAGAGTTTCTAACTCTGGGGCTTAAATCCAGAAGATATGCATGTCTACAGGTTCACGCAGAAGTTAGTAACAGCACAGAGGAGTGGAAGGAGGAGGATTTGAGCATAGTGCACAGACTCATGCTCAAAATCTCTGTGTAGAGATACAATCAGAAGGCAGCATAATGCATCTGTAAACTTGATAAGGTCAAAGAGATTGAGGGTAAGGGTCATCGCTAAGGAAAACATGGCTGCCAGTCGAAATGTTACCTGAAGAGTTGGAGGAAAATTAAGGACGTTTACATTTTCATAGTAAAGATGAAATTTAGTGAAGGCAGCAACTCTACCCTTTTTTTCCAGACTCAAGTTTGAAGTGTGAGAGCTGCTTTCCAGCTCAAGAGCGATCTAAATCCAGAAAACCTATCCTTGGACCTCTTGAATAACCTGATTGGTCCAACTTCTCACATTACCTCCGTTTCAGGTTCCATGATGGCAGGAAAAGCATGATGATGTCCAGAGGAGGGCATGAACACCTTACTGATACATAAATCCTAACTTTAAGAGAACGTTTAGAGTTATGCTATGTACATTTGCACTGAGAGCATGGTGGAAAGTTTGGAAAGTGTCATGCAACCTGCAAGGCTTTAATTCTCTTATATGAGAAAGCTCTTTGTGTGCTGATGTTCCTTCATGATGGCATGCCATCCATCCAAAATAAATGTGGTTCTTGACTGTTGCACAATCAATCCAGGAATCAGAAGGAATTCATCTACATGTAAACATTGCTGTGGTTATAAGCTCATACAAGCTCCTCCCCCAGACAAGACCAAAATCACTTCAAGTATTCAGGCCAAGCGTTAGACGCTTCACACATTTTTCCATATACAGCAAATGATTCATTTATTTTCCCATGCGTCTATTTTTCAGATGTGAATTTCTCACATGATTCATTGCTTTTGGGATGATATTATTCATATGGCTGACAAAATGTTGTTTTATAGCAAGAATTAAATTGAATACATTTACACAAGAACTGCAGACAGGGTGACTGTGTTGGACAGAACATTTCTGTTGTAAAATATAAACCTGGCAACCTGACTGATATTGATTATATTTAATAATATCTATGCCTCGTTGAGGCACACCCACTCTATCGTACACCGTTACGTCTAAAACTGCTTAGAAAGAGCTGCTACATTGAGTACACTGATATACTGAGTAGAGCTGCTACACTGAGTAGAGCTGCTACACTGAGTACGCTGCTACACTGAGTAGAGCTGCTACACTGAGTATGTTGCTACACTGAGTAGAGCTGCTACACTGAGTATGTTGCTACACTGAGGACGCTGCTACACTGAGTACGCTGCTACACCGAGTAGAGCTGCTACAGCGAGTAGAGCTGCTACACTGAGTACGCTGCTATACTGAGTAGAGCTGTTACACCGAGTAGAGCTGCTACACTGAGTATGTTGCTACACTGAGTATGCTGCTACACTGAGTACGCTGCTACACTGAGTAGAGCTAATACACCGAGTAGAGCTGCTACACCGAGTAGAGCTGCTACACCAAGTAGAGCTGCTACACCGAGTAGAGCTGCTACACAGAGGTAAGAGCCGCTACACTGAGTAGAGCTGCTACACTGAGTACGCTTTCTACACTGAGTAGAGCTGCTACACCGAGTACAGCTTTCTACACGAAGGAGCTGCTACACCGAATACGCTGCTACACCGAGTAGAGCTGCTACACCGAGTAGAGCTGCTTTCACCGAGTACGCTGCTACACCGAGTACAGCTGCTACACCGAGTAGAGCTGCTACACTGGAGGTAAAAAGGGGTGCTACACTGAGTACGCTGCTACACTGAGTAGAGCTGCTACACTGAGTACGCTGCTACACTGAGTACACTGCTACACTGAATACACTGCTACACGGAGTACACTGCTACACTGAGTAGAGCTGCTACACCGAGTAGAGCTGCTACACCGAGTAGAGCTGCTACACCAAGTAGAGCTGCTACACCGAATGCAGCTGCTACACCGAGTAGAGCTGCTACACCGAGTAGAGCTGTTACACCGAGTACAGCTGCTACACCGAGTACAGCTGCTACACCGAGTAGAGCTGCTACACTGAGTACGCTGCTACACTGAGTACGCTGCTACACTGAGTAGAGCTGCTACACTGAGTACGCTGCTACACTGAGTACACTGCTACACTGAATACGCTGCTACACGGAGTACACTGCTACACTGAGTAGAGCTGCTACGCTGAATACGCTGCTACACTGAGTATGCTGCTACACTGAGTACGCTGCTACACTGAGTAGAGCTGCTACACTGAGTATGTTGCTACACCGAGTAGAGCTAATACACCGAGTAGAGCTGCTACACCGAGTAGAGTTGCTACACCGAGTAGAGCTAATACACCGAGTAAAGCTGCTACACCGAGTAGAGCTGCTACACCGAGTAGAGCTAATACCCCTGAGTAGAGCTGCTACACCGAGTAGAGCTGCTACACTGAGTAGAGTTGCTACACTGAGTAGAGCTGCTACACTGAGTAGATGCTACACTGAGTAGAGTTGCTACCCCTGAGTACGCTGCTACCCCTGAGTAGAGCTGCTACACCTGAGTAGAGCTGCTACACCGAGTAGAGCTGCTACACCGAGTAGAGCTGCTACACCGAGTAGAGCTGCTACACTGAGTACGCTGGAGGACTATGTTGTCAATTCTTAGCTGTGTATAGAGTGCTGCAGGAATGAGTCATGAAATGGAAATGAGTTCGCATTTTTGCATTTCCGGATCCATCATCTTTGTCACAGGTTGTTTTTTTTTTGATGGGTTTTTGGTCAAATGCCAAATATAAGATCTATGCTTAACACAAGCTCAAGATATTTTCCTGTTTTATTCTACAACATAAAATACATCAGTAAGACCCCACTTGTTTTAATTTTTAAAGCTGTTGCATGTACTGCAGCCTCGCTGTGTTTATACTCACACCCTTGCAAACTATTCCAAACCTTTCCCTTTCCCTTTCCCTTTCCCTTTCCTTCCTTCCTTCCTTTCTTCCTTTCTTTCTTCCTTTCTTCCTTCCCTTCTTTCTTTCTTTCTTTCTTTCTTTCTTTCTTCCTTTCTTTTCCTTTCTTTCTTTCTTTCTTTCTTCTTTCCTTCTTTCCTTCTTTCTTTCTTTCTTTCTTTCTTTCTTTCCCCCGATCTTTTCCTTGAAAGAGACAAATTGAAAGAAATTTAGTGGTGGTGATGTTGAAGTCATGTTTACCATGGCATAGTTGGTTTATAGCCTGCCTTTTTACTTCCATTGATTGTACTTAGGCTTTGAAATTCATAAAAATTGTTCATTTGAGATTATCTTTATTAACAAAACAGGGTTCTTCTAAAAATTTACTAGAAAGACTAGTAAATTTGTGTCATAAGGTATCATCACCATCATCCCTTTTTCCACCAGGAACTGCTGCTGCTGAAGAAATAAATGATGATTATACTAGTTACAGTAGTAGTAGTATGTCTACAAGTGAAATCTATAATAAATATATATATATATATATATATATATATATATATATATATATATATATATATATATATATATATATATATATAAGCATTATTAGTGTGCTTAATTTAATAGAAATTAAAAAAAAAATGTGTGAGCAAATGATGCTATAGTCAAATTATTACACATGTACATCACATTACAAGGATTTATAAATGCTAATTAGGAAAATGTTCTGCTCTGATCCTATAAATCAAACATAGAATTTAAATAGATGGAACATATTTTTAATAAGCAACTTATTCTGTCTTGTCAGCGACAGACATCCTGATATAAAAAGGCTCATAAAACCTAACCCCGTTATAATAGATTCAAATGGCTCACATGAATAAAAAATGCCACCCTCACATTCACATACAGCGACTCGCAGCGACGAAGCGACAGGAGATCATTCATTTTCAGTGAGAGCTGGTGACTTGCGACAGAGAGCGTTGATGACTGGATGTGGGCGTGTCCAGTGATAAGACTAAGTAGGGAAACGTTGAACTTTATGGGAAAAATGGAGCGACTTGGTTCAGAGACCAGAGATCAGTGAGAGTGAGGACAGTAGAGCGCATGTGATATATAACTAAGAGCTAAGACTGATTCTCCTTCATCTCGTATGATATGATGTATAAATACACTGCTGCACAAATCTCCCTCCAGAATGTCTCATTTTAGTAGCAAGACAAGAAATTTGTTGTCAAGTGTTATTACTATGGCAACCATGGGAAGCAACGCCTCCTGGCGACTTGCAGCAATAAAATTGTTGTATGTGTGAATGCAGAATTATATTACTAGTTTCATCATTCTACCACTGAGCAATGGCTGTCTATGAAACACTGATCTTATTTGTGTAAAGCAGCAACAATGTGTTTGAGTGAGATCAGGATGAAGGAGGGTCCTGACTGGCTAACAGGGTTTAAACCACACCCCTTTTCAACTCACTCCATGGCACGTTTTGCAGTCATGGCTCCCCCAATGGGTTTGTTGGTCATTATTAATGAATGTCCACATCTTTGCCCTCTGATTTCCGTCCTCACATGGGTCATTCAGTGTCACATGGTCATGTTGTTTTTTTTTTTTTTTTTTTTTTTCTGGTGTGGGGGGGTTTCCTTCACGACAGAATGAAGACATGAGAGGAGGAGAGAAAAAGACAGACAGTCGCAGAGACCAAACAAGCTGAGCAGTGCAGTTCTGGAAAGCAGGAGAGCACATGGGAGATATAGAGAGAGGGAACGAGTGACAGCGAAGGCATAGAGTGCAGAGTAGAGAGAGTGAGAGAGAATGAGAGAACGATAGAGGCTATGTTCTCAAGGAGAGAAAGGAGGACAGCAATTATTGTATCTAGCACCCAACAGACGCTCCTGGCATCAGCCGCTCTCTCTTTCTCTCTCTCTTTCTCTCTCCCCTCTCTCTCTCTCTCTTTTCTCTCTCTCTCTCTCTCTTTCTCTCACTCTCTCTCTCTCTGTCTCTCTCTCTCTCTCTCTCTCTCTCTCTCTCTCTCTCTCTCTCTCTCTCTCTGTTTCTCTGGCCATCTGGTACTCACCGTGTTTGTTATAATTGATCCGAGGAAATATGCTGAAGTTCCGAGCGGACCGGCGAGTCAGGTAGGTGAGGTGTTGACACTGCAGGGACGCTTTAGCAGAGCACGGCAGCATGAGAGAGGGAGAGAGAGAGAGAGAGAGGGAGAGCGGAAGAGATGGATAGGGGGGAAGTTTATAGTGAGCGAGCTACAGAGAGGCAGGCAGCTGCAGAGGCAGCATGACTGGAAACTCGGAGCTGGAGGTCAGGCAGGACTGCAATGCAGTGCTGGAGGGAGACATCCATGACTCGTTGGAGATCCTTTCAAGCCTTTGTACCTCAGCGTTGTGTGAGTGTTGGTGTTTAGACGTGTGTTTAATGTCAGCGTTCATGGGCCATGTGCTACAAGAAATATTGTGTGTAGCTCAATAGATTGAAAATTATGAGTGGACTTAGAGTGTTTTTGAGAATGTAATTGTGTCTTTTATGTGTTGGATATAGTACAGGGACTGGTTCTGTTTCTATATAGGTTTCTGGGTTATGCATGATAAAGCATGCTCAGTCACAAGACCCTAAGAGACACACACACACACACACACACACACACACACGTACATGTTTCTCCGTTGATGTTCTAGATTTGTCCATCTGCATTTAGAGCAACTGGATTCCTGACCGTTGTTTGTTGTCCTTTACGTGCAATTTGTCTGTGTGTGTGTGTGTGTGTGTGTGTGTGTGTGTGTGTGTGTGTGTGTGTGTGAGAGAGAGAGTTAGAGAGAGAGAGTATGGGAAGCAGCAGAGTGCCCTGACAGCTTGTGCTTGTATTATTTGGCATGTCATTCTAAAGCATAATTCTTCGTAGGAAGTGAGACATTTCTACTCTGCCAAAGATCTATGCTTCTCTTCCATTCTGCTTTCTGGTCATCCAGACCCTTATCCAGCTCCTCCCGTCATGCAGAGTGTAGAACGCTTAACTTCTCTTCCTCTTAATAATTCAGCTGATGGCACAACAGCTGCAGAATGCACTGTACTGCTAAACAGCGCTTTATAGTTTGTTTGTCTTTCTATTTTTTTTTTTTTGTATACATAATATTCTCTTTATATTATATTTGTTTATATTTTGTCCATTGTGTATGGCTTTTGTTCTTACTCTCGCTGCTATAGAAATGAGCAGAAATTAACACAATATGGACAGAAATAAAATGATATTTATATATGACACTCCTTTCAGCATATCAAACATATCACTTAACGATCAGTCCGCATTACCTGGAACCTCTATTTACGAATATTTAGAATAAGCTGTATAAAACTTCATTTTGTTATTGTGCTCCTTTGCATATTGCTTCTGCAATAAACGAATATTACGATAATATAATGCACATGGGATTTTAAGTCTTCATCAGCTCTACACAGCGCAGTCTCACATTTATGATCGTGCTGAAGTGTAGTATCAGTAGGTTGTGTTACAACTCAGGAAAGAAGACACAAACACACACGCTCCTACTCCAGTAGATGTGAAATCAGTTCATGTGAAGCAGCTGCCTTCTGTAGAAAGTTTGAAACACTTGTCGCTTAGGACACGAGTCCCTGGAGCTCAGCCTATCTGAGTTCTGTAAAGTGGGACGAGATACTGCATTCTGTCACAAGTGGCTGAAAGTGAGTAGCTGTCAGGTTAAAGGCAGAACAGGAGTGTGATAGCATCACTTGGCTACCAGGACTCTGGATATCATGCATTTCTTCACACTCTAGGCTAGAATGCTGTTATTGCTGCCCCAGTTTACTGTTCAGTTTCGCTTCAAATATTTATTCGTGATTGTTTAACCCTCTGGACAGTTATGGCCATGGACTCACACACACACACACACACACACACACAGGGCTAAAGCTAAATGGGTGTGTATTGATTGAGTGTAACACTGTACTGCTAACTGTTGAATTATTAAGCAAGTTGGGCGACTCCGCTTTGCTGTTTTACAGGATTGTTGTGACTAGTCTGGAAAAGTGTCATGGAGCTTGCAAAACATTTATACTACTGTTCATCTGCTTTCTGTTTTCCAGTCAGAATGAGCCGAACGGGCCAGCTGGGCTCCCAGTGATCCATACTCGTCTGGAGGAGAACGGACAGATCCAGAAAGAGTTGCTGTAAGCGTGCCTTTCTTTCTTTCTGTCACTCAACCAATAACCTAAAATTACAGGTGTGCAGGTTTACATACAGCGAGCATAGTGAAAAATACAGAGCTTGAAGATGATAGACGAGGCATTTTCATTTCTTGGCTAGAAAATATCATATCATGTTTGGGAGAATGAGAAACCGAGCGTGTGTCAGTGACTTGGGTTGGATTTTAAATATCAAGAAGACACATAAAGTGGGACTTTGACATGAATATGAACATCCAGATTGAAAGAGGTGAAAGAAAAGTCTGAACTGTGTGTCTAATCAGAGCCACTTCTGTGTTTTTCTGTATGTGTGTGTGTATACGTGTTATTTATTCATTAGCATCACCCTGACTGATGCACTAACATCCAAATTTCCATAAAGGTTTAAGGTATTTTTATATAAACTGTTCATATGTGAAACAATATTCAGTTTTCTGTGAATTCGTCAGATTGCTGATAAATCTTTTATGATGAGAGAGTTGCCCAGCCTTAGTGGTTAGCACATTTGCCTCACACCTCCAGGGTTGGGGGTTCGATTCCCGCCTCCGCCGTGTGTGTGGAGTTTGCATGTTCTCCCCGTGCCGCCGGGGTTTCCTCTGGGTACTCCGGTTTCCTCCCCCAATCCAAAGACATGCATGGTAGGTTGATTGGCATCTCTAAATTGTCCGTAGTTTGTGATTGTGTGAGTGAATGAGAGTGTGTGTGCCCTGAGATGGGTTGGCACTCCATCCAGGGTGTATCCTGCCTTGATGCCCAATGACGCTTGAGAGGCACAGGCTCACCGTGACCCAAGAATAGTTCGGATAAGCGGCAGACAATGAATGAATGAGTTGCCCAGCTCACACAGAGACATTACCTCCACCCTGCTATGCATTGTTTAGGATCAATACACAGCTTCCATAGCACATTAATAAAGTTTAATGCCTCTACAGCAGAGGCCTTTCCTGAGTCTGATGCATTTTATTTTCTGCACAGTGGATTTTTTTTGCATCTCAGTTGAAATGAATTAAAGGTGTAGACATGATCTGGTGCAGAGTTTATGGTGTCTGTCTGGGCATGTTTCTTGTTTTACATGCAACAACCCAGTGGTATAATTGAAAATCCTGCTATAATTTTTAATTTTCTCCAATGAATGATTTCTTCCATGTTACTTGAGTGAATCCCTCCTGAGCCGGAATGATCCACCTCTGTTAGATCTATTGCTTAAAAGCTGCTCCTATTTAATCAAGCTCATATTTCAGTCTGAGTTGGTTGTAAGCTTCAAAGACTTGTTGTAAATTCGTCTGTCTTGCTGGTCAGCAAATCAATGGCTTCGAGAGAGGGCTTGGAACATCCAGACCAGGGATCAATATAATTGAATGACGAATACAGGGTAGCATATGCAATGTGCAGTTCCTTCGTTCTCCGTCTGTCTTCTCACATTCTCAAATCGCATTCTTTCAAAACCATCGGCTGTTCTTAAACTACAGCCTCTGGGGTGCGGCCTTGCGCTTTTGCCAGTGGAGGATAAAAATAACGTGGCTCCATGTGTGCATGTCTGCCTCCTTCCCATAGTCCTACTGTAACTTTTAGATTTTTTTTTTTTTGGGTCGTCCTCTTCTGCAGTGCACACACGCTGTTTTGAGAAAGATCGCTTCTCGGTTTGAGAAAGATCTCTGAGTAAAGGTGATGGCTCACTGTTTGTACCTGTGTGTGTGCAGGAGCTCAGATTCGGACATGAATGGCAAGATGGGGAGCAGAGGGCCTGCGAACAGCACCGTCGAGGCAAACAGCAATGCCAATAACCTCAGCATGGCATCCCATTCAACCTCAGAGGCCCAGAATCACTCACAGGTCAGTATAGTTCAGTACACTGTAAAAATAAACAAAACAGGAGAAGAAGCTGCAGCTTGGAAGATAGAGACAGTGATATAAATTTAGATATATATTTCGAATGATTCTAAATATTCAGCTGTATTTTAAATCCACAGTCAAAAGTGAGGACATGGCAAATTATTAGTAATATTTATTTTTTCTTGATCTTAAACATATTCTTTAACTAAAGGCTTATGTGAAAATACTTTACACTTTTTTTTCTTTCACCAATATAAACAGTTACACAGGTACTGTACTAGTACATTAGTATGGCTTTATTTGAATTTGTAAACTGAGCAAAAAATGTTATATTTTTATAACAACCAATAAGCCAATTTAAGTATTTCAGGTGGCTCTATCACATGAAGTGGTTCAGAGGAAGGTGTTATCACACACTGGTTGCACAATTCCACCGACTATATACAGTTGTAAAAAGGACATTATTTATAATCGCACTCTCCAGTGTCACCCAGATGAGTCTGGTTCCTCTGAAGGTTTCTTCCTCATATCGTCTCAGGGAGTCTTTCCTTGCCACCGTTGCCTCTGGCTTGCTCATTAGGGATAAATATAAATTTTAACGTTAAACTTAGTCATTTTTATTTAGAATTTTTATATTCCTGCAATGCTGCCTTGAGACAGTGTTCATTCTTAAAAGTGTTAAAATTGAATTGAATTGAATTATCAAGGCTGCTTTAAGAAATCTAAAATATAAAGATATCTAAAATTAAAAAAAGAAATAGTTGTGATGTGTTTATCCTAAATAACATAAAAAATAACCCAAAGCCCTGGGAGGCTTGTTCAAACATTTGGCTGCTGCTATATTATAGGACCAAATATTCACTGAAGGTTTATAATTAAATCCAAGATTAAGTTGAAGATTCATGGATTTATTTTCCCTAACAGCAACTCCGACACTCATTTCAGCTGTAATTCATATCACAGGTTTATATTAATGTGCTTGTTCTAATGCACTACTGTTTCTATAGTAACAGCTCATTCACAGGGACTTGTGTATGCCGGATGTTACTCATAATCTAAGCTTAACAATAAATGGATTAAAAATGTGCTGTCATTTAACAAAGACAAATGTGTAATTGTTGATATGGTGGCAATGTGTAAGTAGATGGAAGGAATCTCAGATGTAAGCACTTTATAACAGTCAGTCAGTTCCCTGCTGAGGGAAAGTTTTCAGGACAGAGGAGCTTTTGGCCCTTGGTTTCTCAGAAACATGGCAACCTGCTGGGTGATTTTTAATTAGCTTTATTAGAGAGAAATAAATCGCTGGTGAAGCATTGCTGGTGTTTCTATTAGCTGTTATACTGTAAGTGATCTCCAGAGCTAATTTTAGTTACGGACAATCCACATTAAATGTTATTATAAGTGGTTAAAGAGTTTATTATTATGACATATTGATGACATAAATGGCAATGGTATAAGAGGAATAAAACAAATTAGATGTGCGATGTGAGACTGCCTAGTACTTCTCAAAGTCACTCTGGATATGTGCATCTGCCAAATACCATAAATGTAAAAGGTTTATTTCCTACTAAAATAAAAATGAGATTATATTATATTGTTCCCAGTCCTGATCATGTGCTGAGATGCCAATGACATAAAATATAATATTATTGCATGCATAAAAAAAAACCCCTTGCATCTGATTTGACTTACTAAGTAATATCTGTGTAAGCTGAGTCAAGTGCATGAGAAGGAAAAAAATCAAGAAAAAAACCCTGATTAAATTATCATCCGAATTGATTGTATCACGACAGCCTAGGATTATCATCATCTGTCAACCGCATTGCGTAGGTGTTATATTTGTGTCAGTTGTTCAACAAAGCATAAATATTCTCCTGTGCTTCTATGTAGCTGGTTTCACGGACGCCTAAGAGAGCTGCCACATTTGGGAAGCGCTCCAACTCAATGCGCCGTAACCCAAAGGCTGAAGTGACAAAGCAAGGCTGGCTCCATAAACAGGTAAAAGTGTGTGAGAGCAATAATGCATTGAGATGCAACAACTCATATTGTTATAATATCTGTACCTGCACATACTATCATTTTTCTATGCCTAGAACTAACACACATCCTTGCTTAGTGGTCTTCTTGATGGCAAACGTGTGTGAAATTAAGTGTCATGTGACAAGGACTCAAATGTTTTTCACCTTATTACTGACAGTACAAAATGACTAGAATCAGCATATATTATAAGAACACAAGAACTTCTTTTTTCCCAAAGTTTTCTTCCTAATTTGGGCGATTTACCATACAGTAGTTCATCCAGAGTCATTGAAAGCTCTAAGATACGACGTGAAGCCATCTTTTCTAACAGCTGTTCATGCTGCAGGACAGCAGAACACATCCTGGGAACAGAGCTCTTTGCCCTCTTCCACATACCTGTGACTAGTGTAAGTTACAGGAGAGCTATACCATCCGTTCCACTCAGACACCACAGCCAAAGTTTTGTTCTCTTGGCCACCTATGTCTTTGCTATCATCAGGATTTGAACTCATGGCCTTTTCTGTTGCCCCAGAAAATGTTCTGTTTCCTTTCTTTTCATTGATTAGAAAAGCTAAGCCAATCATATAAGGCTAAGTCAATTAGTCATTTATCTTAATTAAAAGTTTTTGGTATTGATGAAGGATTTATTTGGGGTCCAGGGAATATGAACAGAGACACTTGATTATGGCGCGGGGCATTGGTGGCTCAGTGGTAGGTTTCTTGCCTATCATGCAGAAGGCCCAGGTTCGTTTCCCAGCCAATGCCTCAACCCCAGCCACTGGATGCAGTGCCAGTCCCAAGCCTGGAAAAATGGGAGGGTTGCGTCAGGAAGGGCATCCGGTGTAAAACATTTGCCAAGTTGTTGTGCGGACCAGTTGGTCTGCTGTGGCGACCCTGAACAGGGGAGCAAAAAACCCTTTCTTACGCTTGATTATGGATATTTTAAAGAAACGGATGTTTAAGCAAATTATTACTGCTGCCCTGTTTTTACTCTTAAATCAGATTTTGCAACAGGAAATGATATCAGGTTTATTCATCTGAGAGTGCAGAGCAGTGGTGCACTGAGATTAACATCCTGTGCTACTGATGGGAAGGTTAAGGTTAAGATACTAAATTGCCTTGAGCAAGGGCTTCTACAAAACTCAGGACATTTTTCTACTATTTGACATTATTGTGCTTATGCCCTATAGATGCAGTCTTTTTAATATACCAGATTACTGTACAGAGCTGAAGCTGTTTATGACAGAGATTTACCATCCTCGGTGTTGGTACAGTTTAACACAGTCAGATCCTATCAGTCAAAGCTAAAAAGTCAGCAATATATATATATAAAACTTTCCTTTTTGCTGTTATTAAATATGATCTTATTTTAAAATTTTGTGGAATCAAGATAACAGCGAAAAGCAGCGGGCATGGGTGATTTATTTCTAGCCCAGACTAGAGATTCATGCAGGATGTCATTTATATCAGATCTGTACTAGGTGATTACACATCCTCTAGATTACCTGCGCAGTCACACTGATATTTTTTTCAGCATGCTTTACGTAATTGAGTAAAATACAGTAAATTCTTACAATCCTGGAAAATAATACAGTTGCAGTTACAAGCATAATACATGCCATCAGGCTGGAGTATTTATTCAGTTTTTTTTTTTTTCGTTAACATTCATTTGGAGGAGAAACTAACAGAAGACATATTGTGAAGTCTCAGGTTCAGTACAAATGACATTTTTATTAAAAGTAAATTGCAAAATTTTCGAAACCTGGCATGAAGCCATGTCTTTAGGTGCAAGCGGTGTGTTGTGTGTGTGTGTGTGTGTGTGTGTGTGTGCCATCAAGACATCTCGATATAATGCCTTCCTCAACCCTAATAGTTTCATAGCCAAAATATTGAGAGATATTAGAGATTTTAGTCCTCCTGTCTCATATCACAACCATCTGTCACTAAACATAACGATGATTATCTGCAGTTTGATTAGAATGATTATAATGAGTATAATGTTCTTGTTGCAGGCCAGCACTGGTGTGAAGCAGTGGAACAAGCGCTGGTTCGTGCTCACGGATCGATGCCTTTTCTACTATAAAGGTTGGTTAAGAAGACATTTTTGTGTGTATGGGTTATGTTAATATCTTTCTATATTGGTATTGCTGCCAGTGACCACACCTTCAAAATTTGATTATCCAAATGCCTTTTACCTACAACTGTACAGACCTTTTTTTGTATTCATTTGAATGTAGTGTCCTCTGATCCTGTCTATTCTGCAGATCTTACATAAAACACACCAGACAGTGTGATTCACGAGTGATCTGTCCAAATTCTTGCCTAACATGCTGCTGAAAACCATGACACAACCGGAAAGCAATTGGTTTTGTATTGAGTTTACATCTATTAGAAATTGGGCTTATCTTGTAAATTGGGCAGAACTGTTTGTTTTTACAAATCCTTATTTCTTTATGGACTGATGAGGGGATACCGTTCTTCATGGTCAATTTAGTGTTAGATTTATATTTTTTTTAGCAAGTGATCCCAGAACTCTCTTATGCATTGTTGGCCTTAGGTGTTTTGTTTTTTGCTGAATAATACATTAATGAACTGTATATGTTTTATATCTTGCATTATTATTATATAACCTCAGATTAGTTTCATGATGCTAGAGATTATTTAGATTGCTGAAATGCCTCCTTGTCGATTTGAATTTCTATGAGTCAAACTTACATCATAAGTGTAAAAGAGATGAAAGGGCACGTTAAAGCGGTCATTACTTAGTCATGTTCACGGTTAATTTCATGGCTGGTCAAATGTGTGTTTTATGAGGATGTCTCCAGACACACATCTGGAAAATGGTTGGTGTGTGTGTGCGTAGGGGGGTGAGGGGTTATGTCTGTGTGTGTGTGTGTGTGTGTGTGTGGTGTGTGAGGAGCGCTTCTCATTTTGACCCAACCGTGAAGGTCATGCGAACAGCACAGCCTCCGAGGACAGATGTCAGCTAGCTCCTCCCCCAATCTTACACCAGTCACAGTTATTTCACTCATGGTCATGAAAAATCCAGTGTTCAGTGGCTGCAAATTAATTTATTATGATATGTAATGTAGGATCTACAAGAGCTCTAAATATATGATTAAAACATGACATGACGAGTCATTCATCATCACAGTCATGTAGGTTAAAGAGAGAGACACCTCTTTGTGTTGGTAAAACACCTCTAATGCACAAACATGATGGCACACAGCTCTTGAAATAAAATATGTGCCTCGATTATAAAATTGTTGTTTGAAAGTGAAGTGTTTTTTTATTGTTATTGGTTATTGTGGAGATGTTCTAATGCTAATCTTATTGAATGCCCCCTAGTGGCCAGGATGCTTAGCTCTAGCATGTGTTTCCGAACTACAATGCAGCTCATTTGCAGTTTTCTTTCTGCCTTCAGCCCACACATTTAAATCTGCCTCAGTGATTCATATTATTCTCTTTTCAGTGAAATATTTTAAAGCAGGAGCTAATGGTGCTCTCAGTGAATGAGTGGGCCTGAAGAGGAAGTGTAGGCTGAAAAGCTGGCATGCAGGTTGGGGTGCTGTGGGATCAGCTGGAGGCTTGTCGGTGTGAGCCAGGCTTTCCAATCGCTCATTCTCTTTCTCTCATGTATTTCTCTGAGTACAATCCTCAGCAGTGTAACACTCACTCTAACTCTAACTAACTGCATCTGCTCTACCTTTCCAATGCTTTCCTGCTCATCATTTGTATCAAATAAATTGCTGTGGTCTGTAGTGTTCAGAAATGTCAGTGTAGAGGGTTTTGGAGTGTATGATTCTGTCATTTGAATTTCAGCCTTCTGGTGCTGAAGAAGAAAATCCTGTTAAACAAAAAAATGTTCTAACTGTTAAGGTGTATTAGTTATTAGGGAATATAACTATGTACACTGTCCATGAGTGAATATTGATATTGGTAGTGAATAATACTTAGATCCTCGAATGGAATTACAGGGAAATTACACCACCACCAGCCTGAACTGTGGACACAAGTCAGGTTGGGTCGTTTGATTAATCTGACCCCCTCCGGTCACAGCAAAAATCACATTTCATCAGACCAGGCAGTTTTTCTAATCTTCCACTGACATAAAGAGAGACATCCCCTGTGACTCGTTACCCCCTCAGGACAGCGGATCAGGCTGCATCGTTTTTTTTTGCTCCAGTCCCTCCAGTCTGACTCTCATATTCAGAACAGTGATCTGTTGTTCATCCATATTCAATAAAAGTAAAACTGCTCACAGTTTTTATATCCAGTCATCCATTTATAAACAGTGACCCAAAGAACCTTTTGTCCAGAATAGACCTACCCTCTTTATAAATCACTATTGATGTGGTAATGGAGGTATCACAGGGCAAAAGCTTTCAGAATCCTCCTTCTCTTTCATCTGACCTCACACTTTCTTCTCTCTCGACCTCAAAGCTGGCTAAACCCGCTCTAACGTGTGGGAATACCTGTGTTTCTCCACCCACTGCTGTTTGTTTGAACTCATACACTGCCGTTCCCCAAGGGAAAGAATCCCACGCATTTGATATTGGATTTTTACATGCTGTACTTTGAAAAGATGATTTTGTGACTCCTGCCACACGTTTGGATATAGGGGATATATATGGCACGTTATGTTTATACCTGCATTGCTGATCATTTGCTTAATGATCACTTCATACAAACATTTATAAAAGTAGCCTGAGGGTCAATCGGACTAGTTATTTTTTATTTTATTTCATATAACAGGTATTATTAATAACATGACTAAAAAAACATATACACTTTGAGTTTCGTTAAATCTCCCATGCTGAGACTACACCAAAAACGGAATATATACGTAGAGTATGTATGATAATATAAAATTACTAATAACTAGATTGAAAATGATTAATTACTAGACTGAATGATGTAGAGTTAGCATGATCAGTTCACACAGTATTAACATAAACCAGTTACATTGTGAAAAATCACAAGGATGTTGGCACTGATAGGAACTATGTCTATAGTGTTTAATTTTTGCCAATTAAAGCAGGTTTGGTAGATTTGTACAGTGGTAATGTGTATGTTGCATCCTCAGTTTGATTTTCAGCTCAGGTGTGAGCTTGGTGTTGAAAACACACCCTCGAATCATGTTTATTGTATGAAAACTAATTGTCTTAATGTTATTCAATTCAGTCAGGTGTTTCTGAAGTACACATTTGAATTGAAGTCTAAACTGTGAACTAAATCACAATTCTTATTGCAAAGCTAATCATACCAGCCTTGACATGCACTACTAAATATTAGGAGCATTAATAAGAACTGAGGTCGAGTTCGGGAGAATCTAAACTGTACTAAAAACGAATAAACCGTAACCTCACTTCTACATCTTGCCTTAACACATAAGGCTAGATGTCATTAGTTCATGTGTTCAAATGCTTCCCAGTATAGTTGGATTTCTGCCAAAGTTTTAAGACACGCTCTGAATTCATAGAGAATCCGGGAGCGAGGCATGTGTTTCTGAATACTCTGTTCACTGCTCTAGGTCAGTGGTTTTTAAAGTATGGTCTGAGGAACCCCCCAGGACCTGTAAGTCAAAGGGTTTCTGGTCTTTTTAAGCTTTTATTTTATTTATTTAATTTTGTTAATGGTGGTGGAGATTACAACCCACCATTATCCAGTGTTAGTTAGTTAATGCTTTCGGCTGCTCCCTGTTCAGGGTCGCTACAGCAGACCAACTGATCTGCACATCAACTTGGCAGATGTTTTACGCCGGATGCCCTTCCTGACGCAACCCTCCCATTTTTCCGGGCTTGGGACTGGCACGACATCCAGTGGCTGGGGTTGAGGCATTGGCTGGGAATCGAACCCGGGCCTTCCGCATGATAGGCTAGAAACCTACCACTGAGCCACCAATGCCCCACCATTATCCAGTGTGTGATCATATATTATGAGGGTGGTGGTAGCTCAAGTGGTTAAGGCTCTGGGTCATTGACCGGAAGTTCAGGGGTTCAAGTCCCAGTACCGCTAAGCTGCCACTGTTGGGCCATTGAGCAAGGCCCCCAACCTACCCTGCTCCAGGGGTGCTGTGTCATGGCTGACGCTGCACTCTGACCCCAACCCCCAAGGACGGGATATGCGAAGACAGAATTTCACTGTGCAGTAATGTATATGTGACAAATAAAGGCAACTTAACTTCTTATTGTTAACTCCAAACCAGCCTATAGGTAATGTCTGGGATTCGTTTGTTCTGCCCGTGAAGAGTTCAGGAATAAAAAGCTTTGGTTATAAGAAATATCTACATTATTATTGTACATATTTGAATAATAATGCTAATATTTGACTAGGATTATGTTCCTGAATCTGTACTGAGAAGTTCAGTGGAAATTCATTTGCAATTCCAGGCTGTAACAGAGCCGAGCCCGAGGTGATCACCAGACAAAAGTCACAAGAAGCATGCGAATGTAAATGTGTGTTTACTGAAGCGTCTGTGCGTTTGATCTGACTGGAGAAAACTGTGTTTATATCCAACACGTTTCATTTCAGAATGATTGATGCCCCATGAGCAGGACTAAAAGAATTGTATCCTTTGTAACAGTTAGAGGAATGTTGGCACACAAATGTTGGCACTCCTAGCAATATTTTAAAATAAACACAACCAAATGATCACACTTATACAACAGAAAATAACAGTAATGTAACCTTTGACCATTTCCTGTTTCATCAGCATCATATTTATTAAATGGGAACAGCTGAAGAGATGGTGAGGAAGATCGCATTTTCAGTATAGCACATCCTCGAGGTTGTCAAGTTATTCATTTTAGACATTCATTTTCACGAAGAAACGGTGCCAATAATTCTGAAGTCACATGTGCAGTATTGTTAATTAACTCGGCAGGATGTTCCTGTTTGTACTTTTTTATCACAAAGCCATTTAATCCAAGGTTATAAAGTAGTCATAGGCCACTAATGGCTTCACTGATGGTCTTTTGCTCGATCAGGGCTCACTCCTTCAATCCATATATATATATATATATATTTATATGATTCAGCTAAGCAGACGTATAATTATGTGTGGGTGTCCAGCGAGGCCTGTGTTGATGGCATGATTCAAACCTGTTGACTTCGCCTGAGTCTTTCTCTGGCTAATTACTCTATTTTTCACCTCCTCTCTGCTCTCCTGCTGTGATTAGTCCCGGATCACTGATTCTGTTTTTCGTCTTTTAGAGTTAAAAGCATTTAGAAATGACACTTGGTTTCTGCGATAGTGGACATACAGAGCAGACACTGTCCGTTTTATTGGAAAGTAGATGGTGAATGCACTTGGACTTGGTCCTTTAGTTCAACTGATTTGTGCCTTAAGCCAGTTATTTAATTATATAAATGAGTTACAGAATCCTGCTGAATGGCATCGGAAGCTCGCTCCAGGAGGCTGAAGTTTCTTTTCTTCCCTAAGTTCAATGACTTCTTGGGACAGCACTGGTCATTTATGCTTTGCTCAAATAACAATCAGCTAAACACACAGGCTGGCTGCTATCCATGCCGTCTCCTTCAGTGTGCTTTAATTTCCTGGATATGCCCCAGCGTTGCCTTATCGCCCCGATTCCCCGGCTGTGCTGTGGAAAAGAGGGAAGGGGAATGTGTGACGGAGCAGTTAAATGCCTCGGTTGTCATTTCAGCAAAGGGGTGTTAGTGAAAAATGGTCATCACAGCTGTCTGCCAGCTACAGTGGAGAACACAGAGAGAGAGAGAGAGAGAGAGAGAGAGAGAGAGAGAGAGAAGGAGGCATTTGTTAATTTGCGACAAAATGATTCTGATAGATTAGAAGTGTAGATTGCTATGATTGTGGTCATTTCTGTAGAGATCATAGCTGCACAAAGGAAGAAAGAGAAAGGAAAAGAGAAATACAACTTTGTGTATTTGTGTGTGTGTGTGTGTGTGTGTGTGTGTGTGTGTGTGTGTGTGTGTGTGTGTGTGTGTGTTTTCACACATAAGGCAGCTCATCCCGTTAGTAAAACTGAATAAAATCTCTAAAACCAAAGCTTTGCAAATAGCTGAATTCATAACAGAGTTACACAAAAGCAATTTTTTTTAACTGACCATGACAAAAAAATGTTTTATATTATTTGTAGCTCAGTGTTCGTCCGTCCATACATTTTGCAGGAACCTGGAATCTATCCTAGTGGATACGAGGCACAAGGCGGGGGACACCCTGGATTGGGTGCCTACTTATTGTAGGGTACAATCACACACACTGACACACACAGAAAATTTAGAAGGTCAGAATACAAAGCAATGTCTTTGGACTGAGGAGGAAACAAACCTCTAGGGGATCAGAAGGTTGTGAGTTTGAATCCCAGGTCCACCAACCTGGAACTGCTGGGCCCCTGAGCAAAGCGCTTAACCCAATATTGCTCTGGATAAGGGCGTCTGCCAAATGCC